>JAZKJV010006077.1:600000-875062 GCA_037367405.1 Ottelia alismoides | reverse complement strand
TAGCGTATCCTAAGTATAGCAAAACTAGATAAACCTAAGGGTGTAAGACAAACGGAAGAAAGAAAGATGAAATCAAAAATATATACAAGAGATCTTTGCAAATCAGGTATGAGATTCATAGTGTAAGAATGAATAGATCATCTCATACAAAATAGATTGGGGCAACCTCAATGGTCTACGGTTCATGATCGAGAAAGGGTTTCAACCACTGACCGTTGACTCAAAAGGTGGAATCAGATGACAACTCAGATATATCGATGCTACCATTGTCATACACCTTTCACACAAGATACGAGCCTTTACATTTACTTTGAATTTTCCATAGAAATATTTTCAGTCTCGCATCGAATAGTCAGACTTTCTGATCATGCTCAAACTGCTTGTGGTTGATGTGGGCATCATGCCACTCTTTCATCCACTTCTTGTAATGAAGGATACTCGTGAAGGCTTGGTCTCTCAACTCTTCCAGGGCTGCCAATTCAGTCTGCCTTTGATCTCCCACATCATATAGTCTAAAGATCACTTATTTCACTGCACAAAAAGATCGATTCCTGATTTTCACAGGTAAGTGGCATGGCTTGCCACAAATGAGTCGAAAGGGAGATGTGCCCATGGAGTTTTGAAGGATGTCCTATACGTCCAAAGAATCGAGTCCAATAGTTGTGACAAATCCTTTCAATCTTGGCAAACAACCTTCTGTAAGATCGTCTTGATCTCCGATTCGAGACCTTATCTAAACCATTCGTTTGAGGATGATACGATATAGCAACCCGATGGTCTATACTGAACTCGTTAGCAAGAGACATTACCTTGTCGTTGATAAATGGCTACCCCGTTTCGGAACTCGAGAAATCCCGAACCGCGTAATGATGTGTTCTGTAGAAACTTGCAAATCATGTTTGCATCCGCGTTTCGGGCTAGAATAGCCTCTACCAAATGACTCATATAATCCACTGCTAAAAGGATATACTCGAACCCCTGACTTTTAGGAAATGAGCCCATAAAGTCAATACCCCATGCATCAAACACTTCACAGAAGTGAATATGCTGCATAGGCATCATGTCTCTATGTCTACAAGTGCTCATCTTCTGGCAGTCAGTACATGTCTTTACGAATGCATGAGCATCCATAACGAGCGTAGGCCACCAAAGGCTGGATTGGAACACCTTTTGTGTTGTCCTCTTCCCTGAATGGTGTCCTCCAGCTTCTAATCGATGACAATACATGAGGACACTCTGGTATTCCTCCTGAGGAATACACCAACGCCAGACGGAATCCGCTCCTTCATGATAAAGGACCGGATCCTCCCAATGGTAAGACTTGGCTTTTGCGAGGAAAGTCTCAAGCCTCTGTCTGGAGCTACCTTGTGGGACTTTCTTAGCAACAAAAAAAGTTCACAATATCGACATACCATGGCAGCGAGGCGACAACAAGAATTTCTTCGTCAGGGAAGGTCTCCGTGATGGGTGCATTCAAACTTAGAAGTCTTAAAGAGTTCTAGTCGAGAGAGGTGATCCGCCACCACATTCTTGACTATAGGTTTATCCTTGGTTTCGATGTCGAACTCCTAGAGTAGAAGGATCCATTTTGTCAGACACGGCTTCGAATCCTTCTTGTCCATTAGATATCGGATGACGGTACGATCAGTGAAAATCGTGACTTTCGAACCTAAGATATGGGATCTAAACTTATTAAAGGCAAATACTAGAACTAGTATTTCTTTCTCTGTAACAGTGTAATTCCATTGTGTAGAATCCAAAGTCTTGCTAGCATAGTGTATGACATATGGAAGGTCATCCCTCCTCTGTCCCAACACAACCCCAATGGCAAAATCGGAGGTGTCCGTCATGATCTCGAATGGGAGAGACCAATCGAGTGGCTGAAGGACAAGAGCCTCTACAACCATATTCTTGAGAGTGTCGAATGCTGAAAGACACTATCATCGACAATAAACTCAGTGTCTTTCTCGAGAAGACAGATAACAGTCAAGCAATTTTACTGAAGTCGTTATGAACCCTCGGTAGAAATTGACATGCCTCAGAAAATACCATAACTGCTTCAAATTGGACGGTGGATTGAGCTTCTTAATGATGTCCACCTTGGCCGGATCAACCTCCATGCCCTACTGGAGATGATGTGATCGAGACCGTCCCCTGAGTCATCTTGAAATGACTCTTCTCCCAAGAAAGAATAAGGTTTACCTCAGTACACCTCTGAAGCACTCGGTCTAGGCTAGAAAGACAAGAGTCAAAATCATCGTCGTAGACCGATAAGTCATCCATGAAGACCTCTAAAAAGTCACCTACCATGTTCATGAAAATTGTGAGCATACACCTCTGGAATGTAGCCGGAGCATTACATAATCTAAAGGGCATTCATCGGAAAGCATATGTTCCGAACGGACAGGTAAACACCGTCTTTTCTTGGTCATCAGGTGCGATGGCAACCTAGTTATATCCTGAGTATCCTTCAAGAAAACAATAATGGCTCTTCCTGGCTAACCTCTCGATAATCTTATCGATAGTAGGAAGTGATCCTTCTCGGTCACCTAATTCACATCTGTAATCCACACAGATGCGCCAAGAAGTCAGTACTCAGGTAGCGATCTCCTCTCTGTCCTCATTGATCACTGCAGTGATACCCGTCTTCTTGGGTACCACATGTAAAGGACTAACCCATTTTGAGTCGGAGATGGGATAGATAAAATCGACACTCCACCACTTGGATATTTCCTTCATAACCACCTCTTGAAGATTCGAGTTCAGCCTGCGCTAAAACTCACGAGATGGCTTGGCATCATCCTCAAGAAAGATGTGGTGGGAGCATAGAGCCGGACTAATCCCATGGAGATCCGCTACAATCCACCCGATTTACTTGCGATTCTTCTCCAGAATCTCCATCAAACGAAATTCCTGATCTTCAGTCAGATTGGAAGAGATGATGATCGGAAATATTTTAGATTCACTAGCAAGGAATCAGTATTTCATTGATTGAGGTAATGGTTTATGCTTAGGGGGAATGGACAGAGTAGGTTTGACTATGGTCTGGGTATAGGCTACTAGATCGGTATGCAAGAGCTCAGGCTGCTCTAACTCAGAAAGATCTGGAGACTGCTTTTCTGATTGCTGACTCTGTTGTATTGGCTCGGTCTCCAGGCTGGTTGTAGGCTAATCTGAAACGCGGAACATACTCATCAAAATTCTACCATCAAAATCCACCCTATATCAGAGGGATCAGAATCAGAATAACATGATCGAAAATCAGAATGATCATCATCAGAATCGTCAGCCTCAGATTGTGACGGTGTCTTCTCTAAGACTGTGCTATCAAATATGTCTTCATCTATTATCTGCAACTCAAACTCTCCTGAAGGTGTTATGAAAGAATGTATGCTCGGTTCGGCCCAAACGACTTCATCGCCTATTTACACGAAATCACAGTCCTGATGACTATCGAGTTCGTCATCAGATGCTCGCTCTGACTCTTCTGATTTGGTTTTGAGATCTTGGATCATCTCTATATGTAAACTTTTGCCTTGGACACGAAAGTACACCTTCCCTGTACAATAATCAGAAACGGACTTTGCTGTGGCTAGAAAAAGTCGTCCTAATATGATCGAGGTATCGGTCCCAGTCAGGGGACCGTCATGTCTAACATGTCGAAGTCCATGGGGAATTTCAATCCTTGAATGATGACGATAACGTCTTCTATTAATCCCTTCGACCTCTTGACAGATCTGTCAACAAATTGTAAAACCGTTCTGCTTTGTCTAAGAGGTCCGAACTCGAACTTGTCGACTAAGGAAGAAGGAAGAAGATTAATCGATGATCCGCTCTCTAAGAGAGTGCGATCGAAAGTCTGATTAAGGATTTTGCATCTGACATACGGTGCTCTCATGTCTGATCTTTTGGCTGGGAGATGATTCTGGATGGTGTGACAATTCTCTTTGGTCAACAGATGGATTTTAGAACAGTGATTACGCTGCCTCTTCTTTCTATGAACAATGGTTTTCTCCTTGAGAGCTTTTTGCAGAAGAGGGATGTGTGCCAAGGCTTCCGAAAGAGTCAACTGGATAGTGAATTTATCAAGCATTTCTTTCATTAGATCAAGCATTTGATTCTTTTAGTGTTTTCTTTTTATTGCCATTTCCTAAGCAGAGTACTTTGGGAAAAGGAATATGCACATCCTCCTGGTTAGTCTGTACAATCGGAGGATAAGAAGAAGTAGAAGAAAATATTTTTGCAAAACAAGGACTTGCTTTTTGTGAATCATCAGAAGAAGATCCATGATCTCGAGATTGATCAACTGTCATTTTTTATTTCTTTTCCAATTTATTCTCTTTGTACAATTTTATTAGATTTTCTATCATCATCACTATTTACAAAGAAAGATAAAGCAGTTGATTCAGCATTCGGCTTTGGCTGCATCTCTTCAGATTTGGTGACTTGAGCACCACCATCCATATCATCAAGGGTACAGCTTTACTACCGTCATCGATGTCTTCTACTGGCTCGCTTGTGTTGTCCAGAATGTCATCTTCGGTACTAGTAGAATCTCCGCCTACTGGTATCCTACCGCTCCTAAGAGAGATAAAATCAACGTTATCACGATATGAGTTGTTTGAAAATACCTGTGACTGGAGGGTGGACATGGTCAAATCTACCTGCTGTAACTTCCTCTTCAGATTATTCGAAATCAGTTCTATCTGAGAAGATATAGCGGACTTCCCTTTGACTAAATCATTATCATGAGTCTTCAACTCATCCATTTCTCGCCTAAATGCGACCTGTTGGTCAGTAATTAGGTTAACGAGATACTCTAAAGCTGGGTTATCATGGAAGGGAAAATGAGACCCGGATGAGTTGCCTCGATGATACTGAGGCTGTTGCAGAGCTGGCTGTTGTTGAGGAGGCTGTTGATACTGAGACGGATAGGAGTTTTGCCTCCACCGAGTCTGCTGAAACTGACAAGGACCTGAATGTTGTTGCTCTCTGGTCTGCCTCATTGGTGCCTACGGTGGCTGCTGGGAAGAGGCACCTCCTATCGACCAACGAAAGCCAGTGTGATCAAGACGGATCCCTGGTTGCTGCGATCGATCATACCAATTCCCATTGACCTCAGTCAATGGCTCAAGCATCTCAGAATATGCTGGGGGCATAGATGCCAATGGCTAATCACTTTGGTACACCACCATCTGGGTATCGGATGATGGTGTCTGCGAGCTTTGATGATAAGCCGGAGACCGGTTAAGTCAGCTTAGAATGCACATTTTATATGTGTTGAACTGGTGGCCGCAGAAGTATGCCTCAATCTCGGCTGTTCGAGTTAGCCTGTGATCTAAAATACTTTTTAGATTCGGTCTGAATCTCCTGAAGGCACATGATTTGCGTCTTCAGATCACTTAGATATCTCTCAAGCTCGTCGATCTTGTCGAGCTTGTCCAGATTCTGACACTTTTTTTCTAAAAAATCTCTATTTGATCCAACCTCTGGCAAATAATCCCCATGTCAGCGGATGAGGATTCAATAGGTGTCGTAACAGTCGGAGTTGGATTCCCTTCAATGTGTGCCACTCGCGATTGCTGGTGATATGTAGGTGGCTTCGTCTGGTTGAAGACCCGAGTTTGGGACATGTTGTGTAATTCTGTATCATTTTCTCGTAAATGGCTTAGACTCGATCCTCATGCATTGAAAAATATGATCCACTGCAGAAAGCATTCACCAGTCCCTATAACTCTGGTGTCAGCCTTCTAAAGAAACTCTATACAAGTGTGGGCTTAGAAAGTTCATGATGGAGACATCGGTCAATGAGCTCTCTAAAACGATCCCATGCCTCGTGGAACTGCTCGTTCCCAGTCATGGTGAAATTACTGATCATGGATCTAGCAGCATTTGTTCGACCCTGAGGGTAATACTTGTTCAGATATGCAATGCGTAGCTCCTCCCATGTCGAAACTTTGTTTCAGCCAGTAGGCTGCTCAATCAACAATGGAGAAAGGAAAAGTGATCAATTTGATTGTATCCTCGTTCACGTGCGCATCATGCACTGTGCTACAAATCAACTCAAATTCTTGAAGGTGCAGATGTGGCTCCTCAGTAAAAAGCCCATGAAACTTGGGCAGCAATTGAATTGTCTAAGGATAGAACTCGAAGTTCCCGTGAATGACAAGGAGACGGATCCACCGGTGAATGGTAGTAGCTCCAGGGTTGTAGAGCTGCTGCATTGAGCGGTTCGTATCTGCTCCATATTGTTGGTCCTGGTCCTCAGGTCTTGGATGATCAACTCTTAGGTTCTCAGCATAAGGATTGTTGTGTTGTGCTTACAACTGGGTCAGCTCAGCTCTGACATAGTTCATGAGTCTACCTTGCTCTCGAATTTGATTTTGCATTGTCTCCAATGCAGCAAGTAGACCACTGTTGATTGCAGCCTGATCAATTACGATCGAAGTGGACTGTGGTCCTTTTCTAGCCATAGTCTCTTAAAAGGAAAAAGAATTTCGGTCAGGGAAATTCAGATCAATGTTTAACTGCTAAAAGAATTCAGGTTCGCGGTCAGAGTTCTCGCGAACCTCAGGTGATGATGATAAAGAATGATTAAGAGAAGGAATCTGAAAAGAGTTTCTAGGGTCAGAGTTATGTCTGGAAGAAGAACATTGTCCTGATTCCAGCACAAACAAGAGGTTCTCGCAATTGATCCAGGAGATGAGATTATGGAGGGAGATTGATATATCTCAAGTTTGAAGAGAGGGTTCTCTTGAACCAATCTAGATAGATGGATATGTGTGCGTGCAAGAGGTGCCGTAAGAGTCGTCCGAAGTAATTGTCTACCCATCATCTTGAGAGTAAGATGACAGATAATCGATGCGATAGAGATCTGGAGGATAAAAGACTTACACAACAAATAAACGCAAAGCAAACCCTGATTTCACCAGCTCAACCCTGATAATGACCGCAAGAGTTCGGTCGTTTATCTTTTCAGTTTTAGGGTTATTTGGCAAGCGGGTTTTCACAGATTAGCACGGACTTAATAGGTGCCTAAGCTTTTCCTCAAGACTGTTCCAAATCCTTATAGAAAATCACCTCCTCCCAGCCAGTATGGATATAAGTACGGACCGTTGCCGGCTACCCGTGTTACTTGAGGACTGAGACTTACACAGTGTCCTCTAAACCTTCCACTCTGATAAGGAAACCTGGACCGTTGCCGGCTACCCGAGAGTCCTCATTGAAGAGTATAGTGATTAACTATATGGTCGTAGTAGTCTCTTGAAAAAGCTCGAGCTCTGGCTCTACCTTATGTGTCGTTCCTCACTCACTGATTTGGAGAATGTACCTGCGATGCAATTGCGGGGATTGCTCTCACAAAATAAGTGGAGTCCTTACATTTAATTTTAGGTCGAATAAAAATAACAGTCCCTATTTTATTTTTGGTTATCACTTTTTTGGATATTTTCAGAGAAAAAATCATCTAACGTATTTTTTTCTTTTCGGGATTGGCCCTAGATACAATCACCTAAGTATCGTAACCTAATCAAACATCTAATCTATGATTACGTAGAGAAGGGGAAAAAGCCTAAAAATCCTAATAGGCACCTATCTTGGAAAGCCGCGAAAATCGTCGAGAAAATGCGAGCGAAAAAGCCGTAGTGGGTGCCCTGCTCCCCAAGAGTACAACCCTGGTGAAACATACCTCGAGAAAGATACAAGTCGGGATACCACGAAGCTCCTTTCTACGAAAACAAAGAAACGGACAAGTGCCCTTGATTTTTATATTTTTTACAAGAAATTACAAAAAAGAAATTTCTGCAGCCTTTACGGCTCTCAGATATGCGACTCAACTTGTGTTGCACAACTCAGAAACAAAAATCCGTGAAGTTAGTAAAATAAAATGGCGAAAAGGAAAACATAAACCTAAATCTACGGTCTGCTCTAGCGCTGCCTCCCTGGCAATGACGCCTTCTGAAAAATGCACCAATCGAGTCGTCTAAAAAGATAGACAACCGTCGTTGTGGTGAGTGGTGGATTTTTGCAGAAAAGTTTAATTTCGAATTTATCTCCTTTATTTTATTTTATTATTCTTATGTATTATTATTTTCTATTTTTACGGATTTTAAAAGGTTTTAAATATTTTATGAAGTTTGATTTATTTTTGAGGTGAAAAACCTTTTTTATTTAAAAACTGTGATGTTTTTATGATTTTTAAAATTGAAATTTATATGAAAAATTTTTTATTTTATTTTTAATGGAAAGTAAATGAAATTTCCTTTAAAACGATATGTTTTGCATTTTTAGTGGATGTTTCTTTATTTAGTTATGATTTATATATGTTTTTAATAGATTTTGTATTTTTTATTGATTTTTAATATTTGGTTTTTATTTTGTTTAAGGTTTGGTATGTCGAATACAGTAAAATATATTAAAAGTAGATTTTGTAAGGGTTTTAGAGATAATTTTACATTTTTTTTATGAATTTTACATTTTGTTATATATTTTTAGTATTTTTTATTGATTTATTTAATGCAAGAAAATCTTTTATTTTTGTTATTTTTTTCAAACTATTATTTTATACTATATATAGTATGTTATATAACATTTTTATGTATTTGTCTGTTGTATTTTGGATTATATTTATCTAGTTTTCATACGTATGTAGTTCGGAGGGTATAAACATAATTTCCACAAAGTGTAGGGGTCTAGGTGTAAAGCGCAACACTAGTGGGGCTTACTGCAAACTACCCAGAATGGCACGTGCGTGGCGTGTGGCTGCACATGTATATGTCCCTGCTTGCAAATAGAACAAATGCTAGGAGTGTCGTGTAAATTCTCCAAATGTCACGTGGAAGAACATGTGTTGGCACCTGTAAAGGACCTGTTGAAACATTCACTGAAGATTGGGGTGTTAATGCAATTTGGCCCATATAAGTATCACGTGCCCCTCGCGTAATCTTCTTAATTAGCAGTAGCGATCGAATCGTAGCTGTGGATTGAAACTTAATCAAGCTGTTGGGCTGCAATCTGGAGACAAAGATGTGTTCTTCCACGAATGCTTCTTCGAGCGATGACTAACAGCTCGGATATTCGAGGTGCGGATCTTCGGGGTGAAGCTTCTCAATCGATGACCGTGATTGAGGCGATAAACTCGACCTCGTCTGTGACTCTCTAGATGATTCTACTCGTCTCTCTTCAACTGTCCTCAAACACGATAAGAATCAGAGCCTGCGATGGTTGTTTCTCCAGGATGAATGAACTGGCAGTGTTCCTCACAGCAGATGATAAATCGACATCCTGTAAATGTAGATGCTCTTCGATTATTGCAAATCGGGTGCATTTTAGCATGGATAAACCAAAGGAGTTAGAAAAATTAAGCTCTACTCTCTTATCTACATATCTAATGATCTCTGCATACTTTTCGAAATAGAGCTGCTATAAATCAAGTCTCAACATATTTCAATTTAATAAATCAAGACTCAATGATCCTTAACAGTAAACAAAGCTCCATTCAAAATGAGATACCACCATTCCAGTACTTATTCGAGATAAAAAAAATGAAACCAATTAGTATCCAAATAAGGGGTACAACATAAGCAAAAGCGTCTTCAGTCTTTATCTTCAAACACCCCAACGGATTTGTGGTTGCATATTAATCCGACTTCATTATCTAAGGTTACATTTCCACTTATTAGTTCTGCTTTAGATAGCTTTGTAGACAACTCATTTTTTTACTGTGAATTCAGACTAGATAATTCATGGAATGGATCAAATCCCAGAGTCGAGGTAATCATATTATGTGGTGTAAATATGCAGAAATGAAGAAGTATGTGACGAAGTAGATGCGTATGTGTATGATACAAGTCGAATACGTGAGTGTGCTGTAATATAAATGAGGATCTCGGTGCAGTGAGCGATTAGAGTCAGATCTCAGACCGAGTTTCGACCCAAGACACAAATGGACGGTGGAATGGAAATTCCAACCGATGACGGAGGAGATGAGCTTTACATCCGTCGACGTGTCTCGCCGGAGTGGAATAGATATGAGAAGAGAAGAACGAGAACTTGGAGAGGAAGGACTATGAGGTGAGCGGAAGTTTTGGATGATAAGATTTGGATCAAATAGAGATGAACA
Source organism: Ottelia alismoides (assembly GCA_037367405.1). Classification (NCBI taxonomy): domain Eukaryota; kingdom Viridiplantae; phylum Streptophyta; class Magnoliopsida; order Alismatales; family Hydrocharitaceae; genus Ottelia; species Ottelia alismoides. The sequence goes on along the minus strand of JAZKJV010006077.1, from coordinate 864,942 downwards.
GAGAAGAGGATAATCGGAGGAGAAGGAATAGAAGAGAAGAGAACGGCTAACCTGGAAGAGGGATGGACGCGGATGGAGTTGCCTGGGCTGGAGGCGAAGAACCTCTGAGTCATTGCCTCGACGGCGCGGCGGTGCCGGAAGCTATATCGCAGCGACGGAGGAAGCCCTCGACGCAAGCGAGTGATCTCGTCGGATCTCCTCTCAACTTCGCTACGCGCGGCGGACCTCTGTCACTGATCTCGCTCTTCTCGCGATGCTCTGGGAGGTGAAGGTTGAAAATGGCGGATATCAAGGAAAGTGGGGGTTGAGGGCTATATATAGGAGAGGGTGGTCAGATCACCGGGAGGCAGTGACGGGAATGGAGGTTGGTTGGAGAAGACGAAGGCAGGGAAGAAGTAAAGGTGCGTTGGGAGGCGGCGTGCGGAGGAAGAACGGAGAAGACGAAGGCAGGGAAGACGAAAAGGTGCGTGGGGAAGAAGGTACGGGGAAAAAGGAAAAAGGAAGAAAGGAAAGAGAGAGAGAGAGAGAAAATAAAATTAAATTAAACTAAATATTCAATAATTATATTAAATTAATTATTAGTAAAGTAATTTCGTATATATATAATTAATAATTAAATATGGATAATAAAATATATAATTAAGTACTAAATAAATAAATAAATAAATAATGAAGCAATTAATTAAATTAATAAATGAATGATAAATAAATAAATTAAATAAGTAATTTAAATAAATAAATAAATAAATGAAATATTATTTATTTGGAAATAATAATAAATATATTAATGTATTAGACAATAATATAAGTTACGATTTATTGTACAATATACTAATACAGACCCGAAAATCACATTTTTTGCATCAACTCAGATTTAGCGAAACTAGTGTCATTCTGTAGATAATTGAAAAATATAATTTTTCGGACTGAGTTTGCTCAATTCAGAGTTCATAAGGCCGAGTTATGAGTTCCGGAAGAAAAAAGTAACGGCTTCGAGGCTTCGAGTTTTATTGGTATTTTGGATTATTGATTTTTGTATTTTTATATACAATTTTAGAAGATTTTAGGAAAAATAATTAAGTTAATAGGATTTACGATTATTTAACAAAAAATATGGGAAGTTTCTACATATATTACATATATACAATGGGTCCAAAAAGCCGAAACTAACCGATTTTATCCGAATAATTTTTTGAGATTTTTAATAAATAGTATTATATACAAAACGTATTTTAGAAGTGAGTTTGGTCCATTTTGAATTACCTGTAAAAAGTTATGAAACTTCGAAGTCAGATATTGTGGCTTTTATGGTTCATTACGGTTAATTATTTTTTCCTCGAAATATTTTTCTAATATTTTTATAAAATAATAATATTTTTATGAACAACTTTTACAAAAGAAGTGTTTTGGTTTAAAGTGGTTTTGATGATAAATAAAATAGGTGAAGTATTTACAATGTGAAAATTGGTTAAATTATATTTTTGATCTTTATTTCCTAGAAATTGTTATAAATTAGAATCCTTATCTCCCCCCTAATTATTCCTTTTGTTGACCCGGTCAATATTGACCTAGTCTCGGGGTTAGGATCAGTCTGTATATATTTTATATATCCAGCCTTCTTTTATTTTATTATTCTTTTTATTTTTATTCTTTTATTTTGGATAAAATAAATGTTAATTATATAATATTAACAAGTGTGGTTAGAATGATAATTAGTGATAATTAATGGATATTGACATGTATTTTACTAAGGATTTTAGTCAAAATGAAAGAATAAAGGCGATGAATCACGGATTCATTAGTGAATTTAGGGGATTTTTTGAATTTGTTTAGACTTTAGATGTGAGAAATATATGTTTAAAGTAAAAATAGAGAAGTCCTTTCTATTTAACAAATAGTAATATTTTGGATTTTTATATCGTAGATAATTAAAATATCTTTAAAACAGGTTATTGTGTGTATTTTATGATTTTTAATGAATTAGTTGTGATTTTTCTAAATTTTTGAATTTTATGTATATTTGAATTTTAAGACTTTTTATTTGATTTTATTTTGTTTTTGATTTATAAATTTTTAAATAGATTTTTAGGTATATATTTGAAATTTTGATGTAATTCATAAGTTTGAACATATTTTTGTATTTAGATTTTGATGTATGAAAATATTAAATGTTTGTGTTTTTTTAAAAATACATAGTATACAATATATAGCATGTTTTTATATATTTTGTAATATTTTTATGACTATCCATGTCAAAGACTTCGACGTGTACATGTTTTGTATATGCAGTAAGTTCGAGGCTGTCAATGAAAATATAAACTAAATAACTCCTCCTATTATGTGAGAGGCACATTCATTGGTTATGCTATGGGTGTTCCCGATTGAGAGGTTCGATATGATGGTTCATGAAGCGCACACATGGCTCACTATTCAACATTGGATTGGAAATTATCGGACGGTTGTGCTCAAAGGAAACCTTGGCCATTGATTGAATCCTCTTTAGAAGTGTTTATACAACGAAATAATTATTTTAATTAGCAAGTTTAAAAAATTGATTATTAATATTTTATTAATTTGATATGCTAATTAAATATTATAAATACATGTTTATTCTATTCGTATAATATTATTTAGTTAATTAAATAATAAGGTTAATGTACAATATAAGTACACTATACCTATATACTAGATATAAATATTTTTATTCTTTATTTTAATTATATACTTTATTATTTTCATTATAAAAACTATTAAAATAATTTATTTATTTTTATTATATTTTTAAAAATATATTTACAAGGGTAAATAAATAGTAGTATCTAGATGATATCTAAAATTTACCTATATATTTAGTAGTTTTATTTATTTTTATTATTTTAACTTTTGTAGTTTTTATTTCTAATTTATATATTTATTATAAAATAAGGGAAAATAATAAATATATGAAGAATAAAGTAATATAGTTAATGGATATAGTTGTATAAATACAATAGTACTGCAAAAGGCTGACTTTCACATTGTAATTTATATTTTAATGAAACCACTTTCACTTTGAATATAAATTAATTCTCAATATAATGAAATTGAGTTGGTGAACTTTGAATGCATACAGAGTAGATATTGAGCTTTGAATTCCCGTTTTAAAGCATTTAAGGTTCTTTGTACCATGTTATATATACAAAAATAGATTTTGTAATATTTTATAAATTAATATAAATTATTATGAACAACTTTGAAGAAGCTATTTTGATTTAAAGCGATATGAATGATAAATAAAATATATGAAGGTATGTACAATGTGACTTGTATCCATATATACAATAAGCGGTCTGTATTTTTTATATGTAATATCTACCTTATCTTCCCCTACTTTATTCACTTGTCGACCACGTCAATATTGACCCAAACTCAGGTTATGATCATCATGTACATTTTTTCATATTTATATCCTTTTCTTTCTTTTTGTTATTTATTCTTTTATTTTAGATTAAATAAGTGTTAATTACACAATATTAACAAATGAGGTTATTGTGTAAATAAGTAGAACTTAGTGATTACATGTACTTTACTAAGAATTTTAGCCAAAATGAAACACTAAAGGTGATGAATCATGGATTTATCAAGGCCCCCTCCTTTTCTTTCCTCCACTGACCTCCTTATCTTTAAATCCAACAGCTTCTACCCCTCCCATTCCCTCTCCAACATCACCGTCAACCACTTCCACATGCACAAGGATGTGAAGACCTTCAACCTCTAAAGTAGATCATGCTCGCAAATATGGCAGTACTAGTCATGTGGGTACTCATGATGAATATGTGATTCTCATTCTTTATTCTTTTATTTTAGCTTCATCTTTTAGCAAAAACGTCTATAAATAAGTGTAAATACAATAAATTAGCAATGTACATGTTCTTCTTAATATTGCATAAACAACACATATTCTCCAAAAAATAAAAGAATAAAGATAAAAGAAAAAGAAAGAAGAATATAATTATGAAATAAACAAAGACTGGCCTCAAACCCCGAGTGAAGGTCAATAATTGACCTGATCGACAAGGAACAAGTAGAGGGAGATAGGGCATATTGTATAATACCTATACAAATAAATATTTAAACTTTGTGAATATTATATTTTTAAACAATTGTAAATAATTTTAATAATAAGATAAAGATAAAATAAAAATTATAAAACAAAAAAGAATAAAAAATCGAAAATTAAATTGTACATTCGTCTCCAGAACCCGATCCGACAGATACTTCGTCAAACCCGATTTCTTAGAGTTTTTCCAGTTGGGTCTGATCATCAATCGCCTCGCTTTTGCACCCGAATATTCTACTAGGATCTGTGATCCTCGCGGACCCCTAGGTGCAACTGGATCATCCTAGGGTTTCGAGTATCTCTCTGATCTTTCTGGAACCCTAGGCACCCCTATAAAGCATCTACTCCGCCTCCCGAGCTCGCTAGTTCATTCCTCGCTTCAACTTCCTCCATCAGTGCCTGTAGGATAGTGACAGTATCCTATTTTGACTTCTTGGAGCTCGATTGGGTGGATGATACAATGTAGCTCAGATCGTGGCCGGAGCATGCCGTCACGATAAGCCTCTTCTGCTTTTCGCTACAGAATCGAGGCCATGACCCCGCCAACAACTTCGCCTGAAGGTGCTGAGTCCATCAGTACCTTCAGATACCCTTTAGCTCACCCATATTTTTCCATTTAATCCAGATTAAGTACATCACCTCCGTCGCCACTCCACTTGCTCTTACCAGCTGGTTAGAGCTTCGTTCTGTGTACCTACCTACACCGATTCGACTTCGCAACTCATCTCCCATCTTCCCCCCAACCTGACCACCTTAGACTCCATATTTAAATCGAGATTAAGATCTGATCTCCCTCTCCCATGTACGTCAGAGATCAAACTCATTCCTTCATCGCCTCTCTTCTTTATTCCATGCAATAACCAGACCAGATCAAAGCCTCAGAGTCCGATTACCTTCGCAGGTACCCACGTGCACAAGAAAGCACGGTTTGAACCTCATTACAGGTGGCGGAGCAACTCTAGGTGGAGCACCATCGTTTCGTCTATCAGACCATCAACTTCCTCATTAGAGCACCCTGGCTGACGCGGAGTGACTTCACGATGGTGCCGGACCCATTAGCGACTTCATCAGACCCGTGGATCTCCCTCTTTGACCAGTTAAAGCTCGCCTAAGCAGTGTTCATCCAACGCCTCCCTTTGCTGTCGATCTGAAGATAGAGTTCCAGACTTGATTAGAGCCATCCAATATTGCCCCACTTCCCGTCGTCTGATCAAAGTTGGGCCCTCATCTACGCCGCCCGACAAGGCAGCTTTGCATACCATTAGATCATGCCTAGTAGTCAAATCTGACCGCATGTCCCCGACAAATACAAAGTCGTCAGATCAGCTTTGTAGCGCCACATTAGGACTGTACGAGCCAGACATCTAACGCTTATGACACGTATCCCAGTGAAGGGTATTTGCATTTTTCCCCTGCATGTTTTATTTATTTCATTGTAATCCAATAAATACAGTGTATAGTTGAGATCAATTACAATTAGACCCCTATAGTTTTCATATTTACATTACAGTCCATCTGAGTTAGAGTCACATGCATCCGCACGAGTTTTCTAGGATATTAGTTTTTATCCTAAACTTTGTTTGTGTTATGGAATGAATATATGGTTTTGGAAATTGCATATATTCCCCTGTTAGCCTGATTTACGTCTGCGCGTGAGTTTTGTGGATAAATTACATAGTAGCCCCTCTAGTTTCTGATTTTGTTATTTCAAAAGCCCATAAACCTAAAGTAATTACATAAAGGTCCGTGCAAACTATTTTAATTACATGTCTTTTATTTAATGTAATAAATAGCTAATTAACTTCAAAAATTACCCAAAATTATGTGTGACTCATGTTTGCATGCTTTGTTTGTGGTAATTTTGTTGGCTAATTTCTTTAAATTTTCTATTATTAAAAAATTCAAAAACACCTCGAAAAGTGTCTTGCTTGCCTTAGAAAAATCATAAAAATTCAAAAATACATCCAAAAATACTAAAAATAATATAGTATGTGTCTTTTATTTTCCTCTATCTCTAATACCACTTTCATTCAAAAATATTTTATAAAAACAAAAAAAAATTACAAAACATTTGAAAACTCATACAAATTATATAAAATCATAGAAAATCCAAAACTTGTGATTCCAGTCTTTGTTTGAAGATATTCCTTTATATTTTATCATAAAAATTACTTTCATGTGTTTGGGGGCATTTTATTTATTTTTAAGTTGCAAATTACTCCTGGTTGTCCACTATTTGTCTATTTTATCAATATTTGATTTTTAAAAAATCATAAAAACTTCTCAAAAATCTGTAAAAATTACCAAAAAATACTATAAAACCTATAAATCCAAAAATATTTTCACTGCAATTTTTTGAATATTTTTGACCATGTTGGAAAATACAAAAAGAGTGTTTGTGGTGTGTGTGTTTTACTTGTTGTCTTATATTGAAACATTAAAATTTTGAAAAATTAAAAGCCACTAAAAATAATAACTATTTATCTCAGAAATATTGTTGCTTAGTGTTTAATTGTGCTCCTTGTGTTCGACCCTGGTCAATATACTAGGTAAATAAAAGTAGCAAAACACTCACATTCGATTATTTGATTCATTAGTGGTTTATTTTCTTGATTTATTGCTTGATTGATTAGGGTCATAACAATATTTGATTAATTGATAACATAACCCTAGTTGTTCGCTCGGTCATCAGAATGACGCCGCTATCGGGGAGCACGGATAAGTAGCTAGATTTCATTTATTTTTGTCTATTTTTGCTTCTCTTTTTTATAATTGTTTCTGATCATCTTCTATTTTGCTTTTGGTGCGAGGTACCATTTGGAGGAAGACTCGATTCGCTTGGAAGGGACCCGCACCTGAGGAGGAGCAGAGAAGCAGTTCTAGTAGAGAGTATTTAGCCTTAGTTTTATTTTTGCAAATATTTTTGCAATAACTTAGACATTTGAACTCTTGGGCTTGAACTTTATTCGAGGTTTGTTTTTCCGAGTACCGATGCACTTAGGGGACCTCACCGAGTTTTTCGTGATTTTTCGCATTTTTATTTTTATTTGTTTCACAAAGTTTTAGCCCCTAGACTTAGGTTTTATTTTGGTTGAGCTCGGTAGCAACTAAGGTCCAAACACCATAATAGACTATTTTTTGCTATAGATCACGCTTTGGACTTAGTCAAATAAAAAATACCAACTTAATTGGACTAGAGATAATGTGCCGAGAGAGGCCGTATACTATGCTTGTAGGACCCACTAGTGTGTGCACCGATCGACATCTAAGACCGGACTCAGGTCTCTTTTTTGAGTAGTTAGCCATCGGTTCTTCCCGTAAAAGAAGATATCACCTAAGGACGATTTCCTCGTGCATTATTTAGATTAGTTTAATTTATGTCTTTAAACTTGTGCGTGGATCACCCTACATGTAGAATGCTGGAGCAAGGTACGCACTTCTTACTCTACATGCATCATTGTGTTTAATTACACATTGACTTTTCCGCTTTCCTCCCCTAGTTTTAATGGACTTCAATAAAAAAATTGGAAAATTCGTTAGGCGTTTGCCTGATTCAGAAAAATTACTAAAAAGATATAACCAAATAAAATCTGGGACTACTAAAGCACACTTTACCTAAAACTAAAACTTCACTCAAAAAATCTTGTTTTGGGGGAGTAACCCCCTCCTTGTCTGATTTTACTGCTAAGAGTTGAGCGACCCGCATGCTAGGATAGAGCCATGCCGGAACTTTCTTCAGATTACTGGTTCTAAAAATGATTGGATATTCTCTAGTGATGATTTTCAGGTAGCAGATAAATGGTCAGGACTTCCTTAGCAGAGCAGGTGGTTTAGAGTACCTTGTGTAAGGCTCTGTCCTCAAGTAAAATCGGGTAGCCGAAAACGGTCCGTACCTACACCCATAGTGGCTGGAAATAGGGGCAACTAGTCCTAAGGACTTAGGCCAGTCTGAAGGGAGAATCGGGCTCCTAACAGCTCGCTAACCCGCTCTGTAAGATTGGATTATCACCTAATAAAAATCTGACAAGATAAATGACCGAACCATCACAGTCATCATATAGTGTTGAGAAGGTGAATTTGGGGTTTTCTTTCTCATCCTACTTGTAGTCCAAAACCAATCTTTGTATATCCTCAGATCAAGATGATGGGAAGGAGATCTCTTAGGCTGCCTATGGTAGCACTGCTTTCTAGCACTCCTCCCCGTTCATCTAGGGCAGCTTCACAGATCTCAGACCTGCTCTATGAACCTGAATTCGCCTCCACCCTCTTCCCCCCTCGACCACCCTTCTTCCGTTCCTGAGGTACATCCAGACAGGCCAGCACAAGTATACATTCATTTGACAACATCTAAGCTAGGATCCTTTGCCTTTGCAGAGACGGTGAGATGGACAGTAGTGAATGAAGAACCAATGAGCAGCCGTAGACATCCTCATTCGTATTAAATCAAGCCACCATCAACAACACAATGCTAGCTTCCCCGGAGACCACGTAGTAATTGATCTGAGACCATGGAGTATTCATGGCAGAAGTGAGGAGGGAACTCACACAGATACAAGCCGGACGAGAAGAGCCAACCATACAGGATGTCAGTTAAAAATACCAAGAGTTGAGGGCGGAGACAAACTCCAGGATGAGCCGCAGGACCAAGCCATACTAGCCCGCACCATGAGGCAGTTTCACAACCCTGGTGCAACCCTCACACATAGATGGAAACAACTGCATGCTATCTTGGGTGATTTTGAGATCTGACCCTAGACCATTCAGTTACTACCCAAATTCCATGGGCTAGCCACCGAAGAGCCCTATCTCCATATGCAGGAGTTCGAGATGATTAGCATCATCGTCCACGACAGACTGGTGGACGAGGACACAATCAAGCTGATTGCCTTTCCAATCTCTTTAGTTGACAGAGCAGTCTACTGGCTTAAGCATCTGTGGAAGGTTATCACCACTTGGGAGCAGCTCTAGACCAAGTACTTGAACAAGTACTATCCACTTGGTAAGACCAACACAACTAGAGCCATGATAAGCAATTTCACAATGATCCCTAATGAACAGTTCCATGAAGCTTAGGATCACTTTAGAGAGCTCATCAACATGTGTCCCCACCATGAGATCAGCAAGCCCAACCTCATTCAGAGTTTCTTCTATGGGTTGACACCTTAGCTACAAAGGATAGTGAATGCCTAATGTAGAGGTTCCTATTTCGCCAAGGATGAAGACCATATTTGGGCCATTATGAGGTGATGGCCTAAAACTAGACTGCGATGTCCCAGACTCGGGTCTACACTAAGGGGAAGCCTCTCCCGTAGGCGGTCTCATACCAGACAATATCACGCATTGAGGCCATTCATTCTACCTCTTCTATGGCATCATCACTATTAGAGTCTTCTGCTACCGATATGGTTATCATCAGCTAGAAGTTGGACTGGATAGAGATCATCAAGAAGAAGGCATGCTAGGGCCTTGACAAGCTCAATAAGATTGATGAGATGAACTAAACATTGAGTTATTTGAAGACCCATATCACGTGTCTCCAAGAGGCACAGACTGCTTCTCAGCCCATTCCTAGTCTCGGGTTGATCCTGGGAGTAGTTCTTCTCAGCCATCCACCTTGTATCGCCAGGTTCACCACATACAGGAAGAGTCTATCCAATCACTCTCGAAATACCAGTTACCATCACCCCCTCCCTCAGACACTCAGTGGTGGTATATCATCCAGATCAGCCCTTGGCGTCCCTTCCCCGCCAGTCCATGACCAGCAAGAGTCATTGATGGAAGTCAACAGGATTTGGTACTCCCAGTACCAATAGCATCTTGGGATCCATCGTGACCACCCGGGATTCTGGTGGTCCACTGAGGGTGCTTCATCCCAGCAGCAACCTCCAGCTTTGGCATATCAGGGCGCCTAGGAGAAGCAACAGCCCCAGTACTCCCAACAACAACACGGTCCTCGACCAGCACATCAAAGTCAACAGTGGTCGCACCAACAACATCATTAGTAGTACCCTGATCCTCCTCCTCACTACCAATACCAGACTCAATCTCATTTCCAGTGAGGCAACCTGTCCGGTTCTCATCCACACCAGTATGAGAACCCAACCCTCGATGATCTCGCCCATAGGTTTTCAATTAGCAAGCCACTTTCCGACGAGAGATGGATGAGTTCCGACAAGAGATGAAGGAAATAATCAAGGGTGAAGCCGCCATATCCGCTCAAATTGAACCTAACCTGAACAATCTAAAGAGGAAGTCTAAGAAGGTACATTTTATAGAGACTGCCACTTCTATTGATATTCTGGATGACATTCGTTATTTATTTGATGCTGATTTTGTGACACTTAGGAGCGATAGGAAGCCAGCCATCACTGACTCGTCTAGGCGAAGTCCCACTACAGATTCTAGGGCACCAGATGGAGTCAAGAGCAATGCTGATGCTGCTAACCATGACGATGATGATGGCAGTGATGCCAACAAGATGATGATATAGACGATGATGGTGATGTCGTCATATCTCTAGTTTCATAAGTTGGTACTAATGCCACCATGCTTCTAGATGTAGGGCCAGAGCACGGTACTGATACCATAGTTTCAGATGTTGTCAGTGGTACTGATGCCACCAAGGGCCATTCAGTTGTTTTGTTATCTCTTGTACCTGAGGATCTTTATGGAAAAATACAAAAATAGAAAAACTCCAAAAATGAATATATGAATAAAGAAAGGTTTATGTATCTCTTATGAGTCCATCTATTGTGCTTGATGATCTATGCATGGATTCGACTTTTTGAATGCTTAGGAACCTCCTCCTGACCCTCGTTCTTTTGAGGAGGGTCCCTCTATCCCCTTCCACAAGCACTCTGCTTAGAAAAAGGCCCTAAACCAGAAAATCCCAAAAGAGGTACCAAACAGAGTTCAACGAGCAGATGATAGACAAATTCTAGATACAACTCTCTTATAGAGGCACTTGAATACATCCCTCTATTCCATAAGAACCTGTGAGAGAAGCCACCATCCGTAGGAAGAAGAGGAGAAGCCACAATGCAGAAATCCATGTGCTTACTCGTGCCACTTACTTTCCTATACAGAACCATTTGCCAGCCAAGAAATCCAATGCAGGAGCTCTGTATGTTATATGCCATATTCATGAGCAGTAATTTGATAGGACTCTATTAGATAGTGGTTCCTCAATTAACTTCCTATGGCTGCCTTACTCGACCAATTCGAGTTCGACCCTCTTAGATAAAACACTACAATCCTTCAATTTGCAGATCGATCTGTTAAGAGGCTGAAGAGGTTATTAAAGGACATTGTCATCACAATTTAGGATTGAAATTTCCTGTGGACTTTGTTGTGTTGGACATGTAGATCCATGAATCTGTGACCGATACCCCCATCATTTAGGACCACCGTTCTTGGCCACAACCAAGGCAGTATCCGGTCATGATAGTGGGAAGGTATACTTTCGCATCAACGGTGAGAGTGTACAAATAGAGACGATTGAGGACCCCAAAGCTAGAGATTCATCTTGCTCCGAATAGTGTTCTGAGTAGATGACATATTAAGAGCTAGATGTCCATCATGAGTGTGATTTTGTGATTACAGATGATGAAGTTGTTTGGACAGATCTGATTTCACGGCTCTTGTCAGACCTTCAGAGACCGTAGAGCCATAAATGACAGATGATGAGAGTTCAAAGAGCGCACTCATGGCATAGGACACCTTAGAGGCTAATAATCATGATTTTGGTAGCAAAGCAAAGTAAATTTCTTGTGATTCATATTCAGATCCCTCGGGCTCAAACACCGATTTTGATTGAAAGGATTTCGAGGATTATTTACCATGGCTGATGTCCATAGAGCCCATTGCTAAGGCAGAGATTGAGCTAGTACATTTGATAGATACACCAGCAGGGCTATCTTCATCAAATTTACGGATTCAACGAGAGTTCCCCCCATCCAGATTTGGTAGCTTTCACGCAGACTTTTCAGAGGCCACATCTGCCAGCTCTCACTTGTCCTGATTTGAAGACCTTGCCACAAAGCATGAAGTAGAGATTCCTTGCGGGTGAGCCTGATATGTTCCCAGTCATAATCTCAACGGATTTGACTGAATACCAAGAATCTCGCTTGATGGAGGTTCTTGAAAGAAACTGCAAGTCAATCGGACGGAGTGTAGCTGATCTGTAGGGGATAAGTCTGGCCATGTGTCCCACCAGGTTTATCTCGAAGATGACGCCAAGCCTTCGCTTGAGATCCAACGAAGTCTGAATCTGAATCTTTGAGATGTAGTAATGAAGGAGTTAACTAAGTGGTGGAGCGCCGATTTTATCTACCCCATCTCCAACTCCAAATGGGTTAGTCTTCTGCAGGTGGTACCCAAGAAGACAGGTATCACTACAGTTGTGAGCGAGTCTGAAGAGGAGATATCTACCTGAGTACCCACTTCTTGGAGGGTCTGTGTGGACTATAGACGATTGAATCAAGCCACCAAGAAGGATAATTTACCGCTACCATTCATTGATCAGATTATCGATAGGTGATGGATATCCATTTCATCATCTTTATTCATTTATTTTAGCTTAAAATCCCTTATAAAACACATGTATATATTGATTAATCCATATTCTTACTAATATGCATCTGTGTGTAAATATTATACATATATTATTATTTTAACCTAAAATAAATAAATAAAGGAAAAATAAAGAAGATAAAAATGAAGAAGAAAAAGACTATATATATGTAATAGATACATGCTGACCTGAAATCTGAGAGAAGGTCAAGACTTGACTTGATCGCCCAGGAATAAAATAGGGGGAGATAGTGCCCTTAATAAGAAAATCCAAAAAAATGATTGTAAATACTTTCTGTGTATATTTGTATAAAATTACATTATTTTATTCGTTCATAAATTGACCTCAAATTAAATAATTTTCAAAATAAAAGTTTTAAATAAAAATATTCCCTGAATAAAAAAATAATTGTAAAATAAAATCATGTACAAAATAAAGCTAACCACATCTGGAAAAAGCTTTAAAGCAATAATTGAAAGATCAATTCTACCTCCATGTGAACTCAAATTGAACCAAACTCACTTCCATTGTATTCTAAATTAAATTATCTTTAAAATGGCTTGGTTTAATAATTTTTGGAGTTACGATTTGAAAGACGTTTTATAGGGTTGTTTATGCAATTTTAAATTTTATTTATTATATATCCATATTTATTTTTATACATATTGTATTTGTAAATTTTTTATAATTATTTAAAATAAAAATAAAAAATAAAAAATGTTAATACAAAAAAATAAAATAATTTCCTCATTTAACTATGTATATAATGTTCCATATATGTAAAGTATATGTATATAATAATTTCCTTAGATAACCCTCAGAAAAAATAAATAATTAACATTTATTATTAAATTTATTAAAGTGACGAAAATAAATAAATAAATAATGTAAATAATTTTATTAACTCCACCACTAACTTCCTTCCTATCTTCATCTCATTTCAAATTTTCCTTATCTTTATCTCCATTAAAAATTTTGAAATTCAAATTCAATTCTTTTCCCTATTAATATGGCTCCTCCTCCCTCATTTCAATTAGATCAATCTTTGGTGAGAGGAGCCTAGCTTACAAGTGCTTCTTATTGTAGAAAGGTGCCTAGCCTCTGAGCCTTCCGATGACAACGAGTCGGCCATCGTCGATGCCATTACGACATTTTCTGCTCCCACGGTGAGATCTATTTTTTTCTTGTTCTTAACTTAAGTTAATCTTAGTTTAATTTTTGCGTTTATAATTTCGTTGTCATTTTTTTATTTTAAATCGTAGTTTTTTATCGTAGCTTATTATTCATCACAATTCTATCCATTTCTGATCGACACCGATCACCATCTCATGTTCCCGAACTCTCCATTTCATGTTCTACCTCACACAATCTAGCACATACAACTGCATACTAGGGTCGGAGACAAGGATCTTCCATCACAACTATCGGATCCATCATCCACTCACATTTTCTGTATTTCATTTTGGACTAAGCCGTCGTGCTCGAGTTAGATTTATCCTATTTTATTTCAGGTACAAGGATTTCAAAAAAATTACAAAAAATATTAGAAACTATTCTTTACAAAAATAGAAAAAGAAAGAAAGCTATTGTTCAAAAAATATAAAAAAAAAATCAGAAGCAGCAACAGGCACCGCTCTCCGCAGTCACCAACGACGCCCGCTACCCATCCTCTACTGATCCACCGTCACTAGCCGTGAGTGTAGGGGGCGCGTGTCGCCTCCTCTGCTCATTCCATCCCTGCTTGGAGTCCCGCACCATCGTCACTGTGCAAAGCTACTGACTTCACTGCACCTTCTACGACCGTCCAGTGCCAACGGTCGCGTCTCCTTGCACTGCCAACCTCTGTTTGGACATCCGACATCACCTGCAAAGGCGGACCTTCACTGCGCGTTTCCACCATAGAGCGCCTCCGTCGCCATCATCGCAGCCACCTGTGGCTCCTCAACAGCCGCCAATCGAAGACCTCTACCTAGCGGGTGTCGCCTCCTCCCTATAGCATACTCCTCCGCCTGAGCTGTTCGCTACCGCCAATGCTTGCCAACCGACACACGATGTCTCCTCCACCACGACCTACTAGATCCACCCACCACTACTACGTCCTGGTTTGAAGAAGGAGCAAGAGCGGGGACACCCCTTCTCTTTGTTTTGAAATGAAGGAGAACAGAGATGAACCCTAGGGGAATTAAAAATTTTTGGATTAATTATTCAAGCACATGTGAGTTTTTGAAATTGCAAAACAGTCCCTACTCTCCAGTCAAGCACATGTGTCGCAAGTTTATTTGGGTAATATGCAGTTTTCTACCCGTTATTTATTCTTGTTATATTTTAATGCAGAAATTATAAACATTTGTAATTCAGTCCTTTATTTCCAGACTTTGAAAATGCATCTTCTTTTCATTGAAATAAATAGCATTTGTGATTAATAAATTCTGCAAAAATCAAGTTATATTCAAGATGTGTGTCTCTTTCTAGCAAAAAATTTTATTGCATTTTATCATCATTTGTTATCATTAAAAAATAAAAAACATGGTATTTTTTCCTATTTGAACTTTGAAAATTCATAAAAATTCAAATATTGTGTAAAACATTTCAAAAAATAGATTACTTTTCTTTCTATGCGTTTTAAATTCTATGCAAATTTTGCTCATTAGTTATTTGTAAAATACAAAAAATGCAAAATACTAAAAATATTAAAAAATAATAGAAAATTGTAGAAAAATCCAAAAATAGTGATTTTAGTTCTTGTTCGTAGATAATTTCCTTTAGTTTTAGGAAAAATAATTTTCATACTTTTTGCTTTTATTTAGTATTTTCAAATTGAAAAATAATCATGCTTGCTCATTGTTTGATTTTCTTATTTTTTTATTCATTTTAAAATTCCTAAAAATCTAAAAATCTTTGAAAAATTACAAAAATAATCAACAAAATACATAGATATTTTATTTGGACATTTTTGAGTATTTTTGTCATATTTAGAAATCTAAAAAATGCATCTCTTTTGTGTATGAAGTTGTTTTCAAAGATATATTTTTGAAAATTTTAAAAAATTGCAGAATTAAAATCATTAAAAACTTGAAAATCAGAAAATAAAAAATAGAAGAAAATTTTATAAATTAAAAATATAAAAATTCCACAAAAACCAAGATAGTTACCATTTGAGGTTCCCTTTTTCTTTTAATTAACATTTAAGTTATTTGATAACCCTCGAAAATTGTAGCCTCCCTGAGTTCGATCCTGTTAGATATACAGGTAATTTAAATAATAAAAATTCCCTTGCTACTTTTTTTACATAATTTGGCTCGAGAAAAATAAATGGTTTTGTTGCGAGATTTTTTGGGTTGCAACGACCACACATTTATTTCATCTTATTGAAAAAGCCTTGAGAAATCCCATCTAACAAAATGGCACCGTAGTGGGGAGGTATGACGAGGGTAGTTAGGTTTCTCTTTTGACATGCTATTCTTGGTTGTACATTTCTGTTTATATTTTTCGACATTATTTCATTTTTCATATTCATTGTGTCTCACTCATTTATTCTTACTCTTTTTTTTATAATTGTGTTTTTTAAATTTTTTTTATTTCCTCTTTCTTGTGAGGGTCTATGGAGCAAAGGAGGAGATCCTAAGAGAGCCAAAGCACCCAAGCGAAGCGAAGGCAGCTTAATTCTTCATCAAGTCGCAGGAGAGCGTAAGATGAGGAGAAGAAGATTTGAAGGAGACCAAGCATTTGAAAAAAAATCAAACTTTCTTTTATTTATTTCCATCATTTGAACTCTTATAACGGACATTCATTTGTTGTGGGGCCTGTTTCGCCGAGTGCAGGTGCACTTGGGGGAACTCACCGGTTTTGTTTTCATCACTTTTTTTTATATCACATTGATTTCATGAGCTACCTATTGATTGCTTTAATTAATTTGCTTGAGCCAAGTAATTAGTTAGGTCCAAAAATCCTAAATAAGAATTTCTATACCTATAGAATAGAGCGTAATTGGACTTTGTCAAATTTAATTGGTTCTTTCTTGTTAATAGAAGCTATTGTTAGGATGGTTAACGTCCATCATATTGGTTAGTTTATTTTTCTGTATTTAAATTCTGCATGGTTCACCCTGCATGTAGAGTATTGGCAACATGGTATGCATCTCTAACCCCTGCATGCATCATTGTGTTTAATCGCACATTGGCATTTCCGATCTTAGCCCTTGTTTTTACTCACATAAGTTAAAAAGGAAATTGGACACTCGGTAGGCAATTTATTGAAAATATTCAAACCAAGTGACAACTGTCTAAAATTCAGGACTGCTAAAGAAAACTTGACCCTAAAATAAATGCAAGGAAAAATTCTTATTTTAGGGAGAGTAACCCTCTCGTCGTTTGATTTATTTGTAAAGTAAGAGAGGAATGACACTAGGATAGAGCCACACCCAGCTTTTCATATAGACTACTGATTCTCAAAAGAAATGCGAGTATCCGGTAAATGGTCCGAAATTCCTTAGCAGAGTGGGAGGTTTAGAGGACTCTATGGAAGGCTCTGTCCTCAAGAAACACGGGTAGACGTATGTACTTACTCCTATACTTACTGAAAGTGGATGCAAGTAGTCCTATGAATCGGGCGAGTTTGTAGGGAAAGACATGCACCTAACATGATAATTGATCGAACCTTAATGGTCTTCACATTGAGTTGAGTTGGTGAATTAGGGCTTTGTATTGTGTTTAATTGCTAGTGCTAGAGATCCTTTCGCTTAATTTGCGCCTTCACTCATCTTCACTATTACATTAACCTTCATGCTCTCGCATCCTACCTATTGATTTCGAAGATGATGGACTAGAGTATTTCTTGTTCGGACTTTGCGAACTCATTCTACAATCCGATCCGTTCACCTTCTATTCGAGGAGACTCACTTCCCGAATTTTCCGCATTCTCCACGCCGCCCTTAACAACATCCATCAACCCACTGTTTGAGATTGGCTTTAATCTCGAACTTGTATATGAGATTCCATCCTTTCTAATAACCAATCGAGTATCATGCACATTTTCAGAGTCAGAAATCGGATACTTGATGCCACCAAAGGGAAAGGGAACTATGTCGAAGTAGTGCGAGATCAACAATACCTTGTCAGCCTCCATTCAGTCAATCAATCCCATTTAATAGAGCAGGAAAATTTTCAGACTGCATTGAGAGATATAATTCTCGAGTTGAGACAGGAAAAACAAGATAGGGGGGAGGATAATAGAAACCCTGGAGGTGGGAATGGGGGAGAAGGCCAGGTGATAGAACCTTGGCTAAGCTTACATTAAAGGATGCTTATAATATATGAGCAGGAAAGAAAAATTCTTAGATTCAAATCCTTACGATTCATGGGCATTTTGAGCTTAAGCTTGCTATTTTCCTCTTCTCCCAATATTCCATGGAAATATTAATGAAGAACCTTATGTACACCTCCAGCAGTTTGATCGCATTTGTGGAACAATATACTACCCAAATCTTCCATTAGAGGTAATGAAGATGATTGCCTTCCAGTTCAGTCTGATGGACAAAGCTTTGTACTGGTTAAATCACTTGGGAAGGGTTGTCACTACTTGGAAAGAGTTGAGGTCTGCATTTCTGAACAAACCCACTCAGACGACTCAACCAAATGCGATCCTTGATTGCTATTTTCTCCCAGATGTTCCATGAGCCTATTCACGAGGCGTGGGAAAGATTTAAAGATCTGACGGAGAAGTGCCCCCATCACGATATTCCCAAGACAATCCTTGTGTAAAATTTCTTTGGGGGTTTAAGCGTAGAGAATCAGAAGCTAGTAGATGTCGCTTGTGAGGGGGGCCACTTCAACAAGGAAGAGGATGTCCTTTATCAAATTTTTGAGGAGATGGCAGAGAGTTCAGTAGCTCTTACTTCTTCACGTGTTTTTCAGAAGCACCCCGTCACCTCCCATGCGATACCCCACAAAGCTGTCAATATGACGTCATCACATGAAGTGGATAGGGTGGACAACTCTGACCTGACCATCATTGGAAATCACCTATCCAAAGTGGACATTATTAAGAAATGGTCTAAGGAGCTTGAAAAGCTTCAAGTGATCGAACAGAGGCCGAAGAACCTCGATAAGCTGGATGAGACAGCAAATCACCTGGAGCTTCTTATAAGTTCGATCAGTGCAGTTCAAAGTATGGGTGCAACAACCGATATCTCTAACAGGGCGCAGATTTCTTCCACCCAGCAGAGTAGAGGGGGACCATCCACAATTCAACATGTCTACTACATGTAGACCCCTGATTAGGCCCAACAGTATTCACAACACATAGTTTTGTACCAACATGAAGTAGCCTACATTCATGAGCATCATTCTGCACCTCCACCTATCATTCAAGAAGTGAACGTTATCTAGTTCAACTGTGAGCGAAACCAGCCCCAACCATCAGGGTAAGGCCAGTTGGGTTCACAGTAGGGTCAGAGACCCGCCCACCAGTTTCAAAGAGGCATACAACAGCAGTACCAGCACCAGCAGTTCCATCCTCACTATCAGTCTCCACCATAGTTCCAAAATTGGAGACAAGGCCAGCCACAATTGTAGTCTATGTATTTTCCTCAATTTAACCAACAACATACTGCATATTATGGACAGTATCCATATCCTCCTCCAGCTCATTATCAGAATTTGTATTGTGACCAACAACCTTCACACTATTAGTCTTAGCGACAACCAGTCATTGAGCACCCTGAGACCCCTCCATTCAACCCAGCACTGGATTAACTTGCGTTCTCCATGAATAACATGAACAAATTGACTCAACGGATCGACGACCTGACCACCACTAAGACACTGATTCCAACACATGTCGAAGCCAACCCCAATAACTTCAGACGCAAGAAGCAGGTAGCCAATAGCCATCCACACCCGAAGCATGTATAACCCTTGATTTTACATGTTTATTTGATGACATTCATCTCAGCAGCAGTAGGATATTGCAGCTGCCTACGCACTAGTTGGAGTTGGGAGATCGAACCGCTGAGAGAGCAACATCTTCCACATCATTTCCTTCACCAGTAGTCGAGAGGTCCAGTGTAGCAGGACCCAAGTCTGGAGTTTTACCGTCTTCACCACCACCTTCACAAGGCAGATGTAGATCACCATCAGCAAGGGAGAATATACTAGTAGCATATTCTTCCTCTTCACCAGCAGCAGCATCCCGTTCTATTTTGAATTCAGTTTTTCCTTCATCTATTTTGGACAACACTGTGTAGACTAATTCTTGTTGTCCTTTTTAAATGAGGATTCTACTTTGAATTATGGAAATGAATGTTTGAATGTTTATTCTGATTCAATGCCATTTCCTTCTGCTATTAAATCTAAAAAATGTAAAAATTAAAAACAACCATATCTGATCCTAGAGTGGTTGAGATCTTAGAGAACATCTTTTTAAAGATGCCACTCCTTAAGGCCATGTAATACATACCTACGGTAAAAAGTGAATTAAAGAGGTATGTACACAAAAGCATCAACCAAGGAAAAATAAATGAAAGGAAACAGAGAAATACATCTTGACCATGGCCATAGTTCATGCCATCAGTAACCTCCCTCCTAAAAAGAAAGACAAGGGAACACCTCACATCCGTTGGTATATCATTGATCAGGAATTTGATCGTACTTTTCTCTACAGCAGTGATGAAGCCACATTTCATCATCTTTATTCTATCATTTTGGCATCAAAAACCCTAGCAAATGCGTGTAAATTCCCTTAATTAGAGCATATTAGCATTCATGCATGTGCATGTAATTAGTGTATAAAATACTGTAATTAAAGCCAAAATTATAGAATAAATAAAAGAAAATAAAAAATAATAAAATATTGTAACTATTTTTTGACCCAAAACTCTGAGACCTAGGCATCTCGATGAACAGGTCAACAAGGAATAAAGTAGGGGGAGATAAGGGTCAGAATACAATAAAATTCCTTTTATTTAATTCATTCTTTATTCATTTTGGGACCTATTTTTGGCTCCACTTTTTATACCTCAAACAAAGAAACTCTGTACATGAAAGTTGTAGATAATTAAATAAATAAAAATACAAAATTGATTTCACTAAAAAATAATATATGGATAAAAAGATATGATCTGAATAATATTCCAAAACTCCAACTTCCCAGACCCGTATCTTGCAAATAAAAACTCGAAATGTACCAAACTCACCTATAATTGTATATACGTAAAATAATCTATTTAATGGAGATGGTTTCGTATTTTTCGGAGTTACGGTTTGAAAGTTGAGTTTTGGACCCTAATTATATACTTGTACAGATTAAAATATTCAATTTATTATTTATTCATTATTTTCATAATTTCTTATTTTTATAATTTTGTAAATATTACTTATAATATATTTGTATATTTAAATCAGAATAAAAATACAAAAAAAACAAATAAAAATACTTGTATATATGCTACATAGGTATAATACCTATACCTATACATGTATAATACTTACTTATATTTTTTAAGTGTATAAAATATATCAGGAAAATAAAATAAAACTATAATTAAGCGTATAAAATTATTTTATAATTTTATAAAATAATACACATAAATAAATGAATTAAAAACACAAAATAAAAATAAAAGAATTAAATATATAGGTATATGTACCTATAAAGGGCATAAAAGGAAACTTGTAAATTTACACCTCATAAAAATAATTAAAAATCAGAATAAAATACTTTATAAAATAATAAATATTTTTTTATTTAATAATCAAATTTTAGTTTGTTCATTTTCTATTTTTAATTGAATTTACAAAATAGTTTTCCAGGGTTTTTCCTGGTTGGTCCACGTGGACCAACCAGGTGCAAACCCTAGTTGACCCCAGTCAACTAGGCGTCCTACCTCCTGTAGCCCGTATCAGAGCCTTGTTTGACCCCACATTTGAGGATTTGAAGACATTTCTTTCACCTTCTCGTCATGATTCCTTCTGCAAACTTGGTCCTCGATCATCCATCTTACTCGCCCTATGATTGTCTTGGGTCGAGGGCCAGCGATTGCATCGATCCACCTTGGTCTTTGGTGTGCCAGAGCCACAGAGTCAAACCCATTATAACGCACACCCGACTTCCATTTGAAGTTTGAACGTCTCCCTTCATAGGATTAGCTTCTCTCTCATTTCCATGAGTAGGGAGGAAGTGACAGGTCTTCTTTGCAACCTTCGAGAGGGTCGACCGACGCCTGAGGCGCTTCCACGACCTCCCCCAACTCCGGCAGTCGAGGTAACCTTCCCTCCGGTGATACACCGTCGAGGCAGCCCCCATTCCACTTTATTTTGTTCGTAGTAGTTCTAGGTTCAAAAGCCCTCAAGAAATTTCACTTTCCATCGAGGGAATCACGCTACCCATCAACCTCACCGGAGCGCACCTCCGGCCGACCACCTCCACTTCGTCTCGCACCACCATTCCGCCACCGCGGGACCTAGGCACTTTGCCCTGGGTCCTCTCACCCGTTTTCGCAGGTATTTGGACCATCACAAACTCTAGGGGGTCATTTTGACCCTCGTCGGAGACACATAA
This sequence comes from Ottelia alismoides, assembly GCA_037367405.1. Lineage (NCBI taxonomy): Eukaryota > Viridiplantae > Streptophyta > Magnoliopsida > Alismatales > Hydrocharitaceae > Ottelia > Ottelia alismoides. The sequence continues at coordinate 842,716 of JAZKJV010006077.1, read as the reverse complement.
AGCCTCCCAGCTCCGCCGACGTCCCTAGTGAACCTCAGCCACCGCCGAGGTGTTTTGGACCTCCCCGCACATAGAGGAAGCTCCCAGGAGGCCGCAACTCCATTTTAAAGCCCAAAAGCCACCGGAGGACGGAGATCAGGCTCGGGGAAGTTCGTCTCGCCGGCGTTCTTCCCCGTTCTTCCTCCGTGTCTCCCAGCCGTCAGATCGAGCCGCAGCTCCAGATTGAGCACCAGCCGTTGGATCACATCGAACTCCCACCGTCAGATCTTTAGCCAAATATCTAATCTTCACCGTCCAACGCGAAGCGTCATCGACCGTCAGATCATCGCCACGTGTCAAGTGAAGAACTCCAGGCCGTCGGATCGCGCCAGGCGTGGGCATTTTGCAAGTATACCCTTGCCATTTTTGTCTTTTCATTTAGTCCTTAAACTTTCATTTACCGTTTAAAATATTTTGTAATATTTATAAAAGACCCCGAACTTTTCCTAATTGCGTATAGGTCCTAGCCACGTCACCTCACGTGACCAGTACACGTGAGGTGAAGGGCATTTTGCATAGGACCCCTTCAGGGTTATCGTATTTCATTTCAGTCCTAGAACTTTAATATTAAGTGTAAACTTTTTTGGATATTTGCATTCAAGCCCCCAGATTTTTGGATATTACATCTATACCCTTCCCAGGCACGTGTTAGTCACGTGTCCTGGTGGGTTATTTGCAGGTGTGCCCCTGCGGGTCTTGTATTTATTATTTGATCCATTAAATGCAATATCCAGTTATATGTTTTGTGTGAAAATTGCAACTTAGCCCTGGTTGTTTGCTTATTTGCACATGCCCTTGCTAGCAGTGTAGTTTCTTGATGTTGTTCGTATTTATTTAGTGCATTATATTAACTCCAAAAATTACCAAAAAAATAACATAGACTCCTATTTAGTTGTAGATTGACGCCATATTTTTGCATCTCATTTTTGTTGCATTTTATATTTATTAAAAATAAAAAACATGCATTTTTGCTACTGCTTGCATTAGAAAATACCAAAAAAATATTAAAACTTCTTGAAAAATTCCAACAAAATTATACTTTGCTTGTTTCATCATTTAGTGTCAGTTCAAAAATCACTAAAAATTTCAAAAGAAAAACCTTAAAAATTTGAAAACTTCTAAAAACTTCATAAAAATCTAAAACTTCATAGAAAAACCTTAAAAATATAAACTCAAGTTCGGTAGCTTTCCTGTTCTATTACCTTTATTTTAAAATTAATTTGGGAAAATTTTGCTACTATTTACTATTTTTCATTCCCATTTTAATTTTGGCCAGAACCTTTGCTCACTGTTTCCTTGTATTTTGACTTTAAAAATACCAAAATTTTTTTGAAAAATCCCCAAAAATCACAAAAACAGTAGAAAAAGATAAAAAGACCAAAAACATTTCATTCCCTAATTTTTGACTATTTTACCTATTTTTATAAATACTTTATCCCCTCTTTCCTTACATTGTATATATATATATCCTATTATTAAAAAAAGAAAATACAAAAATATAAAATATAAAAAAATACAAAATCAGAAAATCAAAAACCAAAATATAAAATTTAAAAAATGAAATAAAAAATTAAAATATAAAAACCCACAAAAACATTTGCATCTTGTAGACAATTAATCACATCACATTTCTGTGCATCAATTGTTGATCTATCCTGCCTTGCTCCCTGTGTTCGAACTCTCTACATACTTGCACCTATACATCTTTTATGTAGAGTTAAAAATAAATTTGACTCCACATTTTGTTTGTCATTGTTTGATATTTGATTGTGGGTTCATTGTTGATTAATTACGGTTTCTTATGGGTCGCCACAACAACATAGTGGTCCCGCCTTGTGTGGACTATTTAGACCCACGATAAATCGTGATTATCAAATGGCGCCATTGCCGGGGAGCAACAGTGTATAGATTACATTTTTTTGATTGATTGTGATTGTTTGTTTACATTATTGCTTGCTTAATCTCTCTTGTTTTTGATATTTATCTGTGATCTTTCTTACCATTGTCTTTCTTGTCTTCTTGCGAGGGACCGCGGACCAAGGAGGATCGCCTAGGTGATTCGGTGCAGCCTTGGGAAGTGGAGTCGGCTTTTCTAGCCCAAGATGACAGGAGAGAGCAGGAGGAGTGAGAGAGAGTGGTAGTTAGTAGTCTTTTATTTTTGTGAGAGAGAGACCAGATAATTTGTAATAATACAGGTACTTGGACACTTGGACACTCGGGCCCAACTTCCAAGTGTTTGTACACTTGGGGGCTCACCGCAGTTTTTATCGTGTTTCACCGCTGTCATTTTCCGGTTTTGATTTATTTTCCCTTTCTTTTGTGGAATGAGCCCTTAGATTTTAGGCATTGCTTGATCGATTAGATTAGGTCCAAACACCCTAATAACCATTGCATGTACTTGTAGTATGTATTTGGACTTAGTTTAATTAAACAATTGATCATCACCTTCGATTCACCGCACCGCGAACCCACCCCATCAAGCGCTACTCCTGAACTCGATGTGTCGAGAAGAGGAGGGGTGAGTCTAGACCGGACTTTTTGGATTGAGGATTGGTGACCGACTTGTGGTTCTTCACGTTAGCAATTGCCTGCTTAGGACGATTTCCGTGTGCATATCGGCATATAGATTAGATTTAAAAATTTCTGCTTTGCATCCCGCATGGAGAGAGCTGGGAGTCACTATAAGTCTTCTATCTTTGCATTCATCATTTAGGTACTAAGGTGAGATTTCCATCTTAGTGCCACTTGCATTGGCTTTCCCGACTCTTCTCCCTCTATTTTTGGATCAAGTAGGAATCAACAAAATACAAAAACGTTAGGTGCTTGTTTGAAATTGACTCAAAGCAAGTGATAACACCAAAAAATTAAAAAAGGGACTGCTAAGAAAACTTTACCTAAATAAAATTGGTAATTGGATTCATTGCTTGGGGAGAGTAACACCCTCACTTGTATTCAGGTTGCATGGGAAGGTCTCCTTCTAGGTGAGAGAACGGCTTCGTAAGGATTAGAGCCAAAAACCCAGTTTGTGGCTGCCTTGTGTATCGCCTGGATTTCCGAAGTATTGGCGCTTCTATCGTACGTGGACGAGTAGGGCTTGGTCACCATTGATGACTCTCTATTGTGTAGAGCGTCGACCTTGTCCAAAGTATGGAGACTAGGCCACGCCTTCACGGGGGTGTCTGTCTCATCGTCCTGCGTCCGAGTAGGTTCTTGCACGCTCACAGGTGATTCCGTTGAGGGCGAGTTCCGAAGTATTGGTTTCGCCTATTGGCCTCCTTTCCCTATTTCTTTGGCTGAGTAGGGATCCAGGAAGGGTTACAAGGACCTCAAAAAGTGCAGACTACAAGTTACACAGGAGGAGGACAAGTACGGGATACTCTTCCGGCAGTACTCTCTCTCCTATAGGCGTAGCGCTCTAAGGACTCGTTGAAAGATAACTTCCTGAATTCAAGCTAAAACTACAAAGATAAAAGCCGAACCTTCACGGCTTCATGCATTGAGTTGGTGAATCCCCTTGTTTTGTGTTTGATTGCTAGTCGCATTTAGGTCAAGATCAAAAACACCGCACAATTGTGTGTAATTTTGCCACCTTCTTCTTCATTTCTCAGCCTTCCTCTTCTCAATAATCAAGATGATGGGACGGAGATCTCTTAGGTCGACTTTCTCGGCACCGCTATCCAGCACTCCTCCCTATTCATCTAGGACAACCTCGGAGAGTCCATACCCACTCTCCGAGCCCGAGTTCACTTCCACCCTTTTCCCCCTCTACCACCCTTCTCCTTCCATCAGTCCAAGAGTTTCAGAATTTAGTGCATCATAGAGCTCAGATCATTTGACGGCACCTGAGATGGGTTCTTTTGCATTTTCAGAGAATCCAGACATGGCAGACAGAGGAGAACACCCAGATGAGCATGAGCACCCTCCATTCTTATATGATCAAGCAGCCATCAACAATTCATTGCTAGCATCCTTGGAGACTATGCAGAGGCAGATCTGAGACCAGGAGTATTCATGGGTGACCTCATGAGAGAGATCGCGCAGATGCGAGAACCGACCTGGGGGCGGTGGCAGTGGAGGTGATATACCAGTTGTAGAGAATGAGGAAGGAGAACCCAACTAGGAGAGGCCGCTGCAGACCATCATGAGAGAATTGCATAATCCAGCAGCCTCCATCACTCATCGATGGATCCGACTCCCTCCCATCCATGGAGACTTCGAGCTTCGGCCCCATAATATTCAGCTTTTGCCTAAATTCTGTGGGTTGCCGATCGAAGAGCCATACCTCCATCTTCAAGAATTCAAAATGATCTGCAGCACCATTCATGACAGGCTGATGACTAAGGACACCATCAAGATGATAGCCTTCCCCTTCTCTTTGGTTGATAGAGCCGCGTACTGGCTGAAACATTTGGGGAGCTTCGTCGACACTTGGGCACAACTCCGGTCCGCTTACTTAAAGAAGTATTATCCTCTCGGCCGGACAAATGCAGTGCAAGCTATGATTAGCAACTTCACAATGATCCCTAATGAACAATTCCATGAAGCTTGGGATCGCTTCCGAGAGCTCATTGACCGGTGTCCACACCATGACATATCAAAGCCCAATCTGGATCAAAGTTTCTTTTGTGGGCTGACACCAGAGCTGCAGGGGCTTGTAAATGCCTCTTGTGGTGGATCATATTTTTCCAAGGGTGAAGACGACGTCTAACCATTTATGAAGGAATGATAGAGAACTCTACGGTCATGGCCCAAGCCAGAGACTACACACAACAGAAGCCACCCCAAGGAGCAGGATCATTTCAGAGGATCGCTCGCATCGATGCCGGTCCCCACACTCCGTCGGCAGCCGCAACCCAAGCCGAATCAGCTGCAGCCGACATGGGCAACATTAGTGAGAAGTTGGACCATCTCGAGATCCTCGAGAAGAAGCAAACGCAAAGACTGGCCCAGATGGACCAGATTACCAAGACAATGAGTGACCTGAAGATGCAGATTCTTTGCATCCAGGAGGCACAGACGTCTACTCAGCAGCCTCCCAGGTCACGGGCTGATCCAAGCAGCAGCAGCTCACACTAGCCCTCTGCCTCACACCGCCAGGTCAACCACATTCAGGCAGAGCTGGTCTCGCTATTGCAGTATAACCCGTCGCAGCTGCCATCTCAGGACACTCAGATGGTGGTCTATCAGCCGGATCAGCCGCTGACAGTTCTACCTCCACCATCCTTCGAGCAGGAACCATTGATGGAAGTCAATGGGATTTGGTACAACCGGTACCTGTAGCCCGGGATTCGTCGTGATCACCCTGGATTCCGTTGGGGTAATGGTAGCTCCTCATCCCAATAGCAGTCTCCCGCTCAAGGACAGCAGAGCACAGCAGCCCCAGTATTCCCAACAGCAGTACCGGCATGGTCCTCGTCCTGCCTATAAGTGACAGTAGTGGAGGCAGCGTCAGCAGCCTTACTAATCATACAGCCATCCTCCCCAGTACCAGCAGCAGCAGCAGCCTCATTTACCGCAAGGGAACACGTTCGATTCTTAGGCGCCTGCCTTTGAGAACCCATCTCTAGATGACCTTGACAGATTGCTCTCTAACATCAGGAATCCTAACGGCGAGACATGGATGAGTTCCGGCAGGAGGTGGGGGATTTAATCAAGGGCAAAGCCATTATACCAGCTCAGATTGAACCGAATCCGAACAATCTGAAGAGAAAGTCTGAGCAGGTACAGTTCATAGAGGATACCTCTCCTAGTGACTATTTGAGTGACAAGTCTTCTTCTTTGTATGATGCTGATTTTGTGACTACTAGGAGCGGTAGGATGCCAGCTGGAGACGCCTCATCTGCGCGACAACCACATGTAGAATCAAGAGCGCCAGATGAGCCAGGTAGCGGTGCTGATGCCGCTAATGACGACGTTGATGACGGTGGTGCTGATGCCACCATTCTTGATGCAGAGCCAGAGCGCGATGATGATGCCGCGAAGTCAGATGCCGTTAGTGGTACTGAAGCCACCACTTCTACTTCTGTTGAGCTTTCTTCTGTGATGTTACCACCTTTTGTATCTCAGGACTATGGTTACAAGAAAAAGAACAAAAATATGAATAAAGGAAAGGCTTATGTGTATACTTCAGATCCATATGTGTTGCATGATGATCATTGTATGGATTCTATTCCTTCACAGGCACAGGGACCTACTCCTAGTCCTCCATCTGCGGAGGCCCCTTCCATCCCCTTCCCTGAAGCACTCCGCCGGGCGAAGGGGAATAAAATAAAAAATCCAAAGAAGACCCAACAGGTAGAGTTCAACAACTAGATGATTGATAGATTCCACATTCAGCTGACTCTACGGGAAGCATTTGAGCATATCCCCCTCTTCAAAAAGAAATTGAAAGAGACAACTACAATCCGCAGGAAGAAGAGGTACAAAGATCAAATCCATATGCTCACTCATGACACTTGCTGCACCATTCAGAACAAATTGCCAGCCAAGAGACCTGATGCATGAGCTTCCTATGTCAGATGCGAGATTCATGAGAAGAAATTCGATCGTACTCTATTAGACAACGACTCTTCGATTAACCTTCTTCCGGCAGCCTTACTCGACCGATTCGAGTTTGGTCCTCTTCTTAGGAGCAGGACAGTCCTTCAGTTTGCTGATAGATCGACTAAGAGGACGAAGGGGTTATTGAGAGACGTGGTCGTTACCATTCAGGGCCTGAAATTCCCCGTGGACTTTGTTGTATTGGACATGGAGATCCTTGAGTCGGTAACCGATGCCCCCATCATACTTGGACGCTCATTCTTGGCCACAGCCAAGGCGGTATCCGACCATGAGAGTGGGAAGATATGTTTTCGCGTAGAGGGCGAAACCATACAAATAGAGATGATCGAGAAAACTAGAGCGAGAGAATTAGCATGCTCAGAGAGGTCCAGTGATATTGAGCAGATGACAGAGGACCAGCTAGACATCCACCAGGAGTGCGATTTTGTGATGACAGATGATGAATCCATTTGGACAGATCCCGTAGCACAGACCCTCGCCTTGCCTAAAGATTCCCTGCATTTAAAGCTTATGACAGTTGAGAGCCTGGAGAGCACACCCCTTGATGAGGATACAGTTGAGGCTGACAGTGTTGGGATGAGTGGTGATGATGATTTTCAGTCTTGTTCTTCTAGTTCAGATCCCTCAGATTTAGACATTGATTGGGATGATTTCGATGACTATTTGCCGTGTATGATTCCTTCTGAGCCGACAGCTAGGACGGAGTGTGAGCCAGTTCTGTTTATTTAAGATTTAGCAGGCCTCCCTTCGTCAGATGTTAATTTGCAGCGAGAGTTCTCCCATGCAGACCTGATAGCTTTTACACAGACATATCAGAAGCCTGATCTGCCACCTCCCAGTTGTCAAGAACTGAAACCCTTGCCGCAGTCACTGAAGTATAGATTCCTTGCGGGTGAGCCAGACATGCACCCAATCATTCTCTCAGCAGATTTAACTGGAGAACAAGAATCTCGTTTGATGGAGGTTCTCGAAAGAAACCGTAAGGTGATAGGATGGAGTATAGCTGATATCCAGGGGATTAGTCCGGCACTGTGCTCCCACCACATTTATCTTGAGGAGGACTCTAGGCCGTCACATGAGTTCCAATGACGGCTGAACCCGACTCTTCGAGATGTGATCATGAAAGAAATATCAAGGTGGTGGAGTGCTGATTTTATCTACTCCATCTTTGACTCCAAATGAGTTAGTCCATTACATGTGGTGCCCAAGAAGATGGGCATCACTACAGTTGTAAATGAGTCTGGAGAGGAGATAGCTACCAGGGTACCAACTTCTTGGAGGGTCTGTGTGGACTACAGACAACTGAATCAGGCCACCAAGAAGGATCATTTCCTGCTGCCATTCATTGATCAGATTATCGAGAGGCTAGCTGGGAAGAGTCATTACTCTTTTCTTGACGGGTACTCTGGTTATAATCAAGTGGCCATTGTGCCTGAAGACTAGGAGAAAACGACATTCACCTGTCCGTTTGGGACTTATGCTTTCAGATGGATGCCCTTTGGTCTATGTAACGCTCCAACGACATTCCAAAGGTGCATGTTTTTCTCGGACATGGTGGGTGATTGCTTAGAGGTCTTCATGGATGACTTCTCGATCTATGGCGATGGGTTTGATTCTTGTCTTGACTTCCTAGACCGTGTGCTTCAGCACTGCATAGAGGTCAATCTTGTCTTGTCTTGGGAGAAGAGTCACTTCATGGTGACTGAAGGGATAGTCCTTGGTCATATCATCTCCGACAGGGGCATGGAGGTCGATCCGACCAAGGTGGATATCATCAAAAAACTCAATCCACCATCCAACCTGCGTCAACTGCGGTCTTTTCTGGGACATGTCGGTTTCTACCGACGGTTCATTCATGACTTCAGTCGAATTTCCTGACCTCTCACTGATCTGCTGATGAAAGACACCGAGTTCATTGTAGATGATAAGTGTCTTGCATCTTTTGAGACACTCAAGAGTATGGTTGTCACATCTCCTGTCCTTCAGCCACCCGATTGGTCTCTCCCATTCGAGATCATGACGGATGCTTCTGATTTTACCGTAGGGATTGTGCTTGGACAGAGGAGGGATGGGTTGCCGTTTGCCATTCACTACGCCAGCCGGACTTTGAATGCCGCGCAACGGAATTATACTGTGACTGAGAAAGAGATGCTGGCCGTAGTCTTTGCTTTGGATAAGTATCGATTGTTTATTCTCGGATCTAGAGTGACTATCTACACAGATCACACCATCATCCGGTACTTAATGGCCAAGAAGGATGCCAAAGCACGTCTTACCAGATGGATCCTTCTGCTCCAGGAGTTTGATATTGAGATTAAGGATAAGCCTGGAGTTAAAAATGTGGTGGCGGATCATCTTTCCCGCTTAGAAAACCTTGAGGAATCTGAGCCTAGTGCACCTATCACAGAGACATTTCCGGACGAGGAGATCTTGGCTGTCGCCTCACTCCCATGGTATGCCGACTTTGTAAACTATCTTGTTGCCAAGACAGTTCCCAGGGTTGGCCCAGGCAGAAACTTGAGACCTTCCTAGATAAGGCCAAGTTTTACCATTGGGAGGATCCCGTCCTTTATCATGAAGGAGGGGATAACATCTGGAGAAGGTGCATTCCTCAAGAAGAGCAGCATAGCGTCCTCACATATTGCCACAAGCTTGGGGCAGGAGGACATCATTCTAGGAAAAGGATAACACATAAGGTGCTCCAATCCGGCCTTTGGTGGCCAACTCTCTTCAAGGATTCAGATGAATTCGTGAAGAGGTGTACTGACTGTCAGAAGATGGGTACTTGCGGACAGAGAGACATGATGCCCATGTAGCCCATTCACTTTTGTGAGGTTTTTGATGCATGGGGGATTGATTTCATGGGCCCATTTCCTAAGAGTCAGGGATTCGAACACATTTTGCTTGCTACAGATTATGTCAGCCATTGGGTTGAGGTCATCCCCGCCCGAGCGGCAGATGCTAGAACTGTATGTAAATTTTTGAGGAAAAATATCATTTCACGGTTCGGGGTACCCAGAGTTGTGATTTCAGATGGGGGGTCTCATTTCATTAATGATAAAGTTAGGGACCTTGCAGACGAGTTCGACATTGACCATCGTGTTGCCACACTGTATCACCCTCAAACTAATGGTCTTGCCAAAGTATCTAACAGGGAGATCAAGACGATCTTACAGAAGGTTGTCCGCCCAGACTGAAAGGATTGGTCACAGCTTTTGGACGCGGTCTTGTGGGCCTATCGGACCTCCTTCAAAAATCCATTAGGGATATCTCCCTTTTGTCTCGTCTATGGCAAGCCGTGCCATCTACAGTGGAAATCAAGCATAAATATTTTGGGCAGTCACTGAGTTACTGTTAGATCCCGAGAGTATAGGAGAACAGAGGAGAGCAGAGTTGGCAGCCATGGAGGAGTTGAGAGATACAACCTTTTCTAGCAGCCTATAGTATAAGGAGAAAGTGAAGACATGGCACGATTATCATATCAGTCATAAACAGTTTGAGCCCGATCAGCGCGTATGGTTGTTCGATTCTAGGCTGAAATTATTTCCAGGGAAATTACAGAGCAAGTGGAAAGGTCCTTATGTGGTCAGGAAGGTACATGACAATGGCAGTATTGACATATCCGAATCGTCATCTTCCTCTACCTTCTGTGTCAATGGTCAGCGCCTGAAGCTATATCTAGATCATGATCTGCCGACCCTTGACGTTGCTCCCATCCTTCTGGTATGAGATGTGTTCTTTGACTCGGATCATTTGCATCTCGTACATGGTTATCACTTCCATCTTCCGCTGTATAGATCCATCTGTTGATATCTTTTCTTCTTTTCTTCTTTTCCTCTTCTATCTTCTGTATCTATCAAAAAGGTGCCCCCCTTATAGACAGTTTTCTATACTTAGGACGTACTTTGTCCTAAGTATAGAGGGGGGGGGGGTGTACACCCCGAGTGTTCTATTCTTTGATCCTCTCCATTGTCTCTTCTTCTTGCCTATACTTAGGGATATCTTACCCTAAGTATAGGGGGAGACAATCTGAGTACGATCTGTTCATTCCCACCCTTGACCCTCCCTGCTTTGTGTACAGTCTACTATAATCAGGATTATTTAATCCTAAGTATAGGGGGGACGGTCAACTTCTCATTGGTTCATTTGTTTATTCATTTATTCTTTATACTTGTCTATAATTAGTATGAGTTATGTCTTATCTTTTCTCTCCGATCTAGAGGACATAGCTCTGGCTAAGTATAGGGGGGTCGTATATACTGCGTATATACTTTAGCCATAACTCGTACTTTTGTATTTTTCTTAATAAATATGGCTAATTATACTTGTAAAATTCATGAAAAACCTTAATAAAAAGATGTTTCATTCCTCAGATTCTTTTTATATTTACTGATTAATAAATCAGGTGAAAATATTTTTTGCAAAATGTTTGAAAAATAGTTCGAAAATCTTTGTGATAAATCTCTTGAAAACTATTTGGAAAACATTTTGTTACATGTTTTCAACCTTTGTAAAAACATTTTGATTTTAAAACATTATTTTCTTTGTGTAACATAAAAATATTTGAAAAATGATTTGCAAATGGTTTAAATAATGGTTGCAAAAATATGTGAAAAATCTATATATATACACTGTTTGGAAAACCTTTGCAAAATGATTTTCAAATGTGTGTACAAGTTTGTAAAATGTTTGTAAAAATTATTTTGGACTATAGTTTTCAAAAATTGTTTGAAAAACTTGTGTCAAATAAGTTTGAGGAATACTTACATCTCATCTAAAATTCACTATATATTTATATAAAATTGACCACTTACCCTGTAAAATCTTAAAATCTACTTCTTATATATATAAGAAGCACTCCCGTGTAAATATTTTAACCTAGATTTTAGCCAAAATCTTTTCTTTTCAAAAATCCCAAAAACATTTGCAAAATTAAAATCCAAAAACATTTGAAAAACTCTTTGAAAAATCTAAAAATGCATATGCATCATGTTTTTAAAAACCCATAAAAAGTTCAAAATCTTTGAAAATTGCATCACAAAAATATTTTCTGCATATCATTTGCATAGCATGAGCATTTTTCGGATTGAGTTTGATAGTTGAACAAGTCTAAGTAAAATCCGAAGATTGGAGCTTGGTTGGACCTTAAATCTACCTAATTAACATGAACCTTATAGGAACTGGGATTGAGGTACTTCAGGTCTAGTTGACTTAATTCTTTGAGGATCACGAGACTTGGTTCAATGGATTCTTGACTGCCTAAGTAGAGTATTTCGGAGCACATGCACAACTCTTGTTGATAATGACCTAACTTGGACACCTGCACCTTTCACATGGCTCAACTCAGTTGGAGTGGTGAGGGGGTTGGATTTACCGGTATGAGACGCACACAGGTGGAAACATTTGTCCTCCTCTAGGGAGAGAAGTGCGCCCCAACCCGTCCAGTAATGATGAGTTTCAAGGATAGGAGATTGTGGGTTGCAATAAAGCTTCAAAAGAGGGATAGTCTACTGGCTCAAGAGGAAAAACTCCCCATGTAAATGCTGCTGTATAGTATTCAAAAAAATGCAAAAAGCAAAAACTCCAAAAAGTGGACAGGCCTGTACAAAAATAAAAATGCCTGCCGGAGTGTACATATGTTGTAAAGTCAAATAAGCAAGCATGAGCTTCAAAGTCAAATCATGTGAGCCTACAGCTGGATGACTTGACTACACTGGTCTTGCATCCTAGGATAGGTAGCTACACTGGCTACCATCCATTCTTCTCTTCACCCCCTCCTCTTGGACTGGTTGCCACTTGAACTTAGAAGGGAATACCCTGCTCCTTGAGGAATGAGTTGTTGGATTGGGGAATCATTGGGTTGTCATATTGGAGAAGTCAGTCTCTTTGTCATTTCAGTTGGGGAGAGCCACCATCACTTATACTGTACAAGTCAGATTCATAGTCGTAAGGGTTTGTGTATGAGTTGAAGTATTTCTGACCTGGCTATTGAGGAGACTTGAACAGAGTTTCGGGATTCTCAGGGGCTGTTGGATTTCAAATCCGGTTCTCATTAAGGTTCCGCCTGCACTAAAATTCCAAAGGTCCGACTTAAGCTCCAAACTTTGATTTTGTGAACACAAGTTTGATAATCGAATTTAATTCATCTTCTTTTTTTTTCTTTTCTTTCTTTTTCTTTCTGCACTTATTGCATAAGTGTTTGCTAGGGACTAGCAAAGGTAAAGTATAGGGGGATGATGAAGCCACATTTCATCATCTTTATTCTATCGTTATGGCATCAAAAACCCTAGCAAATGCGTGTAAATACCCTTAATTAGAGCATCTTAGCATTCATGCATGTGCATGTAATTAGTGTATAAAATACTGTAATTAAAGCCAAAATTATAGAATAAATAAAAGAAAAGAAAAAAGAATAAAATATTGTAAATAGTTTATGACCTAAAACCCCGAGACCTAGGCATCTCGATGAACAGGTCGACAAGGAATAAAGTAGGGGGAGATAAGGGTCAGAATACAATAAAATTCCTTTTATTTCATTCATTCTTTATTCATTTTGGGACCTATTTTTGGCTCCACTTTTTATACGTCAAACAAAGAAACTTTGTACATGAAAGTGTAGATAATTAAATAAATAAAAATACAAAATTGATTTCATTGAAAAATAATGTATGGATAAAAAGATATGATCTGAATAAGATTCCAAAAATCCAACTTCCTAGACCCGTATCTTGCAAATAAAAACTCGAAATGTACCAAACTCACCTTTAATTATATATAGCGTAAAATAATCTATTTAATGGAGGTAGTTTCGTATTTTTCGGAGTTACGGTTTGAAAGTTGAGTTTTGGACCCTAATTGTATACTTGTACATATTAAAATATTCAATTTATTATTTATTCATTATTTTCATAGTTTCTTATTTTTATAATTTTGCAAATATTACTTATAATATATTTGTATATTCAGAATAAAAATACAAAAGAAACACAAATAAAAATACTTGTATATATGCTACACAGGTATAATACCTATACCTAACCTGTATAATACTTACTTATATTTTATTAAGTGTATAAAATATATCAGGAAAATAAAATAAAACTATAATTAAGTGTATAAAAGTATTTTATAATTTATAAAATAATACACATAAATAAATGAATTAAAAATACAAAATTGAAATAAATGAATTAAATATATAGGTATATGTACCTACAAAGGGCATAAAAGGAAACTTGTAAATTTACACCTCATAAAAATAATTAAAAATCAGAATAAAATACTTTATAAAATAATAAATATTTTTTATTTCATAATCAAATTTTAATTCGTTCATTTTCTATTTTTAATTGAATTTACAAAATAGTTTTCCTGGGTTTTTCCCGGTTGGTCCACGTGGACCAACCAGGTGCAAACCCTAGTTGACCCCAGTCAACTAGGCGTCCTACCCCCTGTAGCCCGTGTCAGAGCCTCGTTTGATCCCGCATTTGCGGATTTTTCGAGGACATTTCTTTCACCTTCTCGTCATGATTCCTTCTGCAAACTTGGTCCTCGATCATCCATCTTACTCGCCCTATGATTGTCTTGGGTCGAGGGCCAGCGATTGCATCGATCCACCTTGGTCTTTTGTGTGCCAGAGCCACAGAGTACAACCCAATATAACACACACCCGACTTCCATTCGAAGTTTGAATGTCTCCCTCGATAGGATTAGCTTCTCTCTCGTTCCCAAGAGCAAGGAGGAAGTGACAGGTCTTCTTTGCAACCTTCGAGAGGGTCGAGCAACGCCTGAGGCGCTTCCACGACCCCCCCCAACTCCGGCGGTCGAGGTACCCTTACCTCCGGTGATACACCGTCGAGGCAGCCCCCATTCCACTTTATTTTGTTCGCATTTTATTCGCAGTAGTTATAGGTTCGAAATCCCTCAAGAAATTTCACTTTCCATCGAGTGAATCACGCTACCCATCAACCTCGCCTGAGCGCACCTCCGGCCGACCACCTCCACTTCATCTCGCACCACCATTCCGCCACCGCGGGACCCAGGCACTTTGCCCTGGGTCCTCTCACCCATTTTTGTAGGTATTTGGACCATCACGAACATTGGGGGGTCATTTTGACCCTCGCCAGAGACACACAAAGCCTCCTAGCTCCGCCGACGTCCCAGCGAACCTCGGCCACCGCCGAGGTGTTTTGGACCTCCCCGCGCATAGAGGAAGCTCCCAAGAGGCCGTAGCTCCATTTTGAAGCCCAAAAGCCCAAAAGCCACCGGCATTCTTCCCCGTTCTTCCTCCACGTCTCCCATCCATCGGATCGAGCCGCGCCTCCAGATTGAGCACCAGCCGTTGGATCGCATTGAACTCCTACTTTCAGATCTTTAGCCAAAGATCTAATCTTCACCGTCCAATGTGAAGCGTCATCGACTGTCAGATCATGGCCACGTGTCAAGTGAAGAACTCCAGGCCGTCGGATCGCGCCAGGCGTGGGCATTTTACAAGTATACCCCTGCCATTTTTGTCTTTTCATTTAGTCCTTAAACTTTCATTTTCCATTTAAAATTTTTTGTAATATTTATAAAAAGACCTCCGAACTTTTCCTAATTGCATATAGGTCCTGGCTACGTCACCTCACGTGACCAGTACATGTGAGGTGAAGGGCATTTTTCACAGGACCCCTTTAGGGTTATCGTATTTCGTTTCAGTCCTAAAACTTTGATATTAATTGTAAACTTTTTTGGATATTTGCATTCAAGCCACCAGATTTTTGGATATTACGTCTATACCCTTCCCAGGCGCGTGTTAGTCACGTGCCTTGGTGGGTTATTTGCAGGCGTGCCCCTGCTGGTCTTGTATTTATTATTTGATCCACTAAATGCAATATTCAGTTATATGTTTTGTGTGAAAATTGCAACTTAGCCCCTGGTTGTTTGCTTATTTGCATTTATGCCCTTGCTAGTAGTGTAGTTTCTTGATGTTGTTTGTATTTATTTAGTGCATCATATTAACTCCAAAAATTACCAAAAAATACCATAGACTCCTATTTAGTTGTAGATTCACGCCATATTTTTGCATCTCATTTTTGTTGCATTTTATATTTATTAAAAATCAAAAACATGCATTTTTTCTATTGCTGTCATTAGAAAATACCAAAAAAATATTAAAACTTCTTGAAAAATTCCAAAATAATTAAACTTTGCTTGTTTCATCATCTTTTAGTGTCAGTCCAAAAATCACTAAAAATTTCAAAAGAAAAACTTTAAAAATTTGAAAACTTATAAAAACTTCATAAAAATCTAAAAAATCATAGAAAAACCCTAAAAACATAAACTCAAATTCTGTAGCTTTTCTGTTCTATTACCTTTATTTTAAAATTAATTTGGGAAAATGTTTCTACTGTTTACTATTTTTCATTCCCATTTTAATTTCGGCCAGAACCTTTGCTCACTGTTTCCTTGTATTTTTGACTTTAAAATACCAAAAATATTCTGAAAAATCCCCAAAAATCATAAAAATAGTAGAAAAAAGATAAAAAGACCAAAAAAATTTCATTCCCTGATTTTGACTATTTTTACCTATTTTATAAATACTTTATCCCCTCTTTCCTTACATTGTATATATCCTATTATTAAAAAAAAGAAAATACAAAAATATAAAATATAAAAAAGAAAATACAAAATCAGAAAATCAAAAACAAAAATATAAAATTTAAAAAATTAAATAAAAAATTAAAAATTAAAAATCCACAAAAGCATTTGCATCTTGTAGACAATTAATCACATCACATTTTTGTGCATCAATTGTTGATCTATCTTGCCTTGCTCCCTGTGTTCGAACTCTCTACATACTTGCACCTATACATCTTTTATGTAGAGTTAAAAATAAATTTGACTCCACATTTTGTTTGTCATTGTTTGATATTTGATTGTGGGTTCATTGTTGATAATTACGGTTTCTTGTGGGTCGCCACAACGACATAGTAGTCCCGTCTTGTGTGGACTATTTAGACCTGCGATAAATCATGATTATCAAGCGGTTCCTCCAGTAATCTCATGCCTTCCTCTTTGCTAATTGAATTTCTATTAGGGACTCTTAAAACTATCAGGATAATCCTTCAGTTTGCTGATTGATCAATTAAGAAGCCAAGAGGCATTTTAGAGGATGTTATTGAACGGTGCAGGGAATGAAATTCCCTGCTGATTTTGTTGTCATGGATATGGACACACCTGTACTGTTACTCCATACCTCGATCATACTAGGTTGACCGTTCCTCTGAATGACCGAAGCAGCAGTTGATTATGGTTCTGGAGAGATCATCTTTCAATCTCGTAGTGACAAGGTGAAAATTGAGTCGATCTCTGATCCTAGACCATCATCGCCACCGGCATCAGATGAGAAAGAGGAAGTTATACCAAAGTCAAAGGAATGTGATTTCTTACCAAATTTTGAGAGACAAATCTTTTCACTGATTTCATAGATACCAAGAATTCCTTTCCCGAAAGGACTCTATGGAAAGCATAGTCGACATGAGTTCCCTTGGTGGTCCAATTGAGCTAGTTGCAGATGGGAAGTTTGAGGTTATTTCTAAGGATCAATATGAGTTTTTGTAGGCACCTTTTGATAATCCTTTGACACACTTTTTTGAGATTACTGATGATATGCCTCCTTCTGAGAGTTTTGAGGTACAAATATTTGAGTCATTCATTGAATTTCTTGAGTTATGCACATATGATAGATATTTTTCTGATATTATTGCTGAGATATCTAAGCCGTTAATTATTGAAAATGTTGAACTTCCTGATAATCTCTTCCTTTTTGAGCAGAGAACATTCATTGCATATCTATCAGAGATTGTACTTGTTGAGCCGTTAGTAGAGAAGGTGGACGGTCCATGACGGATCGAGGATTGCCTGTGTTGAATATATCGCGTGATGGATTATCACTCGCTTAAAATAATATCGTTTCGTTGTAGGCAGGCAATCAGAATCAGTCAAGAAATAACCACACAAAATTTAGTTAATTTTAATCAATGTGGTTTTATGTTTATTTTACTTGGGCAAGTCCCAAGGTGGAACACAAGGAGGTAAAGGAACAACCTAGAATTTTGTCTATCAAAGTTCGTGCGAGGTTTTCGAGGTGGTCTTTTTTTTTAATTTTTTTAATGCTATTAGGGATGTAAAAATGCAACTTTGACCTATTTTAAGGACGAAAATGTAAAGATCAATCAAACTATGTACAAAAAATATGAAACTTGGCCAAGATGATAATTGTGATGAAATGAATGCACTATATTTTTTTGGAATTTTTGAATGCAAGATGAATTTTTTTTATGAATTTTTAAATGCAAACAAAGTTAATATCAATATTTAATTGTAATAAATATTAAACCTAATTATTTTCAATGGATAAAATTATCCAAGATCTATCACTAGGTGATTGACCTCAAAAAAAAATCCTAAACCTCAAAAACACGAGATTTAATACCTATTAAAAATCAAATATTGAAATATGCAAAATGATTTTACAAGGCAAACTATGCGGGCAAATGCAATTCTTTTTGGGAACAATATTAAATACAATTAATTCTAGATTTTTCGGCAATATTTAGAGCAACGGTTAATCAATTATAAATATCAGAGCACAAAATGGGTAAAGTATGAAATTTTCCACAAATAATCAATTATTAATTAACCACAAGTAACAAACTTGTCAAACATATGCCATCATGTAGAGAATTAAGTGACGAACAAAATGACAAATTTTGTTGAATAAAATAATGCAACGTAGAGGTTCAAAAATATAACGGAATACAGGGGTGTTTCTGCAATTACAATAAACAACAGGAAATAAAATACGTAGAGAAGGGACTAAATTGTAATTACCAGAACTCCTGGGGGTTGAGCATAAAATTTCTTGGGGGGCACGTGCGGAACACGTGCCCAGAGATGGCTGCATATGTATGCGAATGGGGAAAACTCCGGGGGTGTCTTCTATAATTTCCACGCCTCCCCCACGTGAGATCCACGTGCGATCGATTGGCTCGAGTGTAGGGTTGGTTGGAGGATCCACGTGGCGAGTTCTTGTCCTCTGGAGATGCTCGAGGATCTAGGCATGGACCCGAAGCTGGCTTGGAATCCATACCGTTGTTTACGTTTGATCTGACACCCGAGGGTGAGCGCCTTTGAACGGTCAAGATCACACCCATTTTTGATCGAGAGGCTGCCATTGTGACGACAGGTTGTGGCGGAGGAGGTTTGCAGTCGATGAAGCCCTGGAGGTTATCAATGGCGGTTGAGGTCTGCATCCCTGAGGCAGAATGCGACGAAGGGGGGCCGGAGCTTTCTCTGGAGGTGAAGTTGATGCCAGTTTTGGTGCAACTCTGAAGATGAAAGTGCGTTGTTGGCGGAATCGTGGTGAAGAAGGTTTGCAGGTGAAGCTTTTCCGATGACACTGGAGGTGAAGTGCTTGACATTTGAAGGGGCACATGAGTGTTAATGAAGAGAACGGAGGAGATAAACGTCGTGGAAGACAGTGATGTTTCGATGGAGGAGGAGTGACGGAGATAGACGTGAAGTGATCAGAGAAGGTGTTGGGGAAGATAGGTGAGACAAAGTAGTGGAGAGGGTACCTGGAGGTAAAGTGCTCGACGGCGGGGCCAGAGTGTAGCAGCTACTCTAAGGCGGAGCTGCACTGAGGTTCTGGAACCTTGTATCACACCGTAGATGAGATTCATCGGGTTATCACTTCCGATGAAGGGGGGGCTCTTGTCTGTGGACGACGGATGATGGGACGATGCAGGGTGGCGTTCGTTTTATAGGAGGACAACCGACCCGAGATGGAAGTAGGTGAGGATCACGGGGAAGCGAGATGTGATTGGGATTCGATGTGGAGGGATCGCGTGATGATCATGATGGAGGTGACGATGAAATACGTGGAGGTCGGTGGCGATTTGATTGGAAACAGAAGGGAAATGAGGCCGACAGTGGAGAAATCTCCAACAGAGATCACATGGATTGATTGTGCGGCAGAGCTTCCAAAGGAATGAGGGAAGATGAAGAGTAGTGGCCGTCCGATAGACCGAGATCGGACGACCACGATGGTGACACGTGGCGGCAGAAGGGGGTGTGAGGAGCACATGCTGGGCATGTACACAGGAGGCACGTTCCCAGCACATGCGCGACCTTATAATTTTTTTATTTTTTATTATAAAAAAGATATAAATAAATCGAAAAGTGGGTGATAAATGGTGGCTCCAGGAGCTACCACATGTCAGCCCCACAAAATTCGAAAAATAAATACAAGAAAAATAGAAAAGAAATAGCAAATGATTTCAGATCAAAAAAGTTTCTTAATAAAAATTGCCCGTCTCGATGAGATCTACAACTTTCATGAAGACATCAAAACCAAAATCGATCATTTGCACAACGTGATATTTTTGGGGTATCCCATGTAAATAGAATACCTTGATTTTTGAGTTTTATAATTTTATTATTTTTAAAATAGATAAAAATACAGGAAAAAAATAATAAAATCAAAGATAAATATTTACATATTAATCTTATTTTTTTGGATTTTTATTGATTAAGAAAATACACAAATAAAATAAAATACGAAAACACCAATTTGGAACAGACAATTAGTGAAAACTTGGGACTGGTTAGTTTCTTTGATTCCAAGCTCAATTTGGATTTGAATTTTTACGCATTTTAACAAAACTTTTATCAAAGAAGACACATGAAAAAGAAGTAAAATAAAATAGGTTAATTATGTACATAAATTAATAGGTCAAAATCGGCTAAAATACAAAATGTACAAAAGAGGCCCAAAACCCAACTTTCACATATGAGCTCTGATTCACTTGAACTTGATCTTGTTTTAACGGTAATTGAATGTACATTAGTTCAAAAGTTAGTAGGATCAAAACAAACACTGGATGGGGAAGATACGAGGGTTTTAGTTCGAGAATCGTAGAACTAGGGTTTGGGTTTTTTTGTCTACTTATTTGGGTTAGTGATTTCTTTTTATTTTTTCCTTTATTCTTGTTAGTAATATGTACACAGTGGAGTAGTTTTGGGTCATTCAGAGTTAGCATGAATTAGTTAAAAAATAGGGAAGTTAGGCCATTTACAAGTCAATTTTGGTTGGGATTTTTGGCTTCTTATTTTGTGCAAAAATAAGGGATAAAATGCAATTCTTTTCAAAACATGCATGAATGCTAATTGTGCAGAATAAATGAAGAAATGCCAATGATTTTGAGAGATTTGAGCTTAGTTAATGATATTTAGAGTGATGAATCTGAGATTCATCATCCCCTATACTTAAACCATGCTCATCCCTGAGCATCAAAAGAAAATGCCATGAGGTGAAATGAGATTGGGTTCCATACAAAGACCATGACCTGAAGGTGAGAATGGAACTAGACTCGACCTTTGGATTATTAGTTTGGTGGAACTTCTATGAGATTTAGAATTTTAAAATCAATAGACTTCAAGTTCTACACGTCATTGTCACAGTTTCGGCTCAGAAGTCATCTTATATATATCCTCTTTCCAAAGCATACCCTATGAACATTGAACAATCGACTCATTTGTGTGAAAGGTTTTAGCTCTTCCCATCCAGAGTGCCGGACTACCATACAAATCTCCTATCCAGTAACTCGTCCTCGGAGAGTCAGGTATTTCCTTCTAAGGTCTGCCACGTTGTGTTCACAATCGAATTGGGGAATAAGTTAGAAGAAGGAGAAAAGAACTGGAGGGTGGCCGGTGTAGTCACCTCTCCTTGTGTATCTGGCCAGTGTAGCCAAGTCTTCACCAAGATCTGCAGGTTTTCTTTGATGATTGGACCTTTTTGGTCAAGTATTTATTTGGTAGTGGCTTCTTTGTATTTAGATTTTTGGTGGTTCTACTTGGATCTTGTTGTGCCCCTACAGATATAGAATCTTTTTGTTTCTGTACTTGTTTTGGGGTCTTAGAAAAAATTGTGCCCAGTTGTCCATCCCTTTGCTGAAGATTTATTTCAACACATACTCCGATCTTTAGATTTCTACGCTACTATAAAAGAGACTCATACATTCCTCCAACACCCCGTCTCAGTTCAGCTATGTGCATAGTGCGAGAGTACAAATTGATTCCCTATTCCAGAGTTGTACCCAGAATGAAGAGACCAGGTTAGACACTAAGAGTCAAACTCTGCACATTGTCATGTTGAACTTAAAGAATTAAGTCAAAGACCTGAAGCTTCTAAAATACTATTTCTCAGTGAAGTTCCTATGAAAAGTAGGTGGATTAAGGTCAAGTCCAAACCACTCTCGATTTCTAATCATAACTCGGTTCAGAACCTAAAGACTTTTCATAGATGCACATGAATATGATGCAGGATGAACTGCAGGTGTGTGAAATGCACACTTTTTTTTCTTTTGATTTTTTATGCAAAAATGAATAAGAAGCCATTTTTTTCAAAAATTTTGGGTTGGACACAATCAGTGTTAGTAGCAAAACTTTTCTCTTAATTTTTTTTATTTTTTTATTTTTCATAGTAGTTACTCACCCCGTAAATACATATAGACTTACGTGAAAGTACGAGATATGGGTAAAATATATACACAGTATATGTACAGACCCCCCTATACTTAGCGAGTGTTGTGTCCTCAGAGCACAAGAAGCATAATGAAGACATAGCTCAGAATAAGCGTAAGAGAGTGAAAAAGAAGAAAAAAAGATAGACCGGTCTGCCCCCTATACTTAGGCTGTGAACAGACCAAGTATAGAAGAAGAGCGAAGATGATGTGGTCGGGATATGTAAATGAGGAGAGTATAACCGGATGGGCATCGGTTCCCCCATACTTAAGATCTAGTTAGCCAAAGTGAGGGAGAAGGGTGGAAATGGAATGATCATGAGATGGGGAGGATGGTATATACAGATGGCATCGGTTCCCCCCCTATACTTAGGCCTTGGCCTATGTAGAGGAAGAAGCTGTACAAGGAGACCGATGAGGTCGGTAGGGGGAATGATCTGATGAATCTTCAATGTGCTCACTCTTCATGAAGTAGACGACCTCAACTTGAACTGTCTACTCTTTGGATGATTCTATATATGGCTTCAACAATTTCCCATTCACAGAGAAAGGTTGTGCATCATCTTTGTGTTCGACAATATCTACACTTCCATTGGTATGCACATTGATGACAATGTAGGGACCCGTCCATTTTGATTTGAGTTTCCCATGAAAAATCTTTAACCGATCACTGAACAACCACAGTTTCTGCCCAGGGACAAAGGTTTTATATCTAATGTGTCAATCATGCCATCTGTTGACCTTGTACTTATAGATCACACTGTTGTCATATGTCGGGTTTCGGATTTCAAGTAGCTCATTAAGATTTAAGTCTCGGCATAATTTCCCAAGGTGACAACTCCAATTTAGCTTTTTGACCGCCCATTCTGATTTGTGAATTAGCTCTGCGGGTAAATGGCATGGCTTGCCACAGATCATCCTAAACGGTAAAGTACCGAGTGGAGTCTTGTAGGCTGTTCTATAGGCCCACAGAACCTAGTCCAACAGTTTAGACCAGTCCTTCCTCTCTGGACGAACCAACTTCTGAAGAATACCCTTTACCTCCATATTGGAAATCTCTTTCATACCATTAGATTGTGGGTGATAGGGGTTGGTTATTCTATGCTCAAATTTATATTCCTTAGCCAAAGATCTCATCTGCTTATTCACAAAGTGGCTACCCCCATCCGAAATCAAGACTTTTGGTACCCCGAACCTTGCAATGATATTATCCTTGATAAACTTACAGACTATTTTGTTATCAGCGGTTCGAGTTGGAATACCCTCTACCCATCTCGATAAATAATCAACCGCTAACAAGATGTACTCAAATCCATGGTATTTGGAAAAGGACCCATAAAATCAATTCCCCATGCATCGAATACATCACAGAAAATCATTGTTTGCATGGGCATTTCATCTCTATAACCAATAGTCCCTCCCATTCTTTCACAAATCGGGCATGACCGTACACAATCGTTAACATCTTGAAATAAGATCTGCTAGTAAAATCCACATTGGAGTACCTTGTGCGTGGTTCTCTTTCCCAAATGGTGTCCTCCAGCCTTGAGAGAATGACAATGTGTGAGGACACTCTGGTATTCCTCCTATGGAATACATCTTCGCCAGATGCAATCCGGTCCTTCATAGAGAAGGAAAGGATCGTCCCAATGGTATTTTCTCGAATCCGACTTCAATTGATCAATCATTCTCTTGGTCCAACCAAAGGGAACCTTCTTGTTTACAAGATAGTTCACTATGTTGGAAAACTATGGGACTGAATCGGTAACGCAAACTGACTCGTCTGGAAAAGTCTCCTTAATTGGTCCAGTGTCAGGATAATCGTTTTACTCAATTCAGAAAAGGTGATCAGCAACAACATTCTTTATTCCAGGTTTATCTTTGATCTCCAAATTAAATTCCCGGATTAATAAGATCCATCTCAAAAGACGTGCTTTGGCGTCCTTCTTAACCATTAAATATCTAATTGTCATATGATCAGTGAAAACTATCACCTTGGAGCCCAATTTGTATGATCTAAATTTCTCAAGGGCCCTGATGAATCCATGAACATTACTCTTAAAGATGAAAATACAGCCTTGTTCCCGAGTAAGTAGGAGCATATTTACACCAAAATTGCATAATTAGCATTCATGCATGCATTGATAACATCTGCATTTTAGTATTCATATTTGCATTAAATAGGAAGCCAAATTCACCTGTAAAAAATCACCTCTATATTCACCATATTTCACCTATTTGTATATATTTTATACTAACTCCAAAACCAATAAAATCAACTCTATATTGTATATATCACTAACTAATAATAAAAGAAAAATACCAAAAAATGCTAACTTGAATAAATTGCCCAATAAAACCCCAAACCAAGTTGGAGACCTTAGACTATAGAATGCACATATCCCTCTCATACAACCTCCAATCTAGTCTACTCACTTTTAAATCAATACACATTCAGAGACCTTCAAAATGAGACCAGTTTCATTTAAATCGGAGCTTGGATGCAAAACTAGGGTTTTTGGGACCCCTTTCTACACTATATGTATGTATATTTGTACCCTTGTATTTTATTATTTTGACCTTGTTTCCGTCTTTGGTCAACATGAAACTTGTAGATCTCATCGAGATCTACACTTCATGGTTTTAATTTTTCCAAATTCGGCCATCTTCTCCCCCTTATCTCACATGTTCTTTCAGCCATCCAGATGAGGCCACGTGACGCCCTCTGATTGCGCCACGCAACCCACTCCATTGCCCGCCACGCATCCCCTTTTCCTGAGCCGTCTGATCAGTCATTCTCCCTCCAGATATGAGCTCTATGTACCGCATCGTCTCTCTGCCATCTGGTCCATCCCCAGATCTCATCAAGACTTGCATGTCAATGCCTTGTCCTCTGCTCTCCACTTGGCATGCTCATGGCCACTGGATCTTAGTCATTATGATTAAATCACACCCGCTCATTCCCCGTTCAATCACAACCCTTCAATCCTTCACTTAATATAATCCCCGTCGTTCTTTAGTGTCACGCTCCCATCATGACACATGGCGCCCATTGCATCCTTCGATCTCGCTGCACCGATCTAATCTGGACCGTCGCCTCGCGCCTGACTCCTGGTCATTGGATCACTAGATCCAACGGCCGAGAAGTCGTCGTCTACCTCCATCCCCCTCTCTTTCCCACGATCTCCACCTCACGATGGCTCTTCCCCCTTTCTATTTCTGTCACCACTCCAGTCATCATCTCCGCCCTCTAGCACCTCCACGATGGAGCCCATACTTCCCTCTTCCTCGCCGACCTCCATGACCTCCATGAAACTCACCCACGTCACTCCACAAACCCCACGAAACCTCGCCTCTCATCACTGCCACCTCCACCTTCTCTCTATAAATCCAGTACTACCGGCCTCTTTTCACCCCATCCGCCATAGCAAGAGGTACCCCAGAGCTCTCCTCTCCTCATCAATGATAGCGATTAGGCACGACATCGAGCGAAGAAGGTGGACTACATTTGACGAGATCCACGACGCACCTCTGCCGTGTAGCAGCTCCTCCGACGAGCTGCATGAGCTCGGGCCTTCTATCGTCCCTCGAGCGAAGACCAGAAGCTCCTCTCCGAGCTTCTACCCCAAGGTAGCCTACTCCATTGTCTTCTCTGATTTCCATCTCCTCCCCTTTGATTTTCTCGCAATTTATTCCGCTCCTCTGATAATCTTCTCGCTTCTCCGACCATTCCCCGAGCTCTACCTTGGAGCTTTCACCTTCACACGCTATTCTGTCTACGCTTATAACATCTCGCACCCCCTTCCGACCGAAGCTCCGTCGCACGGTAGAGGAGAATCACCGCCCGATCAACTTCACGCCACATGCATCCCATTTGACTCCTCTCACTTCCACGAGCACGAGCATTTGCTTTTTGGCACGACCTAATCCTGTAGGCACTCCTCGTCACTGGTCGGATGTATCACTGGAGCACCTTCGAGCTCTCACATCTCCAGCCTCTGGACACTCTCCGCTTTCGCCAGAGATCCCAGCGACTCCCCAATGCTCTAACGACCACTTCCTGCTATTTAGGAGTCGCTAGCAACCTTCACCGGCTACGAGGAAGAGTGGCGGAGCAACACCCTCTCCACCGGAGCCTCGCCATGTCTGCCGCAGGAGACGGCAGACCGGAGGAACTAGAAGCACAACCACCATTGGACCATCTTGATCTGACGGCCCCTAGGCGCACCACGATAGCAGCTCCAGCCTCTATTGGATACACCTTGATCCAGTGGCCTACATCGTGCCACGTCACGAGCTCCGAGCCTCCTCCCTGACCTTCAGCTCGGAACAACCGAAGCTGAGCCGAACCTCCAGAGCTATCCGAGCCTCTACCTGAGCTTCCTACTCCGTCCGAGCCTAGCCCCCTCACCCGTCCATCACATGAGGGCTGGGCAAATTACGTTGATCCCCTAGAGAGTTTCAGAATTTGCACTTTGGTCCCTGCAAGGCACGTCATGAGACAAACACGTACTGTACTGGACAAATTGCACTCGTGCCCCCATCGTTATAGGTATTTGCATTTGAGTCTCTATCAGCATGTTTTATTTTAGAAATTTTAATTTTTGTATTGCATTTTGGTCCCTATCTTTGCATGCATATTTAGGTGTCCATATTTCATCATTTTTAATTTCTAAAAATTGTATATTGTAGTTTAACTTGTTCTCCATATTGTGTGACACGTGTCTTCTTTTTATGAGCCACCTTGATTTTAATAACATTATTTTGATGAAATTTGACATATTATTCCCATTGTGTGCCTTTTAATTATTATTAAATTCTTTATTGCTCCAAAAATTCACATAATATCACATTAAACCTAGGATAAATTACTCTACATTGTGTCCAAAAATCATTGCATTTACACGCATCACGAGGCTGAATAAATCGAACAGTGATTTACTTAATTGATTTTTAATAGGTCCAATTCACATAGATTTTTAGGTTTATTAATTTTCCTAAATGCATCTTATTAGACATATCTAGGATAATTTTTATATCTAAAAATGATGTACCTTGGTATTTATTAAAATTAATTGCGAAAACTGTCTGCATTCATATTTTATTCATAGTTAATTCATCTAGAGTCTGAAAAATCCAAAACAATTGTAGACATTTGGTTTTATAGCATTCCATCATCTGGCCAAGTTTCATTAGTTTTGAGACTTTATTTGATCTCTTTGAAATTTAACTCGTAAATTTGGCCTGAAATTGCATTGTTTTTCCTTTATTGCACAAAAATTTCTAATAAACGTCCAAAAATAATCTTATGAAAATCTGACCTCAAAATTAACTGAAAATTTACCTAAGGAGACAACTGCCTCCCTGATTTCTACCTTGGGCTTGCCCAAGTAAAATAAATCTTCCGCTTAAACTTGACATTTATTTAAGTCTGAGTGGTGTTTTTGACGAAGTCTCGAATACCCGATTGCAACGAACTTAAAATTTAATTTGACCGTTTACTCGCTCGAATTAACAAGGGTAGACAAGGCAAACGTCAAAATGGCAATGTTGCTGGGGAGGCACAACTTAGGCTAATTTTTATAGAATTTTGAGTTTTTGATTTTCCATCCTCGAGTAGTCTGATTCTCAACTTTTCTTGTTAATATTTCTTTGTCATTTATTTTTGTATTTTGTGTCATCCTTTATCTGACTTCAGTTTATTTTCATGCGAGGAAAATGAGGAGTCGAAGGTGCTTCACCAAGCGAACCGAGTAGCTTGCATTGATAATTTGAGAGATTCGTGAGGACTTGTATTGTTTTTCATTATTTTTGCATCTTTCCAGTGGTTCCCATTTGGGTTCTCGCACGTGTAAAGATAGTGGAAACGTGTCCCAATGTGCTGTGTGGATTGCTTTTATGTAGAATAGGCTTGCACTTGCGGCGCTTAGAGATACTTTAGGACTTTCTTGTGCTCGTAAAATTTTAGGACCACACCTCACACATAAAAGACGCACTTAGACCGCAGATCTAGCCAAATTCAATCTGTGCTTCACTCGCTAATAGAACTGCTTGTCTACGAGCGGATTTTATCGTCTGCATTGCATATAGAATAAAAGTTTTCAATTCTGTTTTGCATCTTGCATAAAAAGCGAAAGGATCACTATAAGTCTTCTCTAATTTGCATACCATCATTCTATTATCTTGCATCGAATTTTCTCGACTCCTTCCCCTTGTTTTTTCAAACTTAGGATAAAAAGGAAATTGGGACGGGAAGATATGCGTGCTTTGTGATTGGACTAAACCAGTGGTCACCTAACTTAAAACTAGGATTGCTAAACAAAATTAACCAAAAAAATCAATAAATCGAAAACTCTGTTTGCGGGAGAGTAACCCCGACCTTGTTTTCAGGCTGAGTGAGAGTACTAGAGTGTGTGAGCACCTTATGGCAGAGCCAAAAATCCCCGTCTTCCATATTGTGTACCCCGATCCGAGTAAATATCAACGGCTGAGCTTTGGGTTCAACTGACCAGCGCCAAGTAGCCTCCGCCTACTCCGGCAGGTAGATAGGGGCGAAATTGTGGTGCACCGTGACAAGTTGCTAGTAGACTCTACTTGCTCTAACAGGTAGATAGGGGCGAAGTTAAAGCCTTGTCAGCATCCGTCTACTCTGTAGGTAGATAGGGGCAGGTCCTTGAACTTTTGGCTGGTGATAGGAGCGAAGAAAAGAAGGGCATTGGTATCTTAGGCAACATGGTAAACATGGGAGACGCATCCGACTTTCAGCCGACTCCCCTGTAGGCCGCGTAACCTTTGCTACTTGTTTGATAGATTCTCACTTAAAATCAACCAGACTAATCGGAATTGTTTTCGAGTCCTTCACCGTGTTGAGTGTGAAAAACAAGGTTTGGATTCAATTGCTTGCTTCAGGTAGGAGTAAAATCCTATCTTACACTTAGAACTCCCGATTCTTCTTCTCACCAACCAAGATGACTCACTGGGGTGGTATCTATTCCCGATTCACCAATCTTTCTTTGAACCCCGCACAAAGCTAATTTTCACTGGCCCAAGCACAACTTGGGCCAACCCGAGCTCATGACCCTCTTGAGTTCGGGATCCCTCAACCCCAGGGCAGCTACTCTCAAGCCAACCCTTTTCTCTCCTTTGATCTCACCGAGGAAGACCATCGCCTCGGTAAGAATGCCTTCCTTGATATGTCCTCTCACCTAGACCATCTTCTTTACCTAGGAAAAGAGGACAAAATGCCGAAGAAAAACCCTGACGAGGAAGAACCCAGAGAAGACTCCATGCTCCAAGTCCTGGACCGGCTAGCTAGAGATGAACAATTGAATGCAGAACTAATGACCAGGATGGGACATGTGATCGAGGCTGAAGGAATTGATCGACCCATGGTAGTCGCATACAATCCTGCAGAAAATGAAATAGATAGCTGGCTAGTACATGAGGTCCACCCGGAAGCATTCGAGCTGAAGCCCTACTTTCTGAGCTTGTTACCGAAGTTCAATGGAAACACCAATGAAGAACCGTATGTTTTCCGTAGAGACTTCGAGCTGGTTTGCAACAACCTTAGTCACCCTTAGAGACTTCGAGCTGAAGGCCACCCTGTTTGCCTTAGGAGATAAGGCCACACATTGGTTGAAAAATCTCGAGGTGAGATGTACGACCTGGATGCAGTTCAAGGACCTTTTCTTGAAGAAGTTCTACCCACTCAGTAGGACTAATCAGATGAGAATCAAGATCACGAGTTTCTCCCAGGGACCCAATGGACCATTCCTTAAAGCTTGGGACAGATTCAATGACAACGCATAAATGCCCATGCTATGGCATTACAAAAGAGATCTTAGTCTAGATCTTATTCTGTGGCATGACCCTGGAGATGCAGGGGTTTGTAAGTGCTGCTTGTGGAGGAAGCTATCTGAACAAGAATGAAGATGTCGTATGGAAGATCCTGGAGCAGATGGCAGAAACAGATAGATCTCAGACCACCAGGGCCTATCAGTTGCGTCCTTCAATCCTATCCAATGAGACAACTAGGAGGACTGTAGCAGATCTGACGGATGACCTCATCCCCAGCATGGGAATAATAGCTGACAAATTAACCATGATCGAGCAGATTCACAAGAGGGTCACTAACCTTGAGGCACTCTCACGATTGCCAAAACAAGTGGAGGAACTGATTGAGAAGGTAGCCAAAATATGGCTACCTACCTTTCTCCACCACCTGCACCTGTACAACGGCGCCATCTGACGAATCCGATAATGCCGGGTTTAGAAATGTGTTTTTATCGTTCGTGCTTCAAATGATTAGTCATGCGTTGTAGGCGGCAATTGGAATCAGTCAAGAAAATAACTACAAATAAATTATTCAAGTTTCAATCTCGTGGTTTTATGTTTATTTTACTTGGGCAAGTCCCAAGGTCGATCACAAGGAGGTAAAGGAACAACCTAGAGTTAAGTCTATCAAAGTTCGTGTTCGGTTTTCGAGGCGGTTGTTTTTAGAATTTTCAATGCAATAGAGGGTGCAATATGCAAATCCGGCCTACTTTATGAACTAAAATGTGAATTACGTTCAAATGATGTCCGAAAAATACGAAACTTGGCTGAGATGTAAAATATGATGAAATAAGTGCACTGTATTTTTTTTGGAATTTTTGGATAAAATTTGATTTTTTATGGATTTTTAAATGCAAACAGAATGATTTTCAATATTTAATTTTAATAAATATTAAACCTACTTATTTCCAAGAAATAAAATTATCTAAGATCTATCATAGGTGAGGATCTTAGAAAAATCCTAACCCTCGAAAATGTTGGGTTTAATACCTACTAAAAATTAAATACTACAATATGCAAAATGATTTTTACAGAGCAAAATATGCATGCGAATGCAAATCCTTTTGGGCACAATGTTAAACGCAATTAACTCTACAATGTATGATTTTTCGGGGATTTTTAGAGCAATGGTTAATCAACTATGAATTTCAGAGCAAGAGATGGGCAAAATATGCAAATTTCCGCAAAACAATTATTTATTAATTAACCATCAATCAGAAAATATCCACAACATGTCAAAGTGTAGAGAGTAAATTAACAAACATCATGCTATTTTTAGATTAATAAAATGCTGCAATAAAGAGGTCCAAAACAAGGGGGAAACACAGGGGTACGAGTGCAATGTAAATAAAATAAGTAAATAAGCAGGGGGGACTTAAAAACAATTACCAATAACTGAGGGCCCTTTCTGCAAAATTACCAGAGGGCACGTGCACAGCACGTGCCTCTGGTCGCGGGGACTGATCAGCAATATGCAGGACCTTCGAGGGGCGGCTTGTAATATGCCCAAGGGCACGTGCAAGGCACATGACCCGTGGGGCTGGAGTGGAGGAAGTTCCCCACGCACGTGCTCGTCACGTGCTGGGGCCTCGGGCTCCGAGCCCGGTCGACGGTGAGGTGGAGGGGCGAAGGAGCACCACCTCTTGCGGCGAAGTCTGGCGGAGGCGGAGACTGGGCGGAGCTCCAATGGCAGAACAGCGGAGCGGTGATCGCTAACGCTGTGGCCCTGCGCGGGAGGTGGTGGCGCGAGGCTATTGGGCGGAGGCGTAGTCGATGGAGGTTGGCGTTGTCAGCCGCCGATGGCGGTGAAGATGTCGTTGGCCGGCGAAGATGCACGGTGGAGAAGGAGGAGCAGAGCTCCAAGCGGCGATGGCCGACACACGGCCGTGGGACATCGAGGGAGCAACGGCGTGGCGGAGGAGTCGGTTGGCGAGCGAAGTCGAGGATGGCGGAGTTGAGGCGGTGAAGCGAAGGCGTCCCCGGGGGTCGGCGGAGTTGCTGTTGGCGGAGGTTGTCGATGACGGCGAGGCGCAATCGACGGTGAAGCCGGCGAAACGAAGAGCTCGATGCGGGGGAAGAGAGGAAGAGAGAGAGAGAGAAAGAGAGAAAGAGGGAGAGAGAGATAACCTGAGGAGGGGCTCGACAGCATTGGGGGTGGCCGGAGCGAGCAGCGACAGCGAGAAGGAGCTCGGCTATGCTGCGACGAGGAAGATGTCCTCGGATCACGCCGGTGTCGAGGGCTGTCACCACCTGAAGATGGAGATCGGCGGATGTCGAGGCTCGTCGGCGGAGCGGTTCTTTAAATAGGGTGTCGGATGGTGCCGGAGATGGAAGGAGATTGGGGGCGATTTGGGGTATCGGCGATGGATTTGACGAGGGTGCGGAGATGGAAGGTGGTGCACGGACGAGATTTGGCCGCGAGATACGCAGCAACGAGATTCGAGGGAGATCGGGGACGGCGAGGGGATTGGCGGCGGCGAGATTCGCGGGGGCGGCGCGGGGCGGTGGCGGCCCGAAGAGGAAAGGGGAGGAAGATGAACTACAGGCGCCGTCCGATCGGCCGAGATCGGACGGCCCTGGTAGTGCCACGTGGCTTCCTGGGGGCGCAAAGAGGATTGGCGCGGGCACGTGCTTTGCACGTGCCTGGGAGGCACGTGCTTCGCGCGTGCAGCGTATTTATTTATTTATTTATTATTATTTTTTTTATTTTTTTATAAAACGGAAATAATAAGGCCAAAAATGTCTGACACGTGGCGGCACTAGGTGCGGCCACGTGTCAGCACCAGAAAATTCCAAATATAAATATTTTGTAAAATCGAGAAAAAATAGTAAACCACCTCGGATCGAAAAAATTTCTTTACGAAAATTGCTCGTCTCAATGAGATCTACAACTTTCATTAAGACATCAAAACCAAAATCGACCATTTGCACAAAGTGAATTTTTGGGGTATCCTATGTACATAGAATACCTTAATTTTGGGGTTTTGTAATTTTTATGTCATTTTTAAGATCAGATAAAAATCCGAAAAAAATTACGATAAAATCAAAGATAAATAAAGACACCTTAATCTATTTTTTTGGATTTTTATTAATTGATAAAATAAGTATATAAAATAATAGGTCAAAAACCTCTAAAATATACAATATACAAAAGGGGCCCAAAACCCAACTTTCACATATGATCTCTGATTCACTTGAACTTGGTCTTGTTTTGAAGGTAATTGATTGTACATTAGTTCAAAAGTGAGTAGGATTAAAACGAACACTAGATGAGGGAGATAAGAGGCTTTTAGTCCGGAAATCCTGAAACTAGGGTTTGGGTTTTTGGTCCGCTTATTTGGGTTAGTTATTTTTTTGTATTTTTCTTTTATTCTTGTTAGTGGTATGTACACAATGGAATGGTTTTGAGTCATTCGGAGTTAGTATGAATGAGTTAAAAATCTGGGAAGTTAGGCTATTTACATGTCATTTTTGGCATGGATTTTTGGCTTCTTATTTTGTGCAGAATTTTGTGCTTAAAATGCAATTCTTATGAAATCATGCATGGATGCTAATTATGTAGAATAGATGCTGAAATGTTGTTGATTTTAAGGGATTTGAGCTTAATAAATTAGATTTAGAGTGATGAATACGAGATTCATCAACACCGAGTTCATTTTGTGCAGGAATAGGAACCGGGGCCTCAGAGCAGCTGGGTAGAGGAGCAGACATACACTCAGTAGGAGCAACACACACCCCCACAAGTGGAGACAGGATACAAGGAGCCTCCGCAGGTGTTCGAGATAAGCGGGCTATGATACAACCATGACCCCGTCGGCAGACATTCGGGGATAGGGAATGGTCAGGCACACCGACCTTCCCTAGCTTACCAGGAAAACAGCTCCGTCCCCGCACCGTGCTTCATACAGTCCTAGCCCGGACAAGGGTACCAGCCTCAGCAACACCAACAGCAGCGCACATTCCACTCGAGCCAGCAGGTCCCTCCACCACCTTCCCATCAGCAACAATGCAGTCATGGCCAGCATGGACAATACATGAACTCATCCTCGAGTCAGCACCAACAAGCCTAGCCCAGAAGTGAATTAGAGTCCCTCACCTTGGCGGTCCAGACCCTGATTTATAGGATCCAACAGATTCAGAATGATTACGTGGATATGAGAATTGATTTGAATCGTGTCTCCCATACCCAGGACCAACAGATGGCACCAAAGACCCCAATTCCTGCCCAGGTTTAGGAAAACCTAGATAGCTTAACTCAAGGCCAGAATCGACCACGAGATCAGGTATACTATTCAGATAACTCTTTATCTGAACATGTGATCCTTTCGTACGATACTGTCAATCATATGTCCCTCAGGAGTGAAAGGACTGTGATCGTACCTGATCGGGCACGAGCATCAGAGGAAGATGCCGTCAAGTCTTTACCTGAGGAGAACTTGGAGGTATAGGAGAACCACCACCACCGGCAGAGGAAGAGGACTTCCAAGTCCTTGAAGAAGAAGGAGAACCGCATCAGCAGTGAGTCCGACAATACTGATGAGGAGCTCGCACCTCCATCTCAGGAGGATGTCCCAGCAGTCACGGAAGACGCATCACCGGTTTTGCAGCAGAAATTTCCTTTTAGTCAGAGTCAGAGTTCGATTCCGTCTAAGTGTTAGAGTCATGTAGAGAACTCAGTCTCTGATTTCAATGAAAATATTTCTGTTTCGGAATCTGAGTTAGCATCAATAATCCCGTTCCCCTGAGCTATTAAGGGTGGAAAGAAGAAAATTCGAAAAATACAGAAAGATGACCCTAAGATGGCAGAATTCTGCAATAAGTACATGAAGGTCACAATCCCTTTAGAAAAGTATGGGACATGACACATGCATTCCAGAAATACCTTAAGGTGAGATGCACACCTACTAGGGTCAGCAGGAAGATCAAAAGTCGTGTTGAGAAACACATTCTATCAGTAGCCACTACTTGCACAATAAAGAATGCGTTTCCGAGGAAACAAAGAGACATGGGTGCACATTATGTGGTGAGTCATGTCGATGACACTGCGTTTGGACGCACTCTCCTTGATAACGGCTCCTCAATTAACTTGATGCCTACAACCCTCTATGAGCGACTTAATCTCAAACCTCTTAAGAAATCCAGAGCCTTACTTCAGTTGGCAAATAAATCAACCAAGAGGTCCCAAGGAGAATTGAGGAGCATTGTCATCAAAGTTGAGGGTCAGGAGTACATGGTGGACTTTACATTCCTTGATATGGAGACCCCTCGAAATTGGAGAGACTCCCAGATCATATTAGGATGGATCTTCCTCAGAACAACAGGGGACTTATTTGATTACAAGATCAGGAAAATCCAGTTCCAAACTCCAGGTGGAGATGAGGAACTTGAGAAGAATCAAACCAGATGGTAGAGGCCAGATTAAGAATCTAGCACCAAGTACTCTTCATCTGAAGCAGATTGTATTCATGTAGACACCGTTGGGCGATGGAAACAAAACCCAGCTATCACCTATGAGCCCCTCTCTTTCAAAGATGATCTTGTGCATGAGTCAGTTTGCGAGACCCTTAGAAACGAGTACAATGCAGAAAGTGCATCTCCCTAAATCTTCAATGACTTAGAGGCCCAGTTGGGCCTGTCAGTCCTTCCCTCTTTAGTACAATCATAAGATGAGGATGATGAGTCGGACGTGGCTTTTGCCAATTACTTAGAAACCTTTGACGACCTGACTCCAGAGCCAAATGAGTTAGTTGCAGCAATTTCAAGAACAGATCTAGCCACTACCAGTACAGAGCCAGATTCGATTGAGCTAGACTTCCTTTATGATCACACCTTACCAGAGCTCAAAACTTTACCCACAACGCTTAAGTATACCTTCCTTACGGGACAAGAGAAGAAGTATCCGGTCATCATCAGCTCACGATTGACCGAGGAGCTGGAATCTCGCTTGCTAGAGATCCTAGAGAAAAAACTGCAAGGTGATAGGCTGGAGCATCTCCAATCTTCATGGGATAAATCCCGCTTTGTTCTCACACCATATCTACTTGGAGAATGAGTCTAAACCCTCTTGAGAATTCCAAGGTCGATTTGAATCCAAATTTACAAGAGGTAGTGAAGTAGGAGATAGAGAAATGGTGCGATACGGGTATTATTTATCCCATCTCCGACTCCATATGGGTAGCTCCGATCCATGTTGTCCTGAAAAAGTCGGGAATTCAGACGACCCCCAATGAAGACAGAGAGGAGATCGTGACACGAGTATCCATGTCGTGGCGCATCTGTGTGGATTACAGACGCCTGAATGGTGCGACGAAGAAGGATCATTTCCCCCTACCATTCATCGATCAGATCTTAGAGATTAGTGGGGAAAGAATTCTTCTGCTTTTTAGACAGGTTCTCGGGCTACAATCTAGTAGCCATAGCTTCTGAGGACCAGGAGAAAACCACGTTTACATGCCCCTTCGGTACCAATGCTTTCAGGCGCATGCCCTTTGGTTATGCAATGCTCCTAGTACTTTTCAAAGGTGTTTGATTGCTGTATTAGTCGAAATGATCTGCGAATTCCTAGAAGTCTTCATGGATGACTTCTCGGTCCACGTAGATTCCTTCGATTCCTGTCTTAGGAATCTGGACCGAGTCCTTAAGCGATGTTGTAAGGTCAATATGGTGTTCTCTTGGGAGAAATGTCACTTCATGGTGACGGAGGTCATTGTGTTGGGGCATGTCATCTCCATGAGAAGAATGATGGTTGATCCTGCTAAGGTGGATGTGATCATACAACTCCAGCCACCAACCAACGTAAAATAGTTGCGATCATTCCTCGGGCATGTTGGATTTTATCAAAGATTTATCAAGGATTTCACTAAAATTGCCCGACCTCTAACTGAGCTTTTAGGTAAAGACATGGAGTTCAGTGTTGATCACAAATGTCTTTAAGCCTTTAAGTAACTACAAGGAATGATCATGGATGCCCCAATCCTACAAGCCCCAGATTGGTCTCTGCCTTTTGAGATCATGACAGACGCCTCAGATTTTGTTGTTGGGGTTGTGTTAGGACAGAGGAGGGATGGCTTCCTGTTCTCCATACACTATGCAAGCAAAGTGCTTGATACTGCTCAGCGTAACTATACAGTTACGGAAAAGGAGATGCTTGCGGTAGTGTTTGCCTTGGATAAATTCAGATCTCACTTAATCGGATCCAAGGTAGTTGTGTTCATAGACCATACATCGCTACGATACTTAATGGAGAAGAAGGACACGAAGGCGCACCTTCTTAGGTGGATTCTACTTATCCAGGAGTTTGATTTGGACATTCATGATAAACCTGGAAAGAAGAACATAGTAGCTGATAACCTTTCCCATCTTGAGGATCTTAATGCTTCTAATGATACACCGATTCGAGACTCCTTCCCTGACGAGTCGACTTTTGTTTTCGACTCACTCCCATGGTACGCCAATAACATGAACTATCTTGTCTCCAAAAAAGTTACCAAAGATTGGCCCAAGAGTCACATAGACCGACTGAAGTCGGATTCGAGACATTACCATTGGGAGGATCCGATCCTTTTCTTTGAAGGACCGGATTGTGTCTAGTGACGATATATTCCTTAGGAGGAATATCAGAGTATCCTTACTTTTTGCCACAGTCTAGAGGCAGGAGGACACTACTCCGGGAAGAGGATCGCATGGAAGGTACTTCAGTGTGGATTATAATGGTTGACTATTTTTCGCGATGCGATCACCTTTGCGAAGTCATGCCCAATATGCCACCGAATGGGAGGAACCGTTGGTTCCTAGGATGAGATGCCAATGCATCCTGTCATCATTTGTGATGTCTTTGACACCTGGGGCATCAACTTCATGGGACCATTCCCTGTTAGCCACGGATTCAAATACATCCTTCTAGCGGTAGACTATCTGTGAAGGTGGGTGGAGGCTATCCCAACCCGAGCCGCAGACAACAGGACTATCTGTAAATTCATTAGAGATCACATCATCTCTAGGTTCGGGATCTCCAAAGTGTTGATATCAGATGGGAGTAGCCACTCATGAACAGAGATGTGAAGAAGCACTTGAAGGATTACGGCATCGAACACTATGTCGCTAGTCCTTACCACCCACAGACCAATGGCATGGCAGGGGTGTCAAATAGGGAGGTGAAAGCCATATTGCAGAAGCTTGTCCGCCCAGACAAGAAGGACCGGTCTCAGATCTTGGATCAAGTCCCATGGGCTTATAGGATAGCTTAAAAGACACTGTTAAGAACCTCCCCATTCTGGATGGTATTTGGGAAGCCGTGCCATTTGCCCGCAGAATTAGTGCATAAATCAGAATGGGCAATCAAGAAGGTCAACTGGAACACACACCTAGGACACAAATAGAGATAAATGGATCTGAATAAGCTTGTGGAAGTTAGAAACCGAGCATACGATAACATTGTGGCGTACAAGGACAAAGTAAAGCATTGACATGATAGATATATCAGACGAAAGACCTTTGTCCCTGGACAGAAGGTATGGTTGTTCAATGCAAGGCTGAAGGTTTTCCGAGGCAAGCTAAAATCCAAGTGGACGGGCCCATTCATTGTCCGTGTTGTGCATGATAGTGGATGTGTTGAGATCCCAGATCTCGCAGATGACACACATACATTCCTAGTAAAAGGAAAACTGCTGAAGCACTTCGTCGAACCCAATAAACAGTTAGTCCATGTTGAGGAGATTGTATTCATGCACGAGACATACTCAATAGATACATATAGAGCCGCGCATGAGACCTTGCAGCAGTGAGCTCTCGCCATCAGCAGCATCTAGAAAGATTCATACAACGATCCTTGTATATACCCACCATTCCTGTATATTCTTCCCCTACCTCCCATCACTCTAATCACTCTCCCCAGCTTAATATATTTCATATACGACTATACTTAGGATGATCTGATCCTAAGTATAGGGGGGAAGAGTCACCTGAGTCCATACACTATTCATTGTACATCCTCCAGATCACATCGGTCCTCATACTCAATCCCATCCTATACTTAGGCTACCCTGAGGCTAAGTATGGGGGGGGGGGGGGGACCGATGCCCATCATGTATATTCCTCCATTTACCCTCTTGACCTCGTCCGCCCCATTTTTTATCTTCTTCTACACTTAGGCTGCCAGAGCCTAAGTATAGGGAGGCATGACGACTTCTTTACATTTTTGTTCTTTTACCTCTCCTACGCTTAGTACGAGCTATGTCTTTTTCCTCGCTTTTCGTGCTCTGAGGACATATCACACGCTAAGTATAGTGGGGCGTGTATATATTACATATATACTTTACCCATATGCCATACTTTCACGTATTTTTGTATATACTATACATTAACTATGGGGTGGGTAAAAATGGAGATTTTTTTGTAAAATACACAGATATTTGTAATATACTTGTATATTTTGTAATAAAAAATATCAAAGGCTTCTTATTTACTCGTTCATATCATCTTTGCATCTGAAAAGAAAGAAAAAGAGTCTTGCATTTACATAGCATGTCATCTACATCTCATCTGCATATCTTGTATATGCAAGGTGAAAAGCTAGTGGAATCTGAACCAAATTATGAATAGATATCGAGGATGGACTTGATTTGACCTTAATCCACCTAATTTCAGAGGAACCTTATAGGAACTGGAGTTAAGATTTCTCACGTCAAGTGACTTAATTCTTCGAGTCTGCAGGTCTTTGTTCACATGTCATCTTGATGAGTCTAAGTAGAATATCTCGTGCATAGGCACGATTCTTATATATAGTGACCTAACTTGGATGAACACCATGCACGTAGTTCTTCATTGATGAGGTGGTGAGGAAGTAGAATCCTTTAGCTTGGAGTAGCACACGGGTGGAAACATCCGTCCTCCTCTAGGGAGGGTAGTGCATCTCAACCTAATCTGGTGGTGTTGACATATAAAGATGGGATACTGTGGGTTGCAATAATACTTCAAAAGAGAGAAAGTCTACTGGATCAAGAGGAAAAACTCCTTATGTACATGCTGCACCTTGTATTTAGTTCAAAAAAAAAGAAAAAATGCCAATAACTCGAAAAAAGTAGATAGGCTAGATAGAAAATAAAATACCTGTCGGAGTTTGTATATTAGCAAGAAGTCTGCAACAGGATGACTTGACTACACTGGTCAAGCATCCCAGGATATGTAGCTACACTGTCTACCGTCCATTCTTTTCTCCACCCCCTCCTCTTGAGTTGGTCGTACTTGAACTAAGAAGGGAATACCCCGCTCCTCGAGGAAAGAGTTACTGGACTAGGGAATTAGAGTTACCATGTTAGAGGAGGCTACTTCTTAGCCATTTTTATGTGGAGAGCTATTTTACACTTACACAGTACAAGTAAGAATCATAGTCATCAGAAATTTGCATTTGAGGATTTGTTCTAACTTGACTATTAAGGCATCTTGAATAGAAGACTTGTGGATCTTGAAGTCTGTTAGGTCCTAAATTAAGATCCCAATAAGGTTCCGCAACAAAATTAATCCAAAGGTCCAGTCGAGCTCCATTTTCAACTTTTGTTCATGATCTTGGTATGGAACCAAAATCATTTCACTCTTGCATTTCATTTTCGTTGCTCGGGGACGAGCAAGATTTAAGTATAAGGGGTTGATGAATATGTGATTCATCACTCTTAAAGTTGAAAATAGTGCCTTGTTCCCCGAGTAATTAGGAGCATATTTCCACCAAAATTGCATAATTAGCATTCATGCATGCATTAAATAAGAAGCCAAATTCACTTGTAAAAAATCACCTCTATATTCACCATATTTCATCTATTGGTATATATTTTATACTAACTCCAAATCCAATAAAATCAACTCTATACCGTATATATTACTAACTAATAATACAAGAAAAATACCAAAAATGACTAACTTGAATAAATAGCCCAATAAAACCCGAAACCCAGCTGGAGACCTTAGACCATAGAATACACATATCCATCTCATAGAGCCTCCAATCTAGGTCTACTCACTTTTAAATCAATACACATTCAGAGACCTTCAAAATGAGACCAGTTTCATTTAAATTGGAGCTTGTATGCAAAACTTGGGTTTTTGGGACCCCTTTGTACACTATATGTATGTATATATGTGCCCTTTTATTTTATTATTTTTTACCTCGTTTTCATCTTTAGTCAACATGAAACTTGTAGATCTCGTCGAGATCTACAACTTTCATGTTTTGAGTTTTTCAAAATTTGACCATCTTCTCCCCTTAATCTCATATTTTCTTTCAGCCATCCAGATCAGGCCACGTGGCGCCCTCTGATTGCGCCATGCAGCAAACTGCACTGCCCCCCACGCATCCCCTTTTCCTGAGTTGTCCGATCAATCATTCTCCCTCCAAATTAGGGCCCTCCATACCACATCATCTCTCTTCCGTCCGATCCATACCCAGATCTCATCAAGACCGCACGTCAGTGCCTTGTCCTCCGCTCTCCACGTGGCACGCTCATGGCTATTGGATCTTCGCCATGATGATCAAATCTCACCCGCTCATTCCCCATTCAATCACATCCCTTCGATCCTTCGCTTGATCTAATATCTGCCGTTCTTTAGCATCGTGCTCCCATCACGACACAGGGTGATCCTTGCTCTCTTCGACCTCGCTGCC
The DNA here is from genome assembly GCA_037367405.1 of Ottelia alismoides. Lineage (NCBI taxonomy): Eukaryota > Viridiplantae > Streptophyta > Magnoliopsida > Alismatales > Hydrocharitaceae > Ottelia > Ottelia alismoides. Next base: position 801,064 of record JAZKJV010006077.1, on the reverse strand, counting down.
CCGATATGATCTGGACCGTCGCCTTGTGCCCGATTCCTGGCCATTGGATCACTAGATCTAACGGCTGAGAAGTCGTCATCTACATCCAGACCTCTCTCTTTCCCATGATCTCCACCTCGTGACGGCTCCGCCCCTTTCTATTTCTGTCACCATTCCAGTCATCATCTCCTCCCTCTAGCACCTCAACGATGGTTCCCATACTTCCCTCTTCCTCGCCGACCTCCATGACCTCCATGAAACTCGCCCACATCACTCCACAAACCCCACGAAACCTCACCTCTCATCACTGCCACTTCCACCATCTCTCTATAAATCTAGCACTACTAGCCTCTTTTCACCCCATCCGCCATAACAAGAGGTACCCCAGAGCTCTCCTGTCCTTATCAGTGATAGTGATTAGGCACAACATCGAGCAAAGAAGGTGGACTACCTCTGGCGAGATCTGCGGTGCACCTCTACCATGTAGCAGCTCCTCCAATGAGCTGCACAAGCTTGGGCCCTCTACCGTTCCTTGAGCGAAGACCAGAAGCTCATTTCCGAGCTTCTACCACTAGGTGCCTCCTCCCTTGTCCTCTCCGATTTCCACCTCCTCCCCTTCGATTTTCTCACAATTTATTCCGCGCCTCTGATAATCTTCTAGCTTCTCCGACCATTCCCCGAGCTCTGCCTTAGAGCTTTCCCCTTCGCGTGCTATTCTATCCATGCCTATAACATCTTGCATCCCCTTCCAACCGAAGCTCCGCCGCACGACGGAGGAGAACCACCGCCCGATCACCTTCACGCCACAGACCTCCCATTGCACTCCTCTCACTTTCACGAGCACGAGCATTTGCTTTTTGGCATGACCTAACTCTGTAGGTCCACTGCTCGTCACTGGTCGCACGTATCACCGAAGCACCTTCGAGCTCTCACGTCTCCAGCCTCTGGACACCCTCCACTTTCGCCAGACATCCCGATGACTCCCCGACGCTCTCATGACCGCTTCCAGCTATTCAGGAGTCGCTAGCAACCTTCACCGGCCACGGGGAAGGGTGTCAGAGCAATACCCTCTCCAGTAGAGCCCTACCAAGTCCATCGCAGGAGGTGACATACCGGAGGAATAAGAAGCACAACTATCGTCCGATCCCCTTGATCGGACAGTACCAATCGAGCCACGTAGCTTGCCTCCTGCCCCCGTTGGATCAGGGGGATCCAACGGCCACTACTATACCACGTCGCCCGCACCATCGAGCTCCAGCAATTGTCTGATCTCACGAGGATCTGATGATCCACATCCCCTGACTTGGACCTCATCACCACTTTTGGACCATTTGATCTGACGGCCCCTAGGCGCACCACGATAGCAACTCCAGCCTCCGTCGGATACACCTTGATCCATCGACCTACATCGCACCGCGTTACGAGCTCCGAGCCTCTTCCCCGACCTTCGGCTCGGAGCAACCGAAGGTGAGCCGAACCTCCAGAGCTATCCGAGCCTCTGCCGAGCCTCCAACTCCGTCCGAGCCTAGCCTGCTCACGCGTCCGTCACGTGAGGGATGGGCAAATTACATAGAGCCTTCGGAGAGTTTCAGAATTTGCACTTTGGTCCCTGTCATGCGTGTCATGAGACAAGCATGTGCTCTAGTGGACAAAATGCACTTATGCCACAAGCATTACTGGTATTTGCATTTGAGTCCCTATCAGTACGTTTTATTTTAAATTTTATTTTCTGTATTGCATTTTGGTCCCTATCTTTGCACGCATATTTAAGTGTTCATATTTCATCATTTTTAATTTCCAAAAATTGCATGTTGTAGTTTAACTTGTTCTCTATCTTGAGTGATATGTGTCTTATTTTTGTGAGCCACCTTGATTTTAATAATATTATTTTGGTGAAATTTGACATATTTTTCCCATTGTGTGCCTTTTAGTTATTATTAAATTCTTTGTTGCTCCGAAAATTCCCATAAAATCACATTAGACCTAAGATAAATTACTCTACATTGTGCCTAAAAATCATTGCATTTACACATATCAGGAGGCTTGAATAAATCAAAAAGTGATTTCTTAATTGATTTCTAATAGGTCTAATTCATATTGATTTTAGGTTTATTAATTTTCCCATATTCATCTTGTTTATACATATCTAGGATAGTTTTTATATCTAAAAATGATGTCTCTTGGTATTTATTGAAATTAATTTTGTAAAAATTGCCCTGCATTCCTTTTATTCATAGTTAATTCATCTAAAGTCTAAAAAATCCAAAACAATTGTAGACATTTAGTTTCATAGCATTCCATCATCTGGATAAGTTTCACTAATTTTGGACTTTATTTGGTCATCTTTATAATTTAACTTGCAAATTTGGCCTGAATTTGCATTGTTTTTCCTTTATTACACAAAAAATTCTAATAAAAGACCAAAAATATTCTTTTGAAAATCTAACCTCACAATTAACTGAAAATTTACCTAAGGAGACAGGTGCCTCCTTGAGTTCGACCTTGGGCTTGCCTAAGTAAAATAAATCTGTCGCTTAAACTTGATATTCATTTAAGTCTGAGTGGTGTTTTTGACGAAGTCTCGATTACCCGACTGCAATGAACATAACATTTAATTTTACCGTTTACTCGCTCGAATTAACAAGAGTAGACGAGGCAAATGTCAGGCCCAAACTACCGCGAGCATTCCTTTTCATTTAGCGTATAATTTCTCTGTGCAGGATCCAAATCTTTGCTCGCGTATTGAATCACATAAGGAATCCCATCTCGTCTTTGTCCAAGCACAATCCGTCAGCAAAATCTGATGCATAAGTCATGATCTCAAAGGTAAGAGATCAGTCTGGAGCTTGTAATATCGGTGATTCACATATTTTCTTTTTCAGGAGATCGAAGGCCTCTAGACACTTGTGATTTACAATAAACTCGGTGTCTTTTCTTAAGAGTTCAGTTAGTAGATAGGCACTCTTTGAAAAATCAAGAATAAACCTTCGATAAAATCTAACATGCCCTAAGAAGGACCTCACTGACTTGACGTTGGTTGGTAGATCAAGTTTCTTGATCACATCCACCTTGGTAGGGTCGACCTCCATTCCCTTTTTGGAGATGACGTGCCCTAACACGATACCCTCTATCACCATAAAGTGACTTTTCTCCCAAAAGAGTACCAAATTAACCTCCCTGCATATCTTGAGGACCCGGTCCAAGTGCACTAAACATGTATCGAATGAATTACCATGGACCGAGAAGTCATCCATGAAGACTTCCAGGAAATCACCAATAATTTCGGCAAATACGGCAATCATGCACCACAAAAATGTGCTTGGGGCATTACAAAGCCCGAATGGCATACACTTGAATGCGTAAGTGTCAGAAGGATATTTAAATGTGGTCTTTTCCTGATCCTCGGGAGTGATGGCTACTTGATTGTAGCCAGAGTACCCATCAAGAAAATAGAGGAATGCTTTATCTGCAAGTCTCTCCAATATTTGATCGATAAATGGCAGTGGAAAGTAATCTTTCTTGGTCACAACATTCAAGCATCTGTAATCGACACAAACACGCCACGACGTGGGTACTCGGGTCGCAATCTCTACCCCCTCCTCGTTGGTGACCATCTTGATTCCTGACGTCTTCGGGACAACATGAAGGAGGGCCACCCATTTGGAGTTAAAAATGGGGAATATAAACCCTGCTTTGCACCATTTCTCCATCTCTTTCTTAACTACTTCCCGAAGAAATTGGGATTTAATATTCTCTGAAATTCACGGGAAGGTCTTGTGTTATGCTCAACATAAATTTGGTGCGAGCAGAGAGCGGGATTGAATCCCACGAGATATGACACAGTCCAACCAATGGATTTTTGATTCCTCTGAAGAACTTTTAGCAATCTAGATTCCTGATCTATGGTCAATGATGAGCTAATGATCACATGAAATTTCTCTTTGGTTCCCGTAAAAAATGCATACTTGAGTGTAGGAGGAAGTGGTTTCAGCTTCAGCAAGTCCGAATCACCAATTAGGTCTGGCTGAATGGCTTTTGATTCTAGCTCTGTGTGGGTTGACGGAGAATCACCTTGTGACGTGCTTGCTACAAATTCAGACGAAAGGTGAGTGAGATCGCAAAAGTAGTGTGGTAATTCGGCCAAAGCCGCATCTGACTCATCATATACATTTCTTGACTGTCCTGAAGAAGATGGGACTGAGAAATATGAAAGGATCTCTGTGTCATCAAGATTATAGGTATCAGTGTGTCTAGATAGGTTTGGCATTATCTCAAAGATTATAGGTATTGTTTCTTCTTCTTCTGATGAGGGGCTTTCACTTTGAATTTCTGGAAGTTGGTCCCATGGCCCAATAGTGCTAATGAGATTGCAGTCTGATGTCTCTGAGTATTCAGTGGTAGACTCGGAATCTGACCTTTTCCATTTTGTTTTCTTCATCTCCAAGTCCACCACTCTGCATGGAGAGCAAAATTTCATCATTCCTATACCGTAATCGAATACTACTTTAGTGATTCGCAAGAATGGTCTTCCAAGAATGATTTGGGATTCCTTCTAATGGTTCGGGATCTTCATATCAAGGACAATGAAGTGTATTTTGTATTCTGTACCCTCAGTCATGATGACTACATTCTTTACTTCTCCCTTAGGTCTCTTAGTGGATTTATCAGCAAATTGGAGCAGAGATAATGATTTTCTGAGAGGACCTAACTCCAATTTATAATATAAGGCTAATGGGAGAAGATTGATCGAAGAACCAATATTGAGTAGTGTGCGTGCGAACACAATGCCGTCAATGCGACTCTCCACATAATGAGCACCTAGATCCCTTTTCTTTCTTGGTAAATGCTGATTTCTGACACATTTGGTCGTTGCAACAATCAAGATATGAGTCTCTACAGATTGACTGGGTTTCTTCGTACAAGTCTTGGTGGGAGTGCATTTCACTTTCAATTACTTTTGAAATGTTGGATTGTTAGCCACATATTGATCAAAGAGTACTTTTACTGTGATATTTTCTTGGCAGAATCGTTCAAAGGAATGGAAGCATTTGAGATTGGGGATAGAGAGCCAGAGTCATAGATAAAAGCATATTTATTAGAAATGGAGTTCTTATTACAATCATTTGTTTGCTGTTAATAATTAAAATCATGTTGCTAAAAAAGTGACAAAGGTATTTTTGCAGCAACTAGAGGTGCAAGGTCCTATGTAGACTCCATAGATGCTTTCCCTTTCTCGCGTGCTGAGATCTTCATTGGTTTTGAATTCGGTTGTCCTTCTTCTTCATTCTTGGAAGCATCCTCTGATTGATCTTTCGAGTCTTCACGATCCAATTCCTATGACCGAGCAGGTACGTCCACGGTCCTTCCGCTCCTAAGTGACATAGCATTGATATTGTCAAATGAAAGGATATCATGTTCAGATGTGGGAAAATCTGAATAGTATACCTGGCCATTGTGTTGGGAAGATTGAGATTTGTTCATGATATTAGGGTTAGCTTGAACTTGGGCCGGAATGGTTGTTGCAGGGGATGTCTGTTCATATCTCCAATAGGATAAACGATTAACACCTACCCGTAGATCTTGTAGTTCATTCCGAAAGCTGTGAATTCCTCGAGCATCTATCTTGGGATATCTAGGATCCTTCTTTAGAGTTGGATGGTTGATATGGTTGTTTGGAGGTGTGACTTGGTGGAGCTTGGTGATGAGTCGAAAATCCCACAACATCTGGGTATGGATAAAAAATCAATCAAGGGTCGTTGCGACCTGGATCTTGCAGATCGGACTCAACAAGAAAATAGACCACCAAATAAGAGTAATCGGAAATGAAATCGAATAGCGGTCTCGCTATTTATTTAACCTGGTATAGCGATCAGGGTCGAACTCAAGGAGCACAAATTGACTCAAAATAGCCTACGAAGTAGTAAAAAAGAATAAAAAGATAAAATGTATTTTGATGGATTTTATGTATTTTGAATTTTTTTGTATTTTTAATTCTAAAGAAAATGTAAGAAAAGGCTAAAGAGGACATATTCAACAATTTATTCAATACATCAAAACAACTCAGAAAATTCAAATAAATTTTGTGTGTTTTTTTTATATTTTTAAGTGTTTTTGGTAATTTTTTCAGAATTTTATAAATTTTAATTGATTTTATAAAAATGGAAAAAGGTGAAAACAATGAACTAATGAGCAACTAGATTTGAAAGGCTAATTAAAAATAGATAATTAGCCTATAAAAATTTGAAGGCAATTTTTATGAAAAGTAGAAATAAAAACTAAGCTACAGAAACCAAAATTGCATTTTTTTTATATTTTATGGAATTTTTAAGAATTTTTATAAGATTTTTAGGATTTTGTGATTTTTAGGTATTTTATAAATCCAAATTCAACCAAATTTGGACTCAAGCTAAAAGACACTAAATGAAATAGTAAGTAATTTTTTGTAATTTTTAGATGAGTTTTTATATTTTTAATTGATTTTTCAATTCAAACAGTAATACAAATGCGTGTTTTTGAATTTTTAAAATATCAAAACATCTAAAAAATGTCCCAAAAATTCAGTGAAATTTTTACATAATGGCAGGAGCCACGTATCAAAATTTCACTTGATTTGGAATTAATTTGATATTTTATTCAACCAATACAAGACACACAACACACATGGACCAAGTGCAAGAAAACATAGTTCAGGGGCCAAAAATTAACAAGCCTACAAATCTCAGGGGCCCTTTTGTAAAAATCCCACGTCAACACGAGCTCAACACGTAATTCAGGTATAGAAGGGTATAAGTGTCATTCCTATTTAAAAAGATATAAAAAGTAACCACTCAAAACCACAGGGTAAAAGATACAAAAGTTCCACAGATCACGTGTCGACACACGTACACTACATTCACAGGGAATAATTTGCAAATAAAACAAACACAGGGTCCAAGATGCAAAAGTTCCAAAACAAAAACAACTGAAACTAATATTTAAAGGACTAAACTATAAATGCAAAAAGAACAGGGGCCTACAGGAATTTTACCCCTTTATTAAGATCCACGACTGAGTTGGCGCCACGTGTAAGATCTGATGGCTGAGAACGGTGGACACCCCTTCGGCGATGAGCGGCGTGGCTTTGATCCTCATACGGATTAACGGTCAGACGCAACCCTCAGATGGATGAATGAGATCTAATCTGGCGCAAGGGCTTTATCTGACGGCGCTGGAGGGTCCTCGAAGAACAACTCGCCGGTGAGCTTCGCCGGCCGAATGCGTACGTGGAGGACTTCCTCCGGTTCTTCTCTGAGAGGGGAAATGAAGCCTGAAGTCGTCTGCAGCTCCTGATGATCTCCGATGAGGCCAAGGATGCCCAAGGGTCCTCGGTGGAGTGAAGCTCCTGGAGCACCTGTGCCCAAGTGGTGGGACCTCCAGATGAGATCCTTCTTCGATTCTACCTGCACAAGAAGAAAGTTGGGTCGAGGGTAAAGTTCCTCGACCTGGTTACGTACGAAAAGGGTGCGTGGGCGAGTCGGGGCAGCGCTCTCCGGTGAAGCGACGGTGGGGGAAAGCGAAGGTCCTCCTCCGGGGCGAGCTAGGAGGAATGTAAGGGTGGAGAAGGGTAAGCGAAGTCTGACGGAGGTGATGGAGTGGTCGGAAGGTTGAATCGGTGATCGGAGCTACGTGGATTGGCCGACAAAGGCCGGCGGCGCGAACTAAAAAAAACAAAAATTAAACGAAACTAAAAGGAATCTACCCTAGTAGATGGTTGAGATCGTCTAGGCTGGAGGTCGGGGACCTCCGGGGTCGTCGCCTTGATGGTTCGACGGGACCAGAGGCTCAGGGTCTTTTGGTGGTAGAGCACGACGACGAAGGCCGCCAGATCGTCGGTTCCCAGCCGCTTGTCCCTCTCTTCGACTCTCCCGCACGCAGCTATCACTCAGGTGATGAAGAGGCGATCATCGGAGGCGAGGGGGAAGGCCAAATATCGTGTGAAATGTGCGGCAGAGCTGAGATATATACTAGAGAAGGGTTCGATAAGATGGGAGTCGGGAGCGATTCTGGGTGCACGAATCACTAAGAGGAATAGCGGGTGTGGATCATGGATATGTTGTAAATAATCAGGGCCCGGGGTTTGGGAGGATGGCGGTCGGATCGCGTCTAAAAAATGGGAGAAATCGGGCACTCGAACGTGGATCTGGCCGAAGTGTCCACGGGGGGGGGAGTTGACCGGGGGTCTACAATCCCCCGTGGACCAATGAGAAAAAAGCATTGGAAAAAGATTAGGAAAATCAAAATAAAATAGAAAATGACTTTATTTGAAAATATTTACAAAATAAAAAATGTTTATTTATTTTCAAAGTATTTTTTAGTGATTTTTATTTTTTTGAAAAATAAATTATGTATTTACATTATATTATTATTATATACAGGTATACGTACATATGTATTTTTGATTTTTATTTTTAATTGTTTATTTTTGTACAATTATCCCTATTTTATATTTTATTTATTTACAACATAAAATTTGGGATATAAGATAAATTTTATTTGATTTTTATTATGTATTTACAAGGGAGAGTAGATATATATAGGTACATATATACATGGTATATACAAGAGTGAGAAAGAGAGAATTTATTTTTGTTTTTGTTCTATTTTTCTCATTTTTATTTTATTTTTATATGTACAAATTAATCAAAAACACATTTTTATTTTTATTTTGTGGAAAATAAAATTATTTATATATAGGTGTATGTGCAAGCATGATTGACCCTATCTCCCTCTACTTGGTTTCTTTTGCGGTCAGGCCAATGCTTGGCCCTCCCTTGGGATTAGGTCGTTCAATATTTATTCTAAATATTTCCATCTTTTTCCGTGTCTCTTTATTCTTTTATTTATGCACAAAACATGCTAATTATTCAATATTAATAAATGCATGTCTTTTGATAATTTATTATATTTACACATATATACATGGTATTTTTGCCAAAATAACTAGCTAAAATAAAAGAATAAAGAGTGATGAATGGGTATTCATCACCCCTTATACTTAACTTTGCTTGTCCCTTAGCAAACGCTTATTTTAAAATGAAGTGAAAAAGAGAAAAGAAAAAGAAAAAGATGGGAAATCATTGCTGAGTATTAAACTTTCCTTCATTAAATTGAAGTATGGAGCTCAGTCGGACCTTTGGATTATTAATTTGTCGGAACCTTATTTGGACTTAAGCTTAAAACTTAACAGCCTCTAAGTTCCACCAATCTATGATCAAGACTCCTCAATAAACCAGATCAGAACAAGTCTACATACACAAACGCTAATGACCATGAATCTTTCCTTGTACGGTGTAAGTGATATGTAGCTCACCACCTCAGAAGTGACAAGGAAACAACCTCCCTTGACCTGGTAACTCTAATGCCTCGATCTAGCAACTCTTTCCTCGAGGAGCGGGGTATTCCCTTCTAAGTTCAAGTGCAACTGGCTCAAGAAGAGGGGAAAGAAGAGAATGGACCATGACAAGTGTAGCCATATATCCTTGGGAGATCTAACCAGTGTAGCTAAGTCTCCTGCTGCAAGATTCATGAGATGGTCACGTTAACATAAGATTTGCTTTATTTGACTATATACAGTCCGGTGGGATTATTAAATTTTCAATCCGACCCATCACTTTTTTGGAGTTTTTCTTTTTTTGCACATTTTTTTCATGTGCATATGTACAACATATCTACGTGGTGCAGCATATATACATAAGGAGTTTTTCCTCTTAAGCTAGTAGACTATCCCTCTTTTGAAGCTTTATTGCAACCCATAACTCCTATCTTTAGACTTCATAACCACCAGACCAAGTTGAGACGCGCTTCCTTCACTATAAGAAGAAGAGAGGTTCCGCCTAGAAGTACTACCCTCATATGCTACCCCAAGCCAAAGGAAACTGCCTCCTCACCACCTCATCCGCGGAGAGCTATGTGTAAAGTGCTGGTGCAAGTAAAGCCATTGTCTTTGAGAGTCATGCGTGTGTTGTTAAGTGCCCTACTTAGGCTCATCAAGATTACATATGCTCATAGCCTAGTGGAATCAAAGAATTAAGTCCCAATGGACCTGAAAAGTCTCAGTCCTAAGCCCTCCAAGGTTCCTCTTATAATTAGGTGGATTAAGGTCTTAACCAAGATCCATTTTCCAATTTAATTCCAGGCCATTTCAAATGTCAACTGTGATTTGGAAAAACTGTATAAATATTTACAAAGATGCCCTTTTACAAATTTTTACAATTGTGCAAACTTTTAGAAAAATGTTTGAAAACATGGATGTATGCATGAATGCGAAGTTTTGCAAAATATTTACAAAACTTTACACAAGGATTTTGCAAACTTTTTATTTTTCAAACATTTTACAAAAATTTTGTACTATATACATAATTTTGGTAGGAAAATATCTACAAACTATTTACACAAATCATTTTTACAAACATTTGTACAAAAGTAATTTTTATAAATAGATAGGTATGTGCAAGAAGAATTTTATGTAGAAAATTTTTAAATTTTTATGGTTTTTTAGACATTTTATTTATTAACATACTCACACAAAGTATGAGTTACGGCTAAAGTATATATGACATATATACGACACCCCCCTATACTTAGCTCAAACGATGTCCTCAGAGTGATCAAGAGCTATGAAGAAGACATAACTCGTGTTTAGTATAGGGAAGTGAAAAGGAATGATATATACAAAGATGAATCAAAGAATAGAATGAAGAGGACTCGGTGTTTCCCCCTATACTTAGGATCAACTAATCCTAAGTATAGTAAGCTGTACATGAAGGGAAATCCGAGTGGAAGGTTGTACAGGGTCTACCCCCCATACTTAGGGTAAAATATCCCTAAGTATAGACAGAAAAACAAAGGTAGAAAGAACGAATAGAATATCCGAGAGTCCTACAACCCCCTATACTTAGGGTAAAGTACACCCTAAGTATAGCATAATCATAAGATGAGAAAAGGGGTGTGGGACTAAAGAATAGAGTGATATGGACAACTGGACCTATACAAGTCGGAAGAACAATGATAATCAGGCGTGAGATGCAATATATGTGAGTCAAGAGACCACATCTCACGCAAAGTGAATCGGGGCAACGTCAACGACCCGTGGCTCATGATCTAGATACGGCTTGAGCCGCTGGCCGTTAACACGAAAGGTAACATTAGAAGACAACTCAGATATATCAATACTCCCATTATCATGTACCTTTCTAACCAAATAGGGTCCCTTCCATTTTCTCTGTAGCTTCCCTGGAAATAGACGTAGCATAGCATCAAACAACCATACTCTTTGTCCTGGCTCAAACTTCTTGTGGCTGATATGATAATCATGCCACTCCTTCACTCTCTCCTTATACTGTAGGCTGCTCGAAAAGGTTATATCACGAAGCTCCTCTAGGGCTTCTAACTCTACCCTCCTCTGATCTCCTACACTGTCAGGATCCAAAAGTATATCAGTAATAGCCCAAAGTGACCTATGTCTCAGCTCAACAGGTAAATAACAGGGCTTGCCATAAACGACACAAAAGGGAGATGTACCTAAAGGAGTCTTGAAAGACGTCCTATATGACCACAAGACCGAGTCCAAAAGCTGTGACCAATCCTTTTGGTCAGGGCGGACGACTTTATGCAATATAGTCTTGATCTCCCTATTCGACACTTCAGCAAGACCATTCGTTTGAGGGTGGTATGGAGTGGCAACTCGATGGTCTATGCTGAACTCGCTAGCAAGGGCCTTTAACTTGTCGTTGACGAAACCCTCCGTCAGATATCAATACTCGAGGTACCACGAACCGTGAAATGATATTCTTCCACAAAAATCTGCAAACAGTCCTAGCATCTTCGGTTCAGGCGGGGATGGCCTCAACCCAATGACTCACATTATCAACGGCCAACAGAATGTACTCGAATCCCTAACTCCTAGGGAATGGACCCATGAAATCGATGCCCCATGCGTCAAAAACCTCACAGAAGTGTATGGGCTGCATCAGCATCATATCAAGCTGTCCACAAGCACCCATCCTTTGACAATCAGTAAACCTCTTTACGAACTCGTCAGAGTCCTTGAAGAGAGTAGGCCACCATAGGCCGGATTAGAGCACTTTCTATGCTGTTCTCCTCATAGAGTGATATCCTCCAACCTCAAGCTTGTGGCAGTAAGTAAGGACGGTGTGGTGCTCCTCCTGAGGAATGCACTGATGCCAGATACTAACCCTCCTTCATGATAAAGGACGGGATCCTCCCAATGGTAAAACTTGGCCTTCGCGAGGAAGGTCTTAAGTTTCTGCCTGGGCCAATCTTGTGGAACTTTCTTGGCAACAAGATAGGTCACAATAAAGGCATACCATGGGAGAGAGGCAATAGCAAGGATCACCTCATATGGGAAGGTCTCACATATAGGCTCAGTCTGCTCAGAATCCTCAAGATACTCCAATTGGGAGAGATGATCCGCCACCACATTCTTGACTCCAGGCTTATCCTTAATCTCTATCTCAAACTCCTGGAGTAGAAGGATCCATCTGGTCAATCTGGCTTTGGCATCCTTCTTTGCCATGAGGTACCTGATGGCGGTATGATCAGTATAGATGGTCACTCTAGATCCAATGATGTAAGATCTAAACTTATCTAGGGGAAAAACAACGGCTAGCATCTCCTTCTCAGTGATGGTATAGTTCCATTGCACGACATCCAATGTACAACTAGGTAGTGAATAGCAAAGGGGACTCCATCCCTCTTCTGTCCCAGCACGATCCCCACAGCAAAATCAGAGGCATCTGTCTTGATCTCGAATGGGAGAGACCAATCAGGCGGCTGGAGAACAGAAGCCTCTACGACACGACTCTTGAGAGTCTCAAACGACGATAGAAACTTATCCTCAACAAGGAACTCGGTGTATTTCATCAGCAGATCAGTCAACGGTCGGGCAATCCTACTGAAATCATGAATGAAGCACCTGTAGAAACCGACGTGCCCCAGAAAAGACCGTAACTACCGCAAGTTGGACGGTGGATTGAGTTTTCTAATGACATCCACCTTGGCCGGATCAACCTCCATGCCCATGTTGGAGATGATATGGCCAAACACCATCCCCTGAGTCACCATGAATTGACTCTTCTCCCAAGATAACACAAGATGAACCTCTATGCATCGCTGAAAGACTCGGTCTAGGCAGTCTAGACAAGAATTGAATCCGTCACCGTAGACTGAGAAATCATCCATGAAGACCTCCAAGCACTCCCCCACCATGTCCGAAAAGATGGACAGCATGCATCTCTGGAATGTCGCCGGAGCGTTGCACAATCCAAACGACATGCGTCTGAAAGCATATGTCCCGAAGGGACAGGTGAAGGTGGTTTTGTCTTGGTCCTCGGGCACAATGGCCACCTGATTATAGCCGGAGTACCCATCCAAGAAACAGTAATGCTCTTCCCTGTCAGCCTCTCTATAATCTGATCAATAAAGGGTAGGGGGAAATGATCCTTCTTGGTGGCCCGGTTCAATCGTATGTAGTCCATACAGACCTGCCAAGAAGTAGGTACCAGGATAGCAATCTCCTCTCCAGACTCACTAACAACTGTTGTGATGCCCGTCTTCTTGGGAACCACATGCAACAGACTGACCCATTTGGAGTCGGAGATGGGGTAGATAAAATCAGTGCTCCACCATTTCGAGATTTCCTTTATGACAACATCTCAAAGATTCGGGTTCAGCCACTGCTGGAACTCACGCGACGGCTTCGCCTCCTCCTCGAGATAGATATGGTGGGAGCACAGGGCCAGACTTATCCCCTGGAGATCGGTTACACTCCATCCAATCGCCTTGCGGTTCTTTTCAAAAACTCCATCAGATGGGATTCCTGCTCTCCAGTCAAATCAGTGGAGATAATGACTGGGTACATCTCATGCTCACCCGCAAGGAACCTATACTTCAAAGACGACGATAGCGGCTTCAGTTCTGGACAAGTAGGTGCTGACGGATCTGGCCTCTGAAAAGTCTGAGTGAATACTGCCAAATCTGCATGGGAGAATGAGAACTCTCGCTCACAATCTGAATTTGGCGAAGGTTGCTCTGCTGGACTGTCTCTGCTATGTATGGAATCAACTTCCTCCCTATCGGTAGGCTCAGTAGAAGTCAGAAACGGTATCAAATCATCAAACTCTGCCCAATCAATATCTGACTCCGAGGGATCTGTATCAGACTCACAAAAATATGTCTCGCAATTGGGAACCGGCTTTGCTGCCTGAGATGTATCCTAGGCCAGGAATGCGCTCTCCAAGCTCCCCTCTGCTAGCGTCTCTACATCATCAAACTCTGAAGATAATAGGATGGCCTGTGCGACTGGATCTGCCCAAACTTCCTCGTCATCTATGACCACAAAGTTGCAGTCCTGGTGGATGTCTCGCCCTGCCTCTGTCATCTGCTCTGAATCGAAAGTTGGCTCTGAGCAAGCTGAATCTCTGGCTCTAGTCTCCTCGACCGTCTCTATTTGTATACTCTCTCCCACGACATGAAAGTATACCTTCCCACTATCATGGTCGGACACTACCTTGGCTGTGGCCAAGAACGAGCATCCTAGAATGATCGGGGTATCGGTTACGAACTCAGGGATCTCCATGTCCAACACAACGAAGTCCACGGGAAATTTCAGGCCCTGAATCTTGATGAAAACGTCCTTCAGCAACCCCATCGGCCTCTTGACATATCGATCAGCAAACTAAAGGATCGTCTTGCTCTGTCGGAGAGGGCCCAACTCGAAGCGGTTGAGAAGGGCTGCCGGAAGTAGGTTGATCGAAGAACCACTGTCTAATAGAGTGTGGTCAAACCTCTACTCATGGATGTGGCATCTGACACACGGGGCTCCTGCATCTAGCCTCTTAGCTAGCATACGGTTCTGAATCGCGAAACACGTGGCATGAGTAAGCACATGGATCTCTGACTGATGGTTACGCCTCTTCCTCTTAACTGTGGTCCTGTCTCTGAGTGATCTCTGGAGTAAAGGTATGTGCTCCAAGGCCTCCTGTAGAGTCAGTTGTATGTGAAATATATCTATCATCTACTGGCTAAACTCTATCTGATGGTTCTTTTTTGAATTTTCTTTTTTCTGCCCCTTAGGCAAATAGAGTGCTATGGGAAAGGGGACTATAGGGTCCTTCTCAGATGAAGGACTAGGAGAGGGTCTGGCATGCTCATGAACAACATAATCCACACAAACATCATCAAGCAATACATGTGGATCCGAAAACAACAAACCCTTTCCTTTATTTGCAGAAATGTCCCGCGATACATGTACGGAAGGAAAAACAACTAGACTAGCAAAACTGGAAATGGTGGCCTCAGTACCACCCTCGGCATCTGGACTCGTGGCATCAGTATCGCGCTCTCGCTCAACAACTGTAATGGTGGCGTCAGTACCACCTCCTCCAACTGGTGAAGCGACGGCCTCAGTACCGTCAGCCAGATCAATATCCATGGTGGCGTCAGTACCACCGTCATCATCTCTAGCATCATCGACACCGCTCTCCTCCTCGCCTGGCGCTCATGAAGTGGCGTGGGATCGTCGCTCAGACGAGGCACCACTTGCTGGTATCCTACCACTCCTAAGCGTAACACAATAAACATCAAACATGTATGCAGATATATCACCAAGTGAAGCACTAGGAGTGGTAATTTAAGTGAACTCTACCTGCACAGATTTCCTTTTGAGGTTGTTCGGGTTCGGCTCGATCTGAGAAGGGATGGCGGCCTTCCCTCTCACAATCTCCCGCATCTTCTGGCAAACTCATCCATCTTACGTCGAAAAGTAGCCTGTTGTTTGGTCATGAGGCGGGCTAGATCATCCAAGGCAGGGTTCTCATAGGTCGGCCCATGAGAACCTAACGGGTGGCCTCGCTGGTAGTGACGCTGCTGCTGGTGCGGGTGAGAAGGGTAATGTTGATGATACTGCTGCTGTTGAGGCTGCTCTCGCCTCCAAGGCTATCCCTGCTGATAGGGACGAGGACCATACTGCTCTCTCTGGGATGGCTGTTGTGGCTGGTGTACTGGGGCTGGGGCTACTGTTGCTGCTCACGCTGCTGGCCGTAATGGCCATGGCCACCTTGAACTGGAGGCTGCTGCTTGGAACTGGTGCCTCAGGTACCGGGTTGGGGTCGGTCGTACCAAATCCCGTTGACATCCATCAATGGCTCCGGCTCGTAGGTGGGTGGAGGGAGTACTGCCAGGGGCTGATCCGGCTGATACACCACCATCTGAGTGTCATGGGATGGTGGTGGCTGGTAAAACTGCGATGGCTGCTGGTACGACTCCTCCTGTACAAGGTTAACCTGTCTAGACTGACTGAAGTGCTGGGATGAGCTATCACTACTGCTCGGATCTCCTCGTGATCGAAGACGGGGGTGAGAAGCCATCTGTGCCTCCTAGAGACACATGAGCTGTGTCTTCAGGTCACTCAGCGTCTGTGCCATCTGATCCGTCTGCGATATGCCCTGGCACTTCTTCTTCTCGATCAACTCGATATGGTCCAGCTTCTCGCTGATGATGCCCATGTTTGCGATTGTAGACTCAACCTTTGCGGCTACTACGGACAAAGTAGAAGGACCGACATCGACCCCTGCTATCCACTGAAACTGCACGGTCTGTGGCTGGGGGCGTCGCTGAGTGTAGAGGCGGGTTTGGGACATCACTGCATAGTTCTCGACTATCTCCTCATAGATGGCCCAGACCTGATCCTCATCCTTGGAGAAGTAGGATCCGCCAAAAGAAGCATTCACCATGCCCTACGAATCTGGTGTCAGTCCGCAAAAGAAGCTCTGAACTAGGTTCGGCTTCGTGATGTCGTGGTACGAGCATCTGTCGATAATCTCTCGAAACCTCTCCCATGCCTCGTGGAACTTCTCGTTGGGGTGCATGGCGAAGTTGCTGATCAGGGCCCTCGCTGCATTGGTCTGCCTGAGTGGATAGTACTTGTTCAAGTACTCGGTGCGGAGCTGCTCCTAGGTGTACACAAATCTCCCCAATATTAAAATATGTATTGTCTGGTCTAATACATATGTAGTCGTCTCTGGTCTTTGACCCTCGGTGCGCTCCTCACTGTTGGCCATGGTCTCTGCAAAGGCAAAAGACCCAAACTCTGGTGCTGATAAATCATCTGTCTGCTGTCTCTCATCTGGCACTGGTATCTCTGGACTGGTAGAAGGGTGGTCTAGGGGGAACAGGGCGGAATCAAACTTGGGTTCAGAGAGCGGGTCTCGGCTCTCACGAACCAACTAGATGAACGGGCCGGAGTGCTAAAAAGCGGTGCATCCAGAGGCTGCCTAAGAGACATCCTGCCCATCATCTTGATCTGGCGAGTCAGACGGATGAGATCTGGAAACACACAAGATGAGAAAACTAACCCCAAGTTCACCTACTCAACATAGAGCTGAAGACCATAAAGGTTCGGTCAATTATCTTGTCAGTTTTATTTAGGTGATAGTGTCAGTCTATCAGAGCGGTTATGCGAGCTGATGGGAATGCAATCCTCCTACCAGAATGTCCCGTATAAAAGGGCGGTAGTCTGATTGGGGTTCGGATATGGCTCTAGCCTAGTGTGAGGGTCGCTCTCTCGCTCATCCAAACTAGACAATGAGGGGGTTTCTCTCCCGAAGACAAGTTTTTATGTGAGGTGTCTTTTAGGGTCAAGTGTGTTTAACAGTCTTAAGTTTATAGTTTTTCTTTTTATGTGTTTTTCAATACAAGAAATGCCTAACGAATTTTTCGATTCTCCTGATTATTTAAGTCTGAAAATAGGGGGAGAAGACGAAAAAGCCGATGCACGATAAAATCAATGATTCATGCAGAGTAAGTGATGCGTACCTGACTCCAGCAGTCTACATGCAAAATGATCCGCGCATAAAGTAAAGACTGAAAGTAAACTACATATATGATGCACGAGAATCTAGCCTTAAAATAGAGCAATTTCTACACGATAAGAACAATAGCCGGGTACTCAAACATAAGTCCGGAGTCCTATCTTGGGAGCCATTCGGTGTCCACCACAAGGGATCCTGCACGCGCTGTATGTGACTCCTCAATGCATGTGGACTAGAGTCTAAGTAATTCGGCTTTTTATTGTGATTTAATTAATTAGGTCTAATTACGATTTAATAGGTACATGCAAATAATTAGGGTTTGGATCCTAATTAATTACGTCACAACCAAAGAAAATCCTAGACTAAGGCCAAAACTACGTAAATCAGATAAGCAGTTATAAAAGGTGATAAAAATCAAAAATCGATGAAAAACGCGGTGAGGTCCCCCGAGCACACCGGTGCTCGAAGAAACAGACCCCGATAGTCACCGATAGAGTCCAAGTCTGTCCCTGTATTATTATAATTAAAAGTATGCTGAAAATAAATCTAAACTACTCTACGCTATCTACAGTTATTCTCGCGGCTATTCCGCGGCTCCTGCACTCCTGCTCGGCTCCTCGTGCTCTCCCACGGCTCTATGAAGAAAAGAGCCACCTCCGACTCCCGCAGTTGCTTCGGCTTCCGAAAAAGCCACCTCGATCCTCGGGCCCTCGCAAGAAAACAAGATAAAAATGTATCAGACCATATTATTATAAAAATAAGCAGAGAAAATCAGAGTAAAAATATTTACAAATATCAATAGAAAAGCCGTGAAAAAGAAGACCACGAAAAATCTAAACTGACTATTAAGCCTGCTCCCCGGCAATGGCGTCATTCTGATGAGCTAAAATTCCCACAAAATCTAGGTAGGGATAAAAATCAATCAAGTGTCGTTGCGACCCGGATCTCGCAGATCGGACTCAACAAGAAAATAGACCACCAAATAAGAGTAATCAGAAATGAAATCCGAATAGCGATCTCACTATTTATTCAACCTGGTATAGCGACCATGGTCGAACTCAAGGAGCACGGATTAGCTAAAAAGGGCCTACGAAGTAGACAAAAAGAATACAAAGATAAAAATGTATTTTTGGTGGATTTTATGTATTTTTATTTGTTTGTATTTTTAATTCTAAAGAAAATGTAAGAAAAGGCTAAATAGGACACATTCAACAATTTATTCAATACGTCAAAACAACTCAGAAAATTCAAATAAAATTATTTTTGTGTTTTTTATATTTTTAAGTGTTTTAGAAAATTTTCAGAATTTTATAATTTTTAGTTGATTTTATAAAAATGGAAAAAGGTGAAAACAATGAACTAATGTGCAGCCAGATTTGAAAGGCTAATTAAAAACAGATAATTATCCTATGAAAATTTGAAGGTAATTTTTATAAAATATAGAAATAAAAACTAATCTACAGAAATCAAAATTGCATTGTATTTATATTTTATGGAAATTTTTATATTTTTTATTAAAATTTTAGGGTTTTGTGATTTTTAAGTATTTTATAAATCCAAATTCAACCAAATTTGGACTGAATCTAAAAGATACTAACAGAAATAGTAAGTAATTTTTTGTAATTTTTAGATGAATTTTTATATTTTTAATTGATTTTTCAATTCAAACAGTAACAAAAATGTGTGTTTTTGAATTTTTAAAAATATCAAAATAACTCAAAAATGTCCCAAAAATTTAGTGAAATTTTTACACAGTGGCAGGAGCCAGTTTCCAAATTTCACTAGAGTTGGAATTAATTTGATATTTTATTCAACCAGTACAAGATACACAGCACACTAGGACCAATGTGCAAGAAAACATAGTTCAGGGGCCAAAAATTAACAAGCCTAAAAATCTCAGGGTCCCTTTTGCAATAATCCCATGACAACACGAGCTCAGCACGTGATTCAGGTACAGAAGGGTATACGTGTCATTCCTATTTAAAAAGATATAAACAGTAACCACTCAAAACCACAGGGTAAAAGATACAGAAGTTCCACAGATCATGTGTCGACACACGTGGACTACATTCACATGGACTAATGTGCAAATAAAATAAACACAAGGTCCAAGATGCAAAAGTTCCAAAACAAAAACAACTGAAACTAATATTTACAGGACTAAACTATAAATGCAAAAAGAACAGGGGCCTACATGAAATTTACCCCTTTATTAAAATCCACGGCTGAGGTGGTGCCACGTGTAAGATCTGACAGCTGAGAACGGTGGACACCCCTTCGGCGATGAGCGGCGTGGATTTGATCCTTAGATGAATCAACGGTCAGACGCAACCCTCAGATCGACGGATGAGATCTAATCTAGCGCAAGGGTTTGATCTGACGGCGTTGGAGGGTCCTCGAAGAACAACTCGCTAGCGAGCTTCGCCGACCCAATGCGTGCATAGAGGACCTCCTCCGGTTCTGCTCTGAGAGGAGAAATGAAGCCTGAAGTCATCCGCAGCTCCTGATGATCTCCGATGACGCCAAGGACGCCCTATGGTCCTCGGCGGCGTGAAGCTCCTAGAGCACCTGTGCCCAAGTGGTGGGACCTCCAGATGAGGTCCTTCTTCGATTCTACCTGCACAGGAAGAAAGCTGGGTCAAGGGTAAAGTGCCTCGACCCGGTTACGTGCGAAAATGGTACGTGGGCGAGTCGGGGCGACGCTCTCCGGCGAAGCGACTGCGGGGGAAAGCGAAGGTCCTGCTCTGGGGTGAGCCAGGAGGAATGAAAGGGTGGAGAAGGGGAAGCGAAGTCTAACAGAGGTGATGGAGTGGTCGGAAGGTTGAATTGTTGATCGGAGCTACGTGGATTGGCCGGCGAAGGCCTGCTGCGTGAACCTAAAAAAACGAAAATTAAACGAAACTAAAAGGAATCTACCCCAGTGGATGGCTGGGATCATCTAGGCTGGAGGTCAGGGACCTCCGGGGTCGTCGCCTCGATGGTTCGATGGGACCAGAGGCTCAGGCTCGCTTGGTGGTAGAGCACAGCGGCGAAGACTGCCGGATCGATGGTTCCCGGCCGCTCGCCCCTCTCTTCGACTCTCTCGCACACAACTGTCACTCAGGTGATGAAGAGGAGATCATCAGAGGCGAGGGGGAAGGCCAAAGATCGTGTGAAATGTGCGGTGGAGCTGAGATATATACCGGAGAAGGGTCCGATAAGATGGGAGTCAGGAGCGATTTTGGGTGCACGGATCCCTAGTTGGAATATCCGGCGTGGATCATGGATATATCATGAATAATCGGGGCCCGGGGTTTGGCTGGATGGCGGTCGAATCACGTTTAAAAAAATGGGAGAAATCGGGCACTCGAACGCGGATCCGGGCGAAGTGGTCCACGGGGGGAGTTGACTGGGGGTCAACAATCCCACGTGGTCCAATGGGAAAAAGCATTGGAAAAAGATTTGGAAAATCGAAATAAAATAGGAAATGACTTTATTTGAAAATATTTACAAAATAAAAAACGTTTATTTATTTTCAAAGTATTTTTTAGTGATTTTTATTTATTTTTTTGAATAATAAATTAAGTATTTAATTATATTATTATTATATACTTGTATATGTACATATGTATTTTTTATTTTTATTTTTAATTGTTTATTTTTGTACAATTATCCTTATTTTATATTTTATGTATTTACAACATAAAATTTGGGATATAAGATAATTTTTATTTGATTTTTATTATGTATTTATAAGGGAGAGTAAATATATATAGGTACATATATACATGGTATATACAAGAGTGAGAAAGAGAGAATTTGTTTTTGTTTTTGTTCTATTTTTCTCATATTTATTTTATTTTTATATATACAAATTAATCAAAAACATATTTTCCTTTTTATTTTGAGGAAAATAAAATTATTTATATATAGGTGTATGTACAAGCATGATTAACCCTATCTCCCTCTACTTGGTTTCTTTTGCGGTCAGGCCAATGCTTAGCCCTCCCTTGGGATTAGGTCGCTCAATATTTATTCTAAATATTTCCCTCTTTTTCTGTGTCTATTTATTCTTTTATTTATGCACAAAAACATGCTAGTTATTCAATATAAACAAATGCATGTCTTTTGATAATTTATTATATTTACACATATATACATGGTGTTTTTGCCAAAATAACTAGCTAAAATAAAAGAATAAAGAGTGATGAATGGGTATTCATCACTTGGTATTGTTGACGGTATTGGTGAGACTGGTTCTGGCGGTTGTATGGCTGTTGTTGCTGCTTCGGATGCTGGAATGATGTAGTATTCTGAGTGTGCTATGGAGCGGGTGGAAATGCGGCATTATAGAAAAGTGGGTGGACATCGGTAAGGCGGACAATCCCCCATATTACCCTATCAGGTAGTGTCTTGAGTGTACCAGATGCCATTTACTTCGAACGTTGTATGCCCTACTGGCAATCTGTAAGCGGCTTGTCTCAGCCATTTGCTCTAGTACTTTACAAACGGTTTCAAGCCCTCGTGATGTGTAATTATCATCGCAAGCAGTGCTCACCAACCCTTGAGTCTTGTAGCTGAGGCTAGAGTAGAGTGACTTAACTAAGATGTTGTTATCTAGGTCATGGCATGGATATTTCCGTAGTAGATCTATAAATATTTCCCAAGCACCACATAGTGGTTCATTAGGCATCAGAGAGAAACTGGTGGTACGTGTCCTCATCTGGTTGGTTCGACTCAAACGGTACAATTCTTTACAGAATAGGTTTTTGAATCTATCATAGGTGGTCACTGCCACTCCTAAATTCTTCTCCAGTAATCTGCCTTCCCTTTCAAGACGAAAGGGAGTGCAGTGAGACGAATGTAATCATGGCTGACTTGCGGGTGCCTCAAATTAGAACATATCAGCTCCAAGTCTCGCAAAAATTCATATGGTTCTTCAGTTGCATTACCATGGAACTGTGTTAATTGACTCAAAAAGTGTGGTTTCAGTTCATAGTTGATTTCTGGCTGAGGAGGCTGCAAATAATTTCTCACTCTATACTGCCAGGATTGTACATTGCTTCCATTGGCGGTTCTCCCCCAGCATTCAACTGCTCTTGTTGCTCCCTCAGTAAAAGCTGATGCTGCTTAGATGCAGCTAATCTCGTAAAAATCATGTGCATTGGATCTTCATTGGGTTCATTTTCGTGGTCTTTCATGGGAGGCGTCTTCTTCAAATTCTTCTTCTCTTCACCTTCAGAATGTGAGAAATCAGAGTCAATAGACTGGAAAGAATCAGAATCAACGTTATAGAGGTGAGAGTCTTCCTTGATGTGATCAGGAGATAACAAAAGAGTATGAGTTTGTCCTCCTTCCAGGAAGATGAAAGAATCATAGGAGGAGGATTTATGGGAGAGGTGTCACTGAACCCAAGGTGGTCCTGAGTAAGAGTGTCTTCGAACCTTTGAGACTGGAAAGTTTGTGGTAGTCAGAGAAGGGTTCGCGGTGTCCGAACGAAAATTACCACAATCTTCCATTCTCGATTAAAAGAGATTATCAAGAGGTTTACGATTCATGATCTAGGCACAAGTGTATGGTGTTCGATGATTATCTAGTTTCTACGCACAAATCAAACACAATACAAAGCCTTGTTTCACCGACTCACTCAGTGAAGGCCGTGAGAGTTCGGCCAGTTATCTTGTCAATTTTTAATTGGTGAGAATTCAAATCTTGCAAACCATTTAAATGAGTTGTTAGGTGCATGTATTTCCCTTCTAACTGGCCTGAATTCTTACGAGTAGTTTCACCTACTTTCAGCCAGTATGAGTGTATGCACGCTGTAAAACGGCTACCCGTGTTACTTGAGGATGAAGCCTTACACAGTGTCCTCTAAACCACCCACTTTGCTAAGGAAATCCGGAATGTTTACCAGCTACCCGTTAGATTCTCACTGAGAAGTAGCCAATCATTTTTGGTAAAATCAGTAGTCAATATGAAAAATCCTTGTTTGTCTCTATACTACTGTGTGTCTCTCTCCTCGCTGCAAGATAAAAGCATATAATGTCGGGAATGCTTTCCCGCAAGAATTCTTGATTTTATGTGTTATTTAAAATCAGCTAGTCCCAACTATAATTAGGTGATTACTGAAGAATTAAGTGAGCACAAATATACGTCTACCATCCACTCTCAATTTCCTTTAAAATTATGTGATAAAACAAGAGGGGGATATTCAGGAAAAGCCGATGCACGCGAAAAACTATGATGTATGCTCAGTTAGAAGAATAAGCGTGAATCCTCACAATCTCCATGTGGGATGCAGTATAAGAATTGAAAGATTATTCTAAATGAATGCAAGCTGATGAAAAATCACACATAGGAGAAAGTTCTATTAGCATGGAAGAATTGAGTTGAATTTTACTAAAGTAAATGATATACGTGTGTCCCAATTAAAGTAAAGTGTGGCCTTAGGTCCTACGGGTACAATCAAAAAATTTAAAGAGCCACAAGTGCAAGTCTATCCTAAGCGCTACTCAAGTCAGGGCCCTCCATCACCAGAGAGTGAAACAGGCCACGATCACACCATAGAAAAAGTTCAAGGTCTTTTTACACACGTGAGAGTCCAAACAACGCCGCTATAAATGAGCAATTAATTATAGAGAGTAAAATTGCAGAAAATAAAATCCTATACGCTCTCTCACGACTCGACTCGATCTTAAATTAACTATGGTTTTTAGGAAGTCGGTAAAGATGCGTCGATTCTTGAAAAACCAATCCACGTACGTCGGGTACCTCATAAGAAAAATAAGAGAGATGGTGCAAGAGAGTGACTCAAAAAATTAAAATAAGAAAATAAATGCTGAAAATAAAATAAAAATTTATTTCAAGAAAAAAGGAATTTACAGTGAAAAATATGGGGGTCAGACTACCCGAATGCGATAAACCGAACAAAAATATTTAGACAAAAAACTAAGATGTTTGCCTCCCCGGCAACGGCGCCATCTGACGGATCCTAGATTGCTTGTATTAAATATATCACATGATGGATTATCGCTCGCTTAAAATAATGTTGTTTTATTGTAGGGGGGCAATTGGAATCAATAAAGAAACAACCACACAAAATTTAGTCAATTTTAATCAATGTGGTTTTATGTTTACTTTGCTTGGGCAAGTCCCAAGGTCAAACACAAGGAGGCAAAGGAACAATCTAAAATTTTGTCTATTAAAGTTCGTGCGCGATCTTCGAGGTGGTCTTTTTTTGTAATTTTTTTAATTTAATTAGGGATGCAAAAATGCAACTTTGGCCTATTTTAAGGACTAAAATGTAAAGATCAACTAAACGATGTCCAAAAAATATGAAACTTGGTCAAGATGATAATTACGATGAAATGAATGCACCATATTTTTTGGAATTTTTGAATAGAAGATGAATATTTTATGAATTTTTAAATGCAATCAGAGTTAATTTCAATATTTAATTGTAATAAATTTTAAAAAACTAATTATTTTCAAAGGATAAAATTATCCAAGCTCTATCACTAGGTGATTGACCTCAAAAAAATCTTGACCTCGAAAATATGAGATTTAATACCTATCAAAAATCAAATATTGAAATATGCAAAATTATTTTTTCAAGGCAAACCATGCATGCAAATGAAATTCTTTTTGGGAACAATATTAAACACAATTAATTCTACAATCCATGATTTTTCAGCAATTTTTAGAGAAACGGTTAATGAATTATAAATGTTAGAGCACAAAATGGGCAAAGTATGCAATTTTCAACAAAAAATTAATTATTGATTAATCACAAGTCACAAAAATGTCAAACATATGCTATCTTGTAGAGAATTAAGTGATGAACAAAATGCTAATTTTTAATGAATAAAATAGTTCAATGTAGAGGTTTAAAAATATAAAGGAATACATGGGTGTTTCTTCTATTACAATAAACAAATTGAAATAAAATATGTAGAGAAGGGAGTAAATTGTAATTACCAAAACTCCTGAGGGGTCGAGCGCAAAATTCCCTAGAGGCACGTGCAGAACACGTGCCCTGGGATGGCCGGATATGCCTGCGAATGGGGAAAACTTCGGGGGTGTCTTCTGTAATTTTCGTGCCTCACCCACGTGAGATCCACGTGCAATCGATTGGCTCGGGTGTAGGGTTGTTTGGAGGATCCACGTGGCGAGTCCTCGTCCTCCGGAGATGCTCGAGGCTCTAGTCTTGGACCTGAATTTGGCTTGGAATTCGGACCATTGTTTACGTTTGATCTGATGCCAGAGGGTGAGCCCCTTTGGATGGTCAAGATCGCACCTGTTTTTGATTGAATGACTGTCGTAAGATGCTAGCTGGCTGTCATACGACCGACAGACATCGTGGCAGTGGCTGTGATGACCGGTCGTGGAGGAGGAGGTTTGCAGTTGATGAAGCCCTGGAGGTTGTCGGTGGCGGTTGAGGTCTGTATCCCCGAGGCAGAATGCGGAGGAGGGGGGCCGGAGCTTGCTCTGGTGGTGAAGTTGATGTCGGTGTTGGTGCATCTATGAAGGTGAAAGTGCGATGTTGGCAGAATCGTGGTGAGGAAGGTTTGCGGGTGAAGGTCTGATGATGACGCTGGAGGTGAAGTACTCGACGGTTGAAGGAGCACGTGAGTATTGATGAAGAGAATGGAGGAGATGAACATTGTGGAAGATGGTGACGTTTCGATGGAGGAGGAGCGACGGAGATAGACGCGAAGTGATCGGAGAAGGTGTTGGGGAAGATAGGTGAGGTGAAGTAGTGGAGAGGGTACCTGGAGGTGAAGTGCTTGACGGCATAACCAGAGTGAAGCAACTGCTCAAAGGTGGGAGCTACAATGAGTTTCTGGAACCTCGGATCACGCTGTAGAGGAGCTTCACTAGGTTTTCACTTCCGATGAAGGGGGGGCTCGTGTCTGTGAATGACGGATGATGGGTATAGGAGGACGATCGGCCAGAGATGGAAGTAGGTGAGGATCGCGAGGAAGCGAGATGTGATTGGGAATCGACGGGGAGGGGATCGTGTGATGATCATGATGGAGGAGGCGGCGAAATACACGGAGGATGGTGGCGATTTGATTGGAGACTGAAGGGAAAGGACGCTGGCGGTGGAGAAATCTCCGGTAGAGATCGTGGCGATTGATGGTGCGGCGGAGCATCCAAAGGAATGGGGGGGGGGTGACGAAGAGCAGTGGCCGTCCGATCGATCGAGATTGGAAGGCCACGATGGTGACACGTGGCATCAGAAGGGGAAGCGAGGAGCATGTGCTAGGCACATGCGCAGGAGGCATGTGCCCCGTAAGTACGTAACCTAATAATTATTTTTTTATTTTTTATAAAAATGAAATAAATAAATCGAAAAACGGGTGACACGTGGAGACTCCAAGAGCAGCTACGTGTCACACCCCACAAAATTCGAGGAATAAATACATAGAAAAATAGAAAAGAAATAGCAAATGACCTCAGATCAAAAACATTTCATCATAGAAATTGTTGTCTCAATGATATGTACAACTTTCATGAAGACATCAAAACCAAAATTGATCATTAGCACAAAGTGATATTTTTGGAATATCCCATGTACGTAGAATACCTTGATTTTTAGGTTATATACATTTTTTGTTATTTTTGAACCAGATAAAAATCTGAAGAAAATGATAAAATCAAAGATAAATATTTACATGTTAATCTATTTTTTTGATTTTTATTGAGTAAAAGAAGAAGAAATAAAATAAAATACGAAAAGACCAATTTTGAACAGACAATTAGTGAAGAGTTGGACCCGATTAGTTTCTTTGATTTCAAGCTCAATTTGGATTTTTACACATTTTAATAAAACTTTTATCAAAGAAGATAAATGAAAAAAAGGTAAAATAACATAGGTTAATTATGTTCATAAAATAATAGGTCAAAATCAACTAAAATACAAAATGTACAAAAGAGGCCCAAAACCCAACTTTCACATAAGTGCTCTAATTCATTTGAACTTGGTCTTGTTTTGAAGGTAATTGAATGTACATTAGTTCAAAAGTGAGTAGGATCAAAATGGACATTGGAACGGGAAAGTATAAGGGTTTTAGTCTGGAAATCCTAGAACTACGATTTGGGTTTTTTGGTCTACTTATTTGGGTTAGTGATTTTTTTGTATTTTTTGTTTATTCTTGTTAGTGATATGTACGCAGTGGGATGGTTTTGGGTCATTCAGAGTTAGCATGAATTAGTTAAAAATCAGGGAAATTAGGTTATTTACAAGTCAATTTTGGCTGGGATTTTTGGTTTCTTATTATTTGCAAAAATAAAGGATAAAAAGCATTCTTATCAAAACATACATGAATGCTAATTGTGCAGAATAAATGAAGAAATGCCAATGATTTTGAAGGATTTGAGCTTAATTAACGATATTTAGAGTGATGAATCTGAGATTCATTAGTTCACAGAGTACAGATCACATACCGTCTATCGATACAATAGCGGAAGTTATTGTAGAGCTGATTCAGACCCCACCTGAGCTCAAGGTTTTACCATCCACTTTAAAATATGCCTTCCTTGTAGGTCCCTCCCAAATGTTTCTGGTCATCCTCAGCTCGCAGTTAACCGCTGAACAAAAATCTCGCATGCTAGAGATTCTTGACAGAAACTGCAAGGCCATAAGATGGAATATCTCGTATCTCCATGGGATTAACCCAGCTTTGTGGACACATCATATCTACCTAGAGGACCTTAAACCCTCCTGTGATTGTCAGCACTGTCTAAATCCAAATGTAAGGGAGGTTGTCGTGCAGGAGATCAGAAAATGGTGTGATGCTGGCTTTATATATCCCATTTTGGATTCCAAGTGGGTCGGTCGTTTACATGTGGTCCCGAAGAAATTAGGGATTACTATCGTAAAGAATGACCACGGCGAGGAGATTCCGACCCGGGTACCTACTTCATGGTGTGTCTGTATTGATAAGCCATGCATGAACTCAGCTACCAATAAGGATCACTTTCCGCTGCCCTTTGTTGATCAGATTATTGAGAGGTTAGCTGGGGAAGAGTTCTTTTATTTCTTGGATGGGTACTCGGGATATAACCAAGTTGCTATCACTCCTAAGGACCAAGAGAAAACTACTTTCACTTGTCCGTTTGACACCTACGCCTTTAGACAGATGCCCTTTGGATTGTGTAACGCCCCCGCTACATTCCAAAGGTACGTGTTGGTTGTTTTTGCTGACATGGTGGGTAGTTTCCTTAAGGTCTTCATGGACGATTTCTCGGTCTGTGGGGATAGTTTTGACATATGTCTTGCTCATTTAGATCGAGTTCTTCAACATTGCTGTGAGGTAAACCTAGTGCTCTCGTGGTAGAAGAGTCACTTTATGGTGACTAATGGGATTGTCTTGGGCCATGTCATCTCCAAACATGATATGTAGGTTGACCCGACTAAGATTGATGTCATTTCCAAGTTAGAGCCACCACAGAATTTGAAGCAGTTGAGGTCATTTCTGGAACACATAGAATTCTATAGGTGATTCACAAAGGACTTCAGCAAGATTGCCAGACCTTTGACTGAGCTGTTATGCAAGCATAGTGAGTTTGTGGTTGATGAGAAAGTCCTCCTTGCATTCAATCAAATGAAAGATATGGTTACTAGCGCTCCTGTCTTACAGTCACGTAATTGGTCTCTTCCTTTCAAGATCATGACAGACGCCTCAGATTTTATAGTTGGAGTTGTTCTAGGACAAAGAAGGGATGAGATACCATTTGTTATACACTATGCTAGCAAGACTTTGGATGAGGCACGACGAATCTACATAGTTACAGAGAAGGAGATGTTAACAGTTGTGTTTGGGCTAGATAAGTTCAGATCTTACCTCTTCGGTTCCCATGTTATTGTATACATGGATCACACTACCATGCGATACTTACAAGCAAAGAAGGATGCCAAACCACGCCTTATCAGATGGATCCTTCTTCTCCATGATTTTGATTTAGAGATTTGAGTAAATTTGGAGTGAAAAATATTGTGGCAGATCACCTTTCCCATATCACCGATGTAAAGAGCTCCGAGCAGAACATGATCCTTATTTCTGAATCCTTTCCAGATGAGGCCATTTTGTCTGTGGACTTACTCCCATGGTATGATGATATTGTGAACTATCTTGTCTCTAAGAAAGTTTCAAAAGATTGACCGAAGTACAAGGTAGTTCTGTCAGAGATTCATTATTACCAACGGGAGGATCTGTACCTATTTTGCGAGGGTACAGATTGTATCTGCAGAAGGTGCATTCCTAGGAACACACCAGTGTACTTGAGAACTGTTACAAATTAGAATCTGGTGGGCATCATTTGGGAAAACGCACAACAACAAAGATTTTACAGAGTGGCCTATGGTGGCACACATTGTTTAAGGATGCTACAGAGTATATTCAAGGTTGTACCAACTGGCAGAAAATGGGAGGAACCATTGGTTTCAAAGATACCATGTCCCTAAGATACATACAGAGGTTCTACCAACTGTCAGACAATGAGAAGCTCATGTTGTGAAACTGCATCATGTTGTTCATTCTTTTTCTCTTTCTTATCGCTACCATTCTTATTATCTCTCTTGAATTGAAAGCTATACTTCCTGATGTGGACTTTTCATCATACAATAGTGGCACTCCATATTCTGATATCTGGATCTGGACTTACTCTTGCTATTATCTTCGCCCATATCAGTCTTGATCCTGCTCATTTTCCTATTCTCTGTGACAAGGCCATCTGATTGTGAAGAGCTTCCTTGGATTTTTCTCAGCATCTCCTCATTGAGGATGCAAGACTTGATAGCCTCCAAAGAAACAACCCCGTTAATTGCAGAGTTAGTAAATGAGACTCTGAAAGTCTCCCACGAATCTGGTAGAGTAGCAATCAGTAATAGTTCCAACATCTCATCTTCAAATTTTATTTCGATGCTCGTCAACTGACTTGTAATTCCTTGAAATTCATTCAGAATATCTAGCATAGAGATACCCTCCTTGAACCTCAAGTTCACCCATCTCTTGAGATGAAACAATGTGTTACTTCCTGTCTTGGAGGTGCAAAGATTTTCCAACATCAACCACAAGCTTCTAGCATGAATTTCATCTTGGATATGCTTGTAGACATTCTCATCAATAAACTGTCTTATGAAGACACAAACTTGCTCATATTCAAATTCTCATTCCTCATCGATTTTGACTTCGGGCTTCTGTGTGGATAACACCAGAAGGTGCATAGCATACACATATAAAAGATCATTCATCTTATTCTTGCAATAATTGTAATTAGTCCCATTAAGACTAATCATCATGCTTTAATCAAACTCCATCTTGTAATCCGTCATTGAACCTTGCTCTGATACCACTTGTTGGGAACATATTCCATGTATAGATTAATTTGCGAAAAAATATCAAAGTTGACAAGCGGATCCTGAAAGGTATATCAACAACAACTACAAAAGAAAAATTAAATCACAAAATATTAATCACAGATGCACAGAGAAATTTTAACGTGGAAAATCCTCAATGTAAGGGAAAAACTGCAGGTTGATCGTAATCCAAAATCAAGCACTATAACTGAAATAATCTCCCGTGAGGGGCTTACAGAATATCGGCCCTCTATACAATGATACAAATCACCAAATAATAGTATATAGGATAGATATAACCAAAACGATGAATAAGTCGCCAAACTGTAGGAAAGAATGTTGGAGAAGAACTGTTCCAAATGTTACTTCCCCTAAACTCCCCGTCAATCATGAACCTTCTTTCCTCTTCCTCTCTCTCTTATTTCTTTCTTGTGCAGGAGAATTTGTGTTGGGATGATCTTAGTGTGCACCACATACCCCCCTATTTATACTTCATGAATATGAGCAAATAAGGGAAAAATGAATTCCTACTTCCAATAGGATTACAAAAAGATGACTCTTAATCCTAAAATGTAATTGATCTCCTCCTCAAATTAGTAATTGAATTTTCCTTTTCTAAATAAGACTATCAATATCCTACATATATGGACTAGGTTCTCATAAGGAGGAGAACCCATCCAACACGATCATCTATCTTATCATTGAAAACAATCAACAATTCAGATGAATATCATATATAGAAAATATATCAAATAACTCTTTCATCGTTAATTTAAACAAAGATATGTAAACTAGATAAAATGGAATGCACTATTAATAAATAAATAAATCCGCAGTTCACATCAACCGTCAAAATCAACATGTGATAACATGGTGTTGAGCAGTTCATTAGAAATATAGATCTTATCCCTCCTAACCATTAAAAAGTGATGTCTCTTCAAGGTAAAATACGGTAACCAATTAGCTAGTATGACCCGGTCATTTTTTGTTTCACCGCAATGATTGGAGCAAGTATTATTCAATTAGGAACATGGGAAGGGTGACGTATAATTATGTGGTGGGAAGAAAATAATAGTTGGATAGTATAATTGTAACATCCATGGATTGACAATAAAACCAAATGAGATGCCATATGACAACGGCTCCAAGAACATCTTGATGATCTGAGAAAATTTGAAAATCCACAATGATGTTGGAATTAGCAACAACAACACCGCTAAACTATTTGTGTAATAGAAGAGATCGTGACGACCGGCGGAAGCAAGCAATAAAAGATCGCACGACCGAATCGTTACCGAAAACATGCATGGCAATCAACGAGTAGATATAGAATTAAATTCCAATAAAGTCCAATCAAAATAAGAGTTCCAATATTAGAACTCCAACTGGGGTATTTTTATAAAAACTACGCTAAGAATTGAAGTAGCATCTCAACAGTTCCTGTGGGCATGCAGGTATCCTCTAAAACTTCATGAGTTGAACTGTACCACGTCAGGAATCTCGAGGAGCTCGTATTACGATCATGAATAAGCAGTCAACCATGTTTTTCACCTGAAATTGATAAAAATAATTTTGCATGAGTCTAATGCCCAGTATGCATCGGGATCCATGCATGAGAATTCTAACATTCCTTGATTCGTTATACTTCGTGTACTTGAATTTTCATGAATAAACATCATTACCTATCTAGATTTTCCCATGCATGTCTAAGTTCGATCCCTAACATGTAATGTGTCTCCTCTCACAAACATGGGTATACATGTGTAATATGTTCAAGAATATACGACATACATTAGTTCATTTTAAGTGGCATATTTCCTAGGAACCATAACAATTGCATATTTCATTAAAAAAAAAAACACTTTGCATATTAGCCCCTCAAGACTCTGATGGTTTACTTTTCTTATAATCAATTCATGTACAATATGTAATGGTCTAATCATTTATTAAATCATTTTTTGTATACCTCTTAATGGTTCATCTTTAATTAAACCATTTTCTTGCATAACGTGTAATGATTTACCATTATAAACCATTTTCATAACTTGTGATGATTTATCTTTATAAATCATTTTTCTTGCATAACTTTCATGTATGTATCTTGTTATACGTTTTCAACCGCTGGCACTTGAAGTCCATGGCATTATATGACAGTGTAGCTACAACTGTAAAGGACTTAGTTTTTGCCTCCAAAGTTCCTTGCAACCTTACGCCCCTTGTGGCGTTGTCCCTTGCGGCATTAACATGACAGTGTAGGTACAACTGTAGAGGACATAGCTTTTGACTCTGGTTCCTTGCAACCGTACGCCCCTTGTGGCGTTACCCCTTGCGGCCTATGATAATTGGACTCTAGAGGTGGCTCCCACCAATTGGTGTAGCACTTTGCTCCGCCTATCGTCATCATACCATTATTCATCTTAAGGAAATTCCAATTTTTTTATAGCATTTCCTTTTCATACAATATTCATATACACATATGCATATTCTTGCGTTTACACCCACCACTTGATTCATTTAGTTCTACTAATAAGGGATCTTCACTATACAACATACATAGTTGATACATTAATATTCGCACTTTCTTTTCTTTCCACCAACTTTTTCATAATGTTGAGAATTATTCTCCTTATTTTTAAATGGTGCCAAAATTCTTGCTATTATCATAAAGATTTCTGTTAGTGCATTTATTAGGCATCCATATTAGTATTGCATTTATTTTCATGACAATTGGTAAAGTACTACTGTATAGGATATACAAAAAACTAACAAATACATACAGTTTCTTGTTGATTTTGAACTTTACGTGGAAAATGATATAAAACCATACAGTGTACCGATTGATACATATGGCAACATTTTCATTCTTTTTTTATTTACACAAGAGTATTGCTATCCATTGTATTAATTGAATAAAACAAAACTGATCAATGATATACCTCATAAACAGAGAAGTAGATTTCAAATGTAAAATATTATTACTGGTCTAAGATGAAAAACACCGAACGAATAATGTAACTCATTTTGAATAATCACGCATAGGACTTACATGTAACATGAATTATCATTATTATTTTTATACACAGAGACTCAATTCGGAAGTCTTGCTCCGATGTGATATGGCTTTTACAGTTAACTTTGTTTGAGATTCCCACACACGTAATAAAATAGTAGAAAGGAAATATGTATAAAAACTAGATCTTTCTAGACATTATGAATCTATTTGTTTTGTTTAGGAATATACAGAAAAAAAACATTACTCATGTTATCTATTCATCTTCAATACCCTCTCCAAGTTTACACAGGTAATTCTTTTAAAGAACTAAAAGGCATTATTGATAACACTAAGTATGGCAGTGCAAAAGTTCTCAGATTGCTAAATTTCGTAACAAAATTTGACGATAGGAATGGAAAAGGGGTCTAGATATGCACCTAAGGATAGTTTGCATTATACAATCCTCTCGCATAAAACAAATATAACGAAATGTCTATCTAAAACAGGACTTAGAAAATAAAGTAATATCGACAATCTTCCCCACTAACTTTGTCGTCCTCTCAAATCAACGAAGACCCTATATGGAATGTGTTCACTTGCTTTCGGTGTGAATCGAAGATTAATCACCAATATCCAACTTATCAAATCCTATATGTTCGATACTTGCATCCAGAGATCTTACTCTAAATTAAATCGGTGTCTATATGTATTGACTTAGAGCCAACTTGTACCTTGGTAAAATCGCATTCCTAAATCGATATATGCTTTTACATAACGCAATCTGGGTTGGCCAATATCCGCACGTATAAACCTAATCTAATACATACGGTTAGAGATCCATTATATGTCGAATCGTTGCATATACATAATAACCTAAAGCCGACACATACATTTGTATGTCTTGCTCAAAATCCTATTATTACGTGTACGTATAATCCCACAAGTCAAACATATATTTAGAGTTCGTATCCCGGATAAGACTTTTTTTGCTATACAAAATCATATCCGACACATAAAATTTATAACCGTAATCCTAAGCCGATACATACCTTAAGTCCGATGCACACCTCTCTTTGTCATGGTTGTCATGCCTCCTTCCGGTCACCGATCCGCGGTCCTCTCCTCCTCCGATTCGACGCCGCCTTCTTCTTCGATGAAGAAGATGTCCGTAAGATCTATCCACCTTTCTCTCTCTAACTCTCTCTTCTCCCTCCTCTCCCCCCTCTCAAATCTCACGTTGATGGCTAAAGAAAATGATGTAAGTAAGGGGAGGATGCTGGGATTTTAAGACCATCAACGAGTGAAAAAAGGAATGGAATAATAAATCCAGTTGAATTGGGCAATAAGATGGTAATGATGGTGTAATGAGTGAAAAAAGGAATGGAATAATAAATCCAATTGAATTGGGCAATAAGTTGGTAATGATGGTGTAATGGCGATGATTGGGTTTCCTAAAAAAACAGTTGTTACAATCTATCACCCTTAAAAAAAATTCATCCTCGAAATTTCTTTGTAAAGAGGGACATATCGAAAAGTTATGGGTTTCCATTGTATCCCTTTTTCAACCATCTTCTTATTGATATGGACTAGCTTGAACACAAACCATATACCTTCTCACCGACATTACTCTAAAGAGAGTGTTATCTGCCATATATTTTTATGTAATGCTTCATACATATCGATCGTGATACCGAAATGATAAATATTTATTTGAAACAAGCTCCACTAAGAAGAAATCTACCCGAGCTATCTACTAAATCATAAGAATGTGCTCCCAACCAACCTTCTAATCTCTACATGATCATATTTGATTGATCATAAGTCTGCAGGCCAAAAGAAGTACTAATTTAAATTGGGTATATTTAATCCCTTGAAAACTTTTCCATTAATAAGATGTGTAGCTCGTGTCCCAATCTGACATAATTGATGTTGAATATATGCTGATGTTGTCATGCACTATTAATTTATCTAAACTCATAATCGGTCAATCCACGCAATGTAAAAGTGAGACAGTTTGGTCTACAAATACTCCTATGATATAATGATAATGTATCCTTATCTTGGGTAAATCGGTGCTAAAATCCATTCTGATATGCTTTTAATTTCATTTCGGTATATCACATCCTGATCAATCCAATTTATAAAATCTTATTCTTTTTCTTTCGGCATCCCAATTCTTTTGAAATTCGCATCTTTTCTGATACCTCAATCCTTCAGATTACCTAAAAATAATTTCTCACTGTATCGATAATTTCATCAATCTATTAGAGAAAATATTGTTACTACTAAC
The DNA here is from genome assembly GCA_037367405.1 of Ottelia alismoides. Taxonomy (NCBI): domain Eukaryota; kingdom Viridiplantae; phylum Streptophyta; class Magnoliopsida; order Alismatales; family Hydrocharitaceae; genus Ottelia; species Ottelia alismoides. Next base: position 764,594 of record JAZKJV010006077.1, on the reverse strand, counting down.
ACCAAGTCATGATTTGGACAGATATTCTCCTTAATCTTAGTTGATGTGATATATAATCAATTAAATTTTCATTCTGTAGAAAACATGCCCATATTTTATGCCAGATGTATCAATGTTAACTGACACGCCTCTAGTGCATAATAGTAAGCTTCAAGTCAAAGTCATGGTCAACTTTTACTTTAAATATTTTTTCTGAAAACTTCAATCACATTCCTATAAATGTACAAATCTTGCATCCGTTCTAACGAGGCTTCTCATTGCAATTACAATATGTGAGAAAGTTCTACATGGATCATCAATATACCTTATCGCCCTAGAAATCCATGAATCTCTAAATTTTTCTCCATATCAACGAAGTATATAACAATATCATCCACAAATACGATCATAAATTTATCATGATCTTCTCTAAAAAAATCCTTTTCATAAACACTTTAAAAGATGTTAGGGCACTTGTAAGATCAAAATGCTTGATGAAATAATTCACAATGATCAATCTTTAATCTGGAAGCTATTTGTAGAATGTCATCCTCATTTATTCCATTCTAATTAGAAAAGATATTCTCTTCATAATCAAATTTATAAATTATTCATCGCATCAGTAGACGTTAATCGCTCAAAGTTATATTATTCATAGCTTGATAACCAATGCAGAGACTAAAACATATATTTACTTTTCATACAGAGAATAAGTATTTTTTATGTTGATTCATTGAGTCACAACGAAAAACTCCATTATCCCACTTTCACTTCAACCTATCATTTGATTCTTTCTATTCAATATGTGTTAATGTGTAAGGAGTTTTGAAATTAGTAAAGTTTATGGGATAACTTCAATGGAGAAATCCAATTCTCTATACAAAGATAATATTGAACGATCATCTAAAAAGGCAACAAGGAAAGTCCTTAACAACATATTTTTTTCATGATATAACTGAGATGATCATGTATACCTGATGAACCATTCACTTGTTCTCATACATCTTGAACTCCATATCAATATCACATCCTCTTCGGTCATCTTATTAACATACCTAAGGTAAAATCACTTCATTCAATAAGAAGCCTCTCTAAAAAAGTAGATTCTATTGTTTTTAGTATATCACTACTTTACCCAATCTTTTAAATAAAATATCCCGAAGATCTTCTCCTTATGGTAGTCTATAATTTCAAAAGTCATATGCATCTAATGCATCCAACTCTTAACTTTCTCCATATCATGCTTACTATGTAAGATGAATGGATTGATGAGAATAAAGGTCTTCAGTAAGAATCCATGATACTTTCATTGCTGAGTCATAATTGTTATCAATACTAGTAAATATTGGTGTGTGCCCTTGGCAATTTCATCATCTGAGTGATGACTCGCGACCTTTGTTCACCTTAATTCCATACTGATGGGTCATCTTATTTAGAAAATCAAAGGGTCCACTAGTTACATGTAATACCTAAGTTTGACTCTATTAATCTTGGCCTTAGGTCACTATCTATTGTGGATATCCTACACCCAGAGGAACTCCAGCTCTGATACCATTTGTAACAGAACAGATCGTGACGACCGGTGGAACTAAGCAATAAAAGATCGCACGATTGAATTGTTATCATAAACATGCATGTCAATCAAAGAGTAGAGATAGTATCAAATTTCAATAAAGTTCAATCAAAATAAGAGTTCCACTATTAGAACTCCACCTGGAGTATTTTTGTAAAAACTACTCTAAGAATTGAAATAGCATCTCAACAGTTCCTGTGGACATACATGTATCCTCTAAAACTTCATGAGTTGAATCGTACCACGTCAGGAATCTCGAAGAGCTTGTATTACGATTATGAATAAGCAATCAACCATGTTCTTCACCTGAAATTGATAAAAATAATTTTGCATGAGCGTAATGCCCAGTATGCATCCGGATCCATGCATGGGAATCCTAACGGTCCTTGATTCGTTATATTTCATGTACTTGAATTTTCGTGAATAAACATCTTTACCTATCTACATTTTCTCATGCATGTCTAAGTTCGATCCCTAACATGTAATTTGTCTCCTTTCACAAACATGGGTATACATGCATAATATGTTTAAGAATATACAACATACGTTTAGTTCAGCTTAAGTGGCATATTTCATTGGATCAATAACAATTGCATATTCCGTTATAAAAAAATCACTTTGCATATTAGCCCTCGAGACTTTGAAGGTTTACTTTGCTTAAATCAATTCATGTACATTATGTAATGGTCTAATCTTTTATTAAATCATTTTTGTTTAACTCTTAGTGGTTCATCTTTAACTAAACTATTTTTCTTGCATAACGTGTAATGATTTACCATTATAAACTATTTTCATAACTTGTGATGGTATATCTTTATAAACCATTTTTCTTGCATAACTTTCATGTATTATCTTGTTATACGTTGTCAACCGCTGGTACTTGCGGTCCATGGCATGATATGATAGTGTAGCTAGAACAGTAGAGGACATAGCTTTTGCCTCCATGGTTCCTTGCAACCATAAACCCCTTGCGGCATTGCCCGTTGCAGCATTAACATAAAAAGTATAGGAACAACTGTAGAGGACTTAGCTTTTGCCTCTATGGTTCCTTGCAACCGTACGCCCCTTGCGGTGTTGCCCCTTACGGCCTACGATAATTGGACTCTAGAGGTGGCTCCCACCAATTGGTGTAGCACTTAGCTCCGCTTATCGTCATCATACCATTATTCATCTTATGGAAATTTCAATTTTTTATAGCATTTCCTTTCCATACAATATTCATATACACATATACATATTGTTGCATTTACGTCCACCATTTGTTTCATTTAGTTCTACTAACAAGGGAGGTCTTCACTATAGAACATACATAGCTGATACGTTAATACTCACACTTTCTTTTCTTTCCACCAACTTTTTCATAATGTTGAGAACTATTCTCCTTATTTTTAACTCGTGCTAAAATTCTTGCTATTGTCACAAAGATTTCTGTTAGTGCATCTATTAAGCATCCATATTAGTATTGCATTTATTTTCTTGACAATTTGTAAAGTACTATTGTATAAGATATACAGAAAGCTAACAAATACATACAATTTCTTGTTGAGTTTGAACTTTACGTGGAATTTGATATAAAATCATACAGTATACCAATTGATAAATATGACAACATTTTCATTCTTTTTTTACTTACACACGAGTGTTGTTATCCATTGTATTAACTGAATAAAACATAACCAATCTATGATATACCTGATAAACAGAGAAGTAGATTTCAAATGTAAAATATTATTACTGGTCTGATATGAAAAACACCCAGCGATTATTGTAGCTCATTCTGTATCATCACGTATAGGACTTACATGTAACATGAATAATAATAATTATTTTTATACACAGAGACTCGATTCGGAAGTCTTGCTCCCATGTGATTTGGCTTTTTACACTTAACTTAGTTTGACATTCCCACACACTTAATAATCTAGAAGAAAGGAAATATGTATAAAAACTAGATATTTGTAGATATTATGAATCTATTTATTCTGTGTAAGAATATTCAGAAAAAAATCATTACTCATGTGATCTATTCATCTTCAATATCCTCTCCAGGTTTACATGGGTAATTCTTTTAAAGAACTAAAAGGCATTATTGATAACACTAAGTATGGAAGTGCAAAGTTCTCAGATTTCTAAATTGCAGAACAAAATTTGATGATAGGAATGGCAAAGGGGTTTAAATATGCACATAAGAATAGTTTGCGTTATACAATCCTCTAACATAGAACAAATATAACAAAATGTCTATCTAAAACAGGACTTAGAAAATAAAGTAATATCGACCAATCTTCCCCTCTAACTTTGCCATCCTCTCACATCAACGAAGACCCTATATGCAATGCGTTCACTTGCTTTTGGTGTGGATCGAAGATTAATTATCAATACCCAACTTATCAAATCCTATATGCTCGATACTTGCATCCAGAGATCTTACTCTAAATTGAATCGGTGTCTATATGTATTGACTTAGAGCCAACATGTACCTTGGTAAAATCACATTCCTAAATCGATATATGCTTTTACATGACGCAATCCGGATTGACCATTATCTGTACGTATAAACCTAATCTGATACATACATTTAGAGATCCATTATAAGTCGAATCGTTGCATATACATAAGAACCTAAAGCCGACACATACATTTGGATGTCTTGATCAAAATCAAGTCATTACATGTACATATAATCCCACAAGTCAAACATAGTTAGAGTTTTATTCTGGGTATGACTTTTTGTTTCTATATAAAATCCTATCCGACACAAAATTTATAAATCGCAATCCTAAGCCGATACATACCTTACGTCCAATGCACACCTCTCTCTGTCATGGTTGTCGCGCCTTCTTCCGATCACCGATCTGTGCTCCTTTTGAAGGATATTGAGAATCCTCAAGCACATCATGGAAGCGTGTTGATCGCATAGTATGCGATCGGGACGACTAGTCACACTAGTCGCTGGATGCAGCGGAATTTAAAAATTTTAAATCAAGTGATGAAACCACATGATCACGAGAACATTTCTCGGATCGTTTCATCAAACAACAAAGTATAAGGAATACCTCTTGGAGCGTGGTTGTAATCATGAGATCCCAAACAAGAGATCCTCCTGTCTTAAGTCTGATCCACGAAGAACGCACTTGCGGGCGCGATGATGAGACGCGTTCCTCCCGCAATCCTCGATGAAGATCCAAACAATGAATCCCCTAATTTCGTCAAACGAAATCCGTCATCTTCCTTTAGAGCAAGCAGCCTCAAAGAAGAAGGAGATCCTCGAGTCGTCGAAGGCGAAGTCGAGAGAAACTCTCCTTCTCAACACAAAGTGGACGGCCACTTCTTGAAAAAAGAGAAAGAGAGAGGACGAGATTGAGAGAGAGAGAGAGAGAGAGAGTAGTAGGATTCTACAACTCTAAAATAATGTACCTTGAAAAGCTAGATTAGCCCTCCTTTTATATTAGTTTCGGATCCAATGGATCTCAATCCATGGGACACATAGATCCAATGGCCATGGTGATCTATGTATTAATCAATGGTCATGACTGTTTTTGGTTAAAAAAACAACAACATTATTTTATATTTAAATTAAATATATTTTGCAACATTATCAACACAATTTAATTTAACATAAATTAATTATCAAGAGATAATAAGATAAAAGAAATGAGGAGATAAATAAATCCCCCAAAATAGGGGGTGTCACCCATGGTTGACGCCACCCCTATTTTTGGGTATTTTTATCTCCTATTTATTTTATTCATTATCTTTTAATTAATTTTTGTAATAATTATCACAAAATTATCCACCAAATTAATTCCACTTTAATTTGTGAATATTTCAATCATTCCATTGAAAATATGTGAATCATATTCACAATCCATACTAATTTGTAAATTACATTTCCAATTAATTAATTAATTAATGTGAATCCAATCCACATTAATAATAACAAATACTATTTACAAAATTCTCTCTCTTCAATATATGTATATTATAAATCACATTTATAATATACAAATATTATGGATAGTATTATCCACATTCTCCAATCCTTGATAATTAAATCCCATTTAATTATCCTGGATAATTATTTTCATAATGTGAATGTCATTCATATTATGCTTGCCAATTAAACCTCATTTAATCATCAAGTCCTTCTTGCTTGGATATGTAATTCATCAAATGAATAATTCTTGAATCCCTTCAAGAATAATGTGCTTTCTCCGCAGATACTTCGAGATAAGGACAGGGCGATTGTACTGTTCCACATATAGCGACTTGGATGCTGAGATCTCATCTCAAATCCAGATCTTACGGACCTCCCACAGATGCTTGATTAAATCAAGACCGCAAATCTGATCTTCTCATTGCATCTGAATCACATTCAGACCAATATCCAACACTTGGACCAAGATCAGATTGCTTCTCTACTGAGAGGAGTCACTAAAATCCAGACCTGTTTCATCACTCCCTCAGAATGAAAGTGTAATGGTTATACAATCATTTATGATCACATCACCCTCAGGTATTCGTAATATCTGTACATCCTGCATACTGGAAGACCCATGATCATCCTAAAGACTAAGATCAATTTTATATTGTCTTCTTCAAGGTTTGATCACTAAGTTTCTCAATCTTGGTCATTGGGAATCGATATCGATCATATGCTTTCCAAAGCATATATCATACCTTCAAATTCATGTCATGCTTCCGAAGCACAACGACCAGATATGGAATTTGATCAGTCCCAATACCTCATGAGTGAGCTCATGTCTTCCGGTTCATAAGTGAACCCGTATGATCCCTTTGAGAGATCGTATTGCTCATATGCCCTTATATGCACACCAGCTCGCCGGTGTATAAACTTTGGTTAGGACATCAACCTATTGGTCTGCCAAATGTACATACTCAGACATATAGCAATGCATATGTCTCCGGTCAGAGGATGCATGCCTATGTTATGACAACATTCAACATAGGACTTAGGTTATCTCGATCTTGTTAAGTCAACCCATTGACCTAACTAATCTAACACCTCCGAATCAATATTCCCATGCAGAGGACCTACATCAAGAGGTCGATCCGATATCAACCTATGTGAGAAAGGATTGCCATCTCCTACTTAGGCTGGAGATCATCTCTTAACAATCATTTGACGGTGCTTGATTACTCCTCTATCTAATTCCTTAGATATTCATCCAAACAACAGCATAAGATTTATTCATAAACATATACATTACAATAATATTTATTGTAAGAATGGTTCGCCTAGGGCTCACATGTCTAACAATCTCCCACTAGCCCTCAGAACCATTCAGGTACAATATGTAAACCCATACTCATTACATGATAGTCAAAAACCTTCTGTGTCAGAGGTTTGGTAAGAGAATCATCAATGTTGTCGACAGAGACCACCTTGATGATGATGATGATGTCACCACGCTATTTGAATCTCCCGAATGATGTGGTATTTCCTTTCCACGTGCTTGCTCTTCTGATGGCATCTGGGTTCCTTTGCCTGGGCAATGGCTCCTGTGTTATCGCAGAGTAACGGGATGGGAGTATCAGAGGAAACTGCGCCAAGCTCCAAGATGAACTTGTGCAACCACACCGCCTCCTTTGCAGCATCCGATGCGACATTGTATTCGGCTTATGTTGTTGAATCCGTCGTAGTGTCCTGTTTCTTGCTTCTCCAGCTCACAACACCACCGTTCAACAGGAATACAAACCCTGATGTCGACTTTCGATCATCAATATCCGACTGGAAGTTTGAATTTGTATATCCCAAGACTTGGAGATCATCATCCCCATAGACCAAGATGTAATCTTGCGTCCGTCTCAGATATTTGAATATGTTCTTTACTGCATTCCAGTGTTTCTCTCTATAGAAGGATTGGTAACGACTTACCACTTCATCTGCATGGCAGATGTCTGGCCTAGTACACATCATGGCATACATCAAGCTTCCTACAACTGATGCGTAAGGGCATCCAGCCATGGCCTTTCTTTCCTCAACACTTTGAGGAGACATCCCTTTGGACAGATGGATACCATGTCCTAAGGGGAGGAATCCTTTCTTAGAACTATCCATATGGAATCATTGAAGAATCTTCTTGATGTATCCATGTTGTGATAATCCCAATATTCTCTTTTCTCGATTTTTGAACAATTTCAGGCCTAAGATGTAAGAGGCTTCTCCAAGATCTTCCATCTCGAATGTATGGGATAGACAAATCTTCACATTGGTCATCATTCATGTATCATTTCTAATGATAAGGATATCATCTACGTAAAACACAATGAACACAATGGCGCTTCCACTAAGCTTCTTGTACACACAAGTTCATCAGGATTCTGCACAAAATCATAACTCTTTATGGTTTCGTCTAATCTGATGTTCCAGCTACGAGAAGCTTGTTTGAGCCTATAGATGGATTTCTTCAGCTTGCATACTTTACCATCCTCAACTATGAAGCCCTGGGGCTACTCCATATAGATATCCTCCTCGAGGTATCCATTGAAGAAAGCTGTCTTGACGTCCATCTACCAGATGTAGTAGTCAAAAGATGCAGCTATAGCTAGCAGTGTCCTGATGGACATAATCATGGCCACATGAGAGAATGTCTCATCATAGTCGATGCCTTCTGTTTGTGTGTAGCCCTTGGCTACGAGCTGTGCTTTGAAAGTCTCCACTTTCCCATCATGTCCCCTCTTTCTCTTGAAGATCCATTTACACCCAATGGGTTTTACCACTTTAGGTGGATCCTATAGGATCCATACACCATTCTTATGCATGGAGTCAATTTCTGACTTCATTGCTAGCATCCATCTATCCATGTCATGATCCGCGAGTGCTTCATCAAATGAGGAAGGATCATTGTCAGTCTCACCTAACACATGGAATCCATACCTTTCAGGTGGTACAACCTCCCTCGATCTCCTTCGAAGAGGTATGGGTGTTTCATCCTTATTTATCGCTTCAGTTTTTTGGTTCAGGAATCTCAGAATCCTCAGGGGATTCAATGAGTTCCTCTACCTCATTTCTATCTTGACCTTTAGGGAAATCATCCTCTAGAAATTTCACATCCCTAGCGACAAAAACTTTTTGGGTCTCAGGGTCATAAAACTGGTATCCAATACCATCTTTAGCATACCCAATGAAGTAGCACTCACGAGTACGAGAACTTACTTGCGTCCACGTTCTTCGCATGGACCAAGCATCCCTAAATCCTCAAATGTTTAACACTAGGTTTGGTACCATACCAGAGCTCGTGAGGAGTCTTGGGTACAGACTTGCTAGGAATCTTGTTTAGGTTATAAATTGCAGTCTCTATTGCATATCCCAAAAAACTAAGAGGTAAATGTGCTTTGCTCATCATTGAATGGACCATGTCCATGATGGTCATGTTGCGTCTTTCAGCAACACCATTAAGTTGGGGAGTTCCAGGGGGAGTGAGATTGGGGACAATTCCATTCTCTTTAAGATATTCCTTGAATTCATCTGAGAGGACTCACTCCTCGGTCAGATCGAATCCGTTTGATCTTCCTATCGATTTGGTTCCCAACCAAAGCCTTTAACTCTTTGAACTTTTCAAAGGTTTCAGATTTATGATGAAGTATGAAGATAAACCTCTATCACGACTAGTCATCAATAAATGTCAAATAATATCGATATCCATTTCTAATCGCGGTGCTGAAGGGACCACATACATCAGTATGTATTAGGTCAAGAATACGTTCACATCTCGTAACCTTGTTACGGAAAGGTGTCCTAGTCATTTTACCTTGAATGCAATGTTCACAGGTAGGTAAAGATTGAAACTGTAGAAAATCCAAAGGTCCATCCTTTATCAATCTAATGATCATATCAATAGATAAATGACTAAGCCTTTGATGCCAAATCATATTCGAATGATTTCCATCCTGCCTAGATCTCTTGGGGTTTTCATTATTAGTGGTATTAACATTCATGACACATTCATCAATGCACAATTCATAGAGTCCACCAGAAGTCAAAATACCATCCGCAATATATTTATCATAACGGTTTATGATTTTATTACAGAAAGTGAAGGAATATCCATTTCTAACTAGCTTAGATATAGATATCAGATTCCTTCTAACTTCAGGTACATAAAGACACTCTCTAAGTACTATGACTCGACCACTAGATAATGATAGTCTGCAGGTCCCGACGGCGACTGCTGCAACACTTGCATCAGATCCCATCTGGATGACTATCTCCCCATGCTCCAGATTCCTAGTTTCCTGAAACAAATGCAACGAATTGCATACATGAACAGAAGCACAAAAATCTACAACCCAACTTCCTTCTCATCCAACGAGAAAGCTAGTTTCAATGATGAAAGTAGATTTCATAACTGCTGGGGCTTTACCTTTGTCAGCAGACTTCAGGTAATCTGGCAGGTACGCCTCCAGTGCCTTGGCTTCTTGCAGGAGTGACAGACATCGGACTTTTTCGATGTCATTAGTGTAGAAGCACTACAAGATGAACCAACTCTTTGATTCTTCTTCTTTCTCTTCTGGTTCGGGTCCTTCCGAGAACCTTTCTTCCGCCCGCGCTTTCCTCTCACTTGTGCAACCAATGCACTAGCAGAGGGGTCGTCCTTCCTCATCACGTCTTCTGCAGACTTCAATGCAGCCAACAACCCAGCATTAGTGAAATCACCTTTGCTCATGTAATAGGATACGACAAAGTTGTTGAAAGACATAGGGAGCGACAAGAGAATAAAATCATCCTGCATGTCAGAATCCAAATAAGCTCCCAGGGTTTCCAATTCCGAGAGATACCCAAACACTTTGAGTGTGTGTTCTCTGACAGAGGTCCCTTCCCGCATCTTGCAGCGAATAAGCTCTTTCATCACATTGTAACGCTATGTGCGGTTTATTTCACCGAACATTTCCTTCAGATTCAGTATAATCTCTTTGCAATGGTTCATTTCCACATGTTACTTCTGAAGCACATTGGACAATGACCCACGGATATAACACCTTGCCAGATTATTGTCTTCATCATATTTATCATTATATGATTTATCTTCTGCAGTCTTAGGGTTTTCTATCTTGTCCTTGGTCAGCACATAAGAGACGCGCTCCACAGATAGGACAAGATCCAAATTTCGATCCAATCCGAATAATTTGGTCCGATCAACTGGTTGACCTCTATGAGCCTGCTAAGTGGGTTCATGGAATTCATTTTCTGAAATGAAGAATGTACTATATTAGAATATATAGATAAATATATATTCATTTTAAGATATTTGATTAAGGCATTTTAAATCAAATTTGTCTTGCTATGTCAATTTTGAAAGATTATTCCCTTATTTATTTTCAAAGTAAGAGATATACATACCGCTATATCTCAAGCAAGATCTGGGATCTCCCTTCCTATCTTTGTCACATCCCAATAATATGAGAACGTGTGACCCGATAAAAAGAAGAGGGAACTCATTCCTCCTTGCAAGTCCAACTTGCATTTCCCAATCCGGTCTTTAATACCCGGGCCCACCACCCCTAAGATGATGTTGACCCGTTGCTAAATGAATCAATCGTCAACATGATTAGAACTCGCTATGCGCAATCTAATATCGCCCCAATAATATGAGGACTCGATATTGGGATTACTACGCATACGACCTTACTCTTTCGAGAAGCAAAGAGCCCAATATCCATATGCGCCTGCAATAGGAGCTGTCACTTCGGACATGCGTCTCCTACATACAATCCCTGGCGACGGAACCCTTCGCCTTGACGGGAGACCATGGATGTCACTTATGTGATCTCCCATGTTCATATTTAAATTTTATAATTAATTATCGTGAATCATATTCACATAATTAATTCTTCCAAGGGAAATACACATCTATTCATAATAGAGTGTTAATTGGATATAATTAATTTAATCACATTAAATTAATCATTAATCCAATCATCAATCAACAAACTTGATTACTAATTGAAAAGTAGGTATAACCTCAAAGTACATATTATTCGTATTTTAATAATTAGAAAAATACAATTTGACTTCTCCGGCATTATCGAGTCCCTACCCGTTGTCATGGCCAATACCGACGAGAGTGGGACAGACCACAAACGTTGCAACCCGCGACCCCAATTCTCTCCGACTAGGCACCATATCCACCTCAAGAAAGGATAATGCCAGATAGATCATCATGTACTTTGAGATGCTCATCGCTTTTTCAACCGAAATTATACCATATAATATACATCAAAACAATTTTGATTATATTATAAGGAGATTTGCTAAACAAATCCCCAATCCTATTCAAGGAAGAGGGTTTTTCATGTAAAAGTTGTCCTACAACTATTGTAGGATAAACTAAAGTTTTTCATGAAATAAATGTTTGTTGATGAATTCATATCAACCAATGATCAATATCAATTATCTTATCATCATGGTTAAGCAAATGTCATTCAATGAAATAATTATCTCCTTAAATATTTCACAAATATTTATCACTAATTATTTCAGAAAATTAGTCATTAATTTTCATCATCATATTTGAATGACTTATCACAAGGTTGATGATCAAAAGATGTCAATTTCCAGCAGTGACCCCCAAACACTAAAATTAACTTATCTCGATCAATTTAAATCCACAAATTGCAAAATCAGTTTCCTAAGATGGCCAATTTGATTTATCAAAGAACTCAAGTGATAATTCACGTATTTCTAGGCACATCAAAACAGTAATTAACTCATTAATCACGTTTAGATCTGATGTTCCCGCAACAATGAATACACGCATATTCAAAACACCATATCTTGAGCAAATGAAATTCAATATTCGTAAACTCATATCATATGGGTTCCTTAATTAATAGGGAACAAAATCAATTGCAAATTTCGTGTTTAAACAATTTAAACAGTACTGAAAATTTCAATTAGACAGAGGTTCGAAAATTGAAATGCGACAAAAATTTCGAGCCCCTTTCAAACCCAAGTCGTCCTAGGTCTATGGATCATATCCAAAACCTTATTGGACCTAAGGCTCTGATACCACTTGAGGGATATTGAGAATCCTCAAGCACATCACGAAAGCGTGTTGATCACATTGTATGCGATCGGGGCGACTAGTCGCACTAGTCGCTAGATGCAGCGGAATTTAAAACTTTTAAGTCAAGTAATGAAACCACATGATCACGAGAATATTTCTGGGATCGTTTCATCAAACCACAAAGTATTAGGAATACCTTTTTGAGCGTGGTTGTAATCGTGAGATCCCAAACAAGAGATCCTCCCGTCTTAAGTCCGATCCACGAAGAACGCACTTGCGGGCGCGTTGATGAGACGCGTTCCTCCCGCAATCCTCGATGAAGATCCAAACAATGAATCCCCTAATTTCGTCAAACGAAATCCGTCATCTTCCTTTAGAGCAAGCAGCCTCAAAGAAGAAGGAGATCCTTGAGTCGTCGAATAACGACTTGGATGTTGTGATCTCATCTCAAATCCAGATCTTACGGACCTCCCACAGATGCTTGATTAAATCAAGACCGCAAATCTAATCTTCTCATTGCATATGAATCATATTCAGACCAATGTCCAACACTTGGATCGAGATTAGATTGCTTCTCTACTGAGAGGAGTCACTAAAATCCAGACCCGTTTCATCACTCCCTCGGAATGGAAGTGTCATGGTTATACCATCATTTATGATCACATCACCCTCAGGTATTCCTAATACCTGTACATCCTACATACTGGAAGACCCATGATCATCCTGAAGATTAAGATCAATTTTACACTGTCTTCTTCAGGGTTTGATCACTAAGTTTCTCAATCTTGGTCATTGGGAATCGATATCGATCATATGCTTTCCCAAAGCATATATCATACCTTCAAATTCATGTCATGCTTCCGAAGCACAACGACCATGCATGGAATTTGATCGGTCCCAATACCTCATGAGTGAGCTCATGTCTTCCGGTTCATAAGTGAACATGTATGATCCCTTTGAGAGATCGTATTGCTCATATGCCCTTATATGCACACTAGCTCGTCGGTGTATAGACCTTGATTAGGCCATCAACCTATCGGTCTGCCAAATGTACATACTCAGACACATAATAATTCATCTGTCTCCGGTCAGAGGATGCGTGCCTATGCTGTGACAGCATTCAACATAGGACTTGGTTATCTCGATCTCGTTAAGTCAACCCATTGACCTAACTAATCTGACACCTCCAAATCACTATTCCCATGCAGAGGACCTGCATCAAGAGGTCGATCAGATATCAACCTATGTGAGAAAGGATTGCCATCTCCTACTCAGGCTGGAGATCATCTCTTAACAATCATTTGACGATGCTTGATGATCCCTCTATCTAACTCCTTAGATATTCATCCAAACACCATCCTCTACGATTCATTTAATGAATCAACAACTCTATGATCATCAAGATGGACATGATACATAACCCTAATTGTAAAGAGGGACCTTATAGTGCATTCATTCATTTAATTTCAGAAAGGGAGTGAAACATCTATAACATTTATTGATAAACATATATATTACTATAACATGTATTGTAAGAATGGTTCGCCCAGGGCTCACATGTCTAACACCTTTCCTCCTCTGATTCGACGTCACCTTCTCCGTCGATGACGGATGATGTCCGTAAGATCTATCCCCCTTTCTCTCTCTAACTCTCTCTTCTCCCTCCTCTCCTACCTCTCAAATCTCATGTTGATGGCTAAAGAAAATGACATTAGTAAGGGGAGGATGTTGGGATTTTTAGTCCATCAATGACTGAAAAAAAGGAATGGAATAATAAATCCAATTGAATTGTGCAATGGTGTAATGGCAATTATTGGGATTCCTAAAAAAATCAGCCGTTACAATTTCACACTTCCTTCAACAATGCTTCGTATCCCTCTCAAATAAAAAATCGCTTACCCTCACCATAGCTAAATTGTCAACAGTATTGGTCAAATAACACTTATCCATACATCATATAACAATTATAGAAACATGCACTCTTATCTAACAAAAATCAGGATTGCAAATGTGACATCAACTATCTAAGCATGACAACGACAAATAAGCTCAATGTGATAAGAAATTCTAGTATCTTAAAAAAAGCAATGCATTCCTGCTTTCATCCAATTAACATCATAAATCTTGTCCCTTATAACTAACATGGTACTACAACAAAATAGGTTCGTAGTGACATTTTTGAAAAAATATGTCATGATACCGTCCCTGGTTAAAGATATAATGATGACATTATTCGTTAAGAAATTATTTTTACTTTAAATTAGTGATGATTGTCATAGTTATTTCATTAGCAGCAGTGTATATAACTGTATTTATCCATTATTATTTAAACTTTTAACTAACCGTTGCTGTTTTTTAGCTCAAAATTTAGTAATAATTAACTAAAATTTTGAAAAGTAACAATGAATAAGCGTTGTTACCTGGATAGTTCTAGAATCTCAAAGGTCATGCCCCTTCCCACGTCAAAATAATAAATTGGTGGAAATCTCACAATCCCGTAATTTGATTACATTTTCTTTCTTTGTCAATATCTCGGTTTGATGGCAATCGACATTTTTCGATAATCTCGGTAAAAAAATATATCTTGACATCTTGAGAATTAGCATCACTACAATCTTGGCATCTCTCAGTACTTTTGGCATCGTGGCATCAAGATAATATCAACATATCAACAATCTCGACAATATTAGCATCTCTTCTTCCATCAACCTTGGAATGCAATGTTTAAATTAGGTTCTATTATCTCATCAGTTTCAAACTATATCCATGTCTATAGATGAAAATATTTTATAATACTTAATTTTATTTAACTTGTTTCCCTTTTTTCCTATATGATAGTCTTTAAGTTCACTTTACCCGTTCGTAGCAAAAGAGATTTACTTTTATGTCTAAATTTCTAGTTTTTGACAAG
This sequence comes from Ottelia alismoides, assembly GCA_037367405.1. Classification (NCBI taxonomy): domain Eukaryota; kingdom Viridiplantae; phylum Streptophyta; class Magnoliopsida; order Alismatales; family Hydrocharitaceae; genus Ottelia; species Ottelia alismoides. Next base: position 749,101 of record JAZKJV010006077.1, on the reverse strand, counting down.
CTTAACATCTAATAATATTCGAAAGAGTAAATTACACGAAAAGTCTATCAACTATACACCAAACTTCGATATCATAATCGAATCCTCAAAAGTAACAATGTGGTACTCGATCTTTAATAATCATTTCAAATTAGTTTTCAACTAATGTGATTTAAGATCAGAAAGATATAGGGAACAACTAAATTTCAATACTCTTGTATCATATTTGGTCAGACCTTAAATATTCTGTACCACATTGTCACTTTTAAAAATTCGAGTACGACATTGAAATTAATTGTATAGTTCAAGACATCTGTGTAATTTACTATGTATTGGAATGGGATCCCATTTCATTTACCACCATACCATTTAGTGGATTCTAACTCGACCTTAATTAGGATCTTATTAATATGATTTAGAGGAATATGCATAAACGTCTGGACGAGGCCAACTAGAACTACAAGTAGAAATCTTTAATTTATTTTACATTCTATTATATGTACACAAGCTTTCAAATTTTCATAATCGCCTGTAAGTGCCCCATCTAATTTAAAATCATGGGTTTGTTACCAGTAACTAGAGTAGAATACCATTCCCTCTTCTTTAACAAATTCTCAAACATGCATTATACATCTCCTGAACCTATATTATAAATTTAGTAAGACTGATTTAATGTAAAAAAACACATATGAAACTGATAGAGAAATAAAGTACTACAAAGAATAGACCTAATTCAGTAGATACTTAGCTTGAAGATAATTTTGTTGGTCTTTCCTCCATGGTCTCCTTTTAACGCAAACTTGAAACTAAGAAAGAACGACAAATTATAAGGATAAGATATGAACGCATAAGAAATTACGGGATAAGATACGAGCCATCAAAATCATCCTTATTAACTCGTCATTTTTGTTGTTGAAGCTGTGTAATTCAAGAACTATAAAAAATGATCGCACCAAGGAATAATATCAATAATTAAGCCTCAATGTCATCGAATATTTTTTTACTTCAGTAAGTCCCAAAGTCAAACTCAAAGAGGTAATATGAGGGTCTAGAACTAATAATTAAATCATCCAGAAAATTAGAATTTCAAAGAAAGAATGTTTTATGTGTTTTTGTATTTTTAAAATTTTTATGGATTTTAAACTAATTAAGAGATGTAATTAATTAAATATGATGCATGATTTTTAAAAATATTTTAATACAGAGAAAATAATGGTACTCTATGTAGCGAAGATAAAATAATTAGTTGAATTTTAAATGGTGAAGGAAGATGTAATGCAATGTTATGATGCAAGTTCGGAGCAGGTCATGCATGCTAATAAAATCCACCAATCAATCCACCAAGTCGTCCACCTTTATTTATCTTATAAATAATAGATCAATTAATTTCAAATTATATATCCAATTAATTTCTCAAATCAATGCAATTTATTGAGCAAAAAATTAATGAATAAAATAGAAATGTTCAAAATAACTGAATAACTTTTTCACTTAATTAATACCCATCATATGTCTCAAAATTAATAATTACCAGTTTAGTTTCATTAATAATTGAATGAGGTTCAAATGACATAAAGAACGTCAAAACCCGACTAAAGATGTACACGTTATGAATAAGTGAAGTTCGGGGACCAAAATGTAAATAAAAATAGAATGGAATCTTTCACCTTGGACCTTTTCGTGGCTTCCTTGCAATTTTCTGAAGTCGGAGGGGTTCTTTTGAAATTTACCCTTGCAGAGGGGGCAGTGATCTTTATGTGATTTCCAGGGAGCAGAAGGATGCATTTGCAATTTTCCCACATTCAGATGCATATTGCACATGATGGGACCTCTGTATAGTATCTGGAAGTTGATGAATCTCCATTTTATCACCTTTATTCTTTCATTTTGGTGTTAAATCCCCAGTTAAGTGCATGTAAATAACTTTAAATTGTACAAATAACACTTACTATTTATACAATAAATACTTTATAAATTAATGGATTTATTTCCAAAAGAAAAGAAAAAGGTAAGAAATGGAAAAAGAAGTTCGATACCAGATGTATTGAATAACCTTAAATCACGAGACCTAGTCATCATGGTGACTTGGTTGATAAGGAATAAAGTAGGGGGAGATAAGGGCCAATAAGTGCATCGAAACAATAGTTTCTATTTTTCTATAAATAGGTTTTGGGACCTTTTTTATTATCTTATTTTTATACCTCAAATCAATAAACTTTGAACATGAAACTTGTACATAAAAATACAAAGAAAAATACAAAATTTAATTCACTAAAAACTAATGTATATTGTGTCCGAGGCACACAGAATAAAAATTCATAAAGAAAACTTCCCAAATTTTGTATCTTCTCCATACGAGTTCAAAGTTCACTAAACTCTCTTTTATTGTTCATAAAACTAAATTATCTATTTAATGAAGTGGTTTCATTTAATTTGGAGTTAATATGCAAAAGTTGGCTCTTGGGCCCTCATTGTGTCAAATACCTGTACAGAATATTCAATTTATTTATTCTTTATATTTTTCATTTCCTTAATATTTGGAATACATGTACACAATAAAAATAATTTAAAAACATCAAAAATTAAATAAAATAAAATTTATACTTCAATATATAGGTAAAGAATACCTATATTATACCGATATATTACACGCACCTATTTAATTAAGTAAATAAATCACGTCAAAAAACAAAATAAAAAAAGACATATGTATTTAAATAAGTTAAAAATGTATATACAATTATATAATAAAAAATACAAAATAAAAATAAAGTACATAATATATAGGTAAATGTACATATAATTATACATGAAAAACTTAACACCTAATAAATTAACTTTTAAAAATAAAAAATTTATAATAAAACACTACATAAAATATTGAACATTTTTTATATTTTGAGTTTTATTTAATTAATTCATTTATTATTTTGAATTATTTATACTTTTATTTTTCCTTTTGTCCTCTAGCGACTGATGTGACCCAATCAAGGCCCAGCCTTGGTTGACCCACCGATTAACTGGCCCCCTACTCCAGTAGCCTTGTCAGACCCACTGACCTCCCTTATTCCTCTATTTTGCCCACATAGATCTTGCATTTTTTGATTATGAATCCTTCCTGAAATCTAATCCTCATTCATTTCTCTTTCATGCCTAGATGACACCTCGAGCGATGAAGCATTGATTTGCGTAAAAACCCTAAGTAGAGGAGGCCTCCCTAACAACCAGTGTATATCCGTCCCCGCCGTCATTTTTGAAATTTTATCTTTCCTGGTCTTCCCAAACCCTCAAGTTCCCTCAAAATCAAGTCGAGCAAGGTGACAGCTTGCGAGTTTGCAGCATGCGAGGGTCGATTTATGAAGAGATCCAAGCTCGTCGGACCTCTAAGTGGAGCTTTTGTGCTCCCGACCATCCTCCGATTGGTGAGCTATTTTTTTCTTATTATTTTGATTCCTAGCCATAACATAGCATAGTTTATGTTTTTATTCGTTTAATTTCATTTGGTATTTTAAAATCACAAAAATGTTCTTTGTCAGAGTAGTATTTTCCCCTTTTCCCGCATTGTTCCGCCTCGTCTTGACCACTCCATCAGTTTCCCCTTCGCATTGTCCACATTGAAGACACCTCCATTCACCCTGATCGAGCCCAATCAGGAGATCAGGTCTCCATCTCCACTACCTCCACCGGAGATCTTCACCATGCACCATCCTCACCCATTTCACTTCTTAAGACCCCAGGAATCTTTGTGTTTTTGTGTTTGAGATGACCATGTTGGTCATGATGGTCGAAAACCTCATTTGAGGTATTTTTTATTCCACGAGCAATCTCCAGGAGCCATTCTTCTACTCAGACCTATAGGGCCTCATCGTAGGGCTTTGGACCCTTTTTATTGTTGCCAATAGATACGGAACATTGCAAGGAATTTTTGAGCATCTCAACAGCAAGAGGGAGGACCGGAGGATGATGCTTTGGCTGATCGAAGTAATGGGAAAGAGGAGTTCTTCCCTGTTCTTCCACCTTGCTTCAACATTGTCCAATCGTCTCCCCGCTCTAGATCCTACAACCACCGTTGGATGAAGTCGCCCACCATCATCAAATCAAGCAGTCAGATCTAATCTCATGCATCCATCCATAAATTAGCATCGGTTGTCCAAAGCATGCCACGTCTCCAACTGAAGGAACCTTGATCGTTGATTGATGCGCGATGAGTATATTGCATCTTTTGCCTAGTGTATTTTTTATTTTGTTTTTAGTCTGTAAACTTCCACTTATAGTTTTAATTTTTTTGTAATATTTCATTTCAAACCATGACTTTATTTTATTTACGTTTAAGTCCAGTCCACGTCACCTCACGTGCGCACACATTTGAGGCGGAGAGACATTTTGCAAGGATACCCTAAAGGTCTTTTATTATTTGGTCCAATGATTTTATATTGTGGTGTTATATTTTTGGAAAAAAATGCAATTGTATCTTGTAGCTTTTAGGATATTGCAAATATACCACTGCCAACATGTTTATTATTGAATATTCGAGGGTTTTTGCGTGTATAACCTTAGATTTCTTTAGGGTGTTCTAGAATGCATTGTATGTTTATTTAAATTGCACTTAGGATTGCAAGTTCATGTATCTTTATTTATTGTACTTTGATAATTAAAATTATCATTTTGCAACTAAAAAACTTAGAAAATTATTTTAGGTTCTTAAAACTACATTAAATCACATAAAATTTTCATTAGGCCATTAAAATTATTTTTCTTATTTTTAAAAATACAAAATAGTGCATTTCCTTCTGTTCGCATTCGAAATACGAATAGGAGGTCAATTTAGATCAATTGGAAAGATCACTTATTTAATTTATAATTAAATCAGATCTATTTTACGCAGGTGAGCCCAAGGTTGAAACTCAGGGAGGCCACTATCTCCTTAGGGGTGTTTTCTAGGTGATCTAAGTACTAGGTTTCTAGAGAGGCATTTTTTCATGTTATAATTGTTTATGTAATTAATGATTACATGCAATTTCGAGCTAGTTCAAGGGCTAATACATAATTTCCAATCAAATGATATCCCAAAATCTTAAAACTTAGTTAGAATGTGAAATTATATGAAATTAATGCACTATAATTTTTTTTTTAATTTTTCTGATGTGAAATGAATTTATCATTAGTTAAATATAAAGATATTGTCATTTTTCACAAATTAATTTTAGAAATTAATAAACCTAATTATTTCTTGAAAATAAAATTATCCTAGATAGGTCTTTGTTAGAGGTATCCAGGAAAAATAATAAATCCTAAAAATGTTGTCTCTATAATCTATAAAAAATAATGAATCAAATCATCACTTAATTGATTTTTTCTCGATGTGAGTGCAAATGCAATGATTTTTTATCGTAAAATAGAACAAATTGAATTCTAACTACTTTGAATTTTTGGAAAATTTTGGAGAAATAATCAATTTGATATCTTTTTTAGATCATGCACTGGCTAAAATATATAGTTTTCACCAAATTAATTATAATTAATTGATCAAAGATCATAAAAAATCAAATAATCATCCATAATGATAAAACATTAATTGTTGTACAACGTATTGTTTTTAGAATACAAATATGATGCGAAATGATGTTCAAATAAACATTCAAAGACATGGTCCTATATTTAATACAAAATTAAATAATAAAAAATATTGCTGACATGATTGAAATGCAATAACGCAGACCATGAGGGTTTTCCTGCAATTTCTCCAAGATGCTAGTGGTTCTTCTTCAGATTTACGGGAGAATGGAGGGGTGTGCTACAATTTCGCCCCCACCCCACGTATACTGCACGTTAGGAGGAAAGCTGGAGTGGGATGCAATCGAGGGCGGATGAGGGCAGTGGGCATGTCGACTGAGACGAGCATGCTGATCGAGGTAGGTGGAGGAGCGGGAGATCAAAGACGGAGAGCAGTCGAGGGCATGCTCAGCCGAGAGAAGATCGATCGACACATGACAAGTGGCTCAAGAACATCTGGAGAGAGAGCATATGGAGGTATGAAGGTGCGACGGCTCCACAGGGCAGGCGTATGTATCATTGTTCGATCATGAAGGAGTGACGAAGCGTGCAAGCCAAGGAGCTCGAGCGATCGGTGCAGGTTAAAGGCACTGCAAACGAGGGTCAATGGAGGTGATTCTGATTAGAGATTCGTACGTGAAGCTTCTCGGTGAAGACATGTTCGGCGAGGGTTGAAGTAGTATGGGGGTGATCATAGGCACTCAGGCTGAAGCAGTGGTGCAGTAGATATCATGGGAGTTTGTCAATGGGCAAGCGTGGAGAGGAAGAAAAGGATGGAAAAGAACAGAAAAATAAGAGGCCGGAAGAAAGAGGAGGAGGAAGAGTATACCTATAGGGGTTTCTTCGCTAGAGATTCTAAAGAGTGGTGGCACAACTCAAATCATGGCCTTAATCAGTGAGGCGAAGGATCATTAAGAAGCTTTAGAAGCTACGTGCCAAGACGGCTGCAACGTGAGGGGATTCTCACGGATCTCTCATGGGGTTTGAGCACCTCTCCTTTGATTGACTCAAGGCATCGCTGCTGTCACCAAGACACAGTGAGGGATTGGGTATTTCTTCCTGCTCAGTGGATAGGGATTAATGATGGCGTCAGGGGGCTTCTTATGGTTGTTAGGTTATCTTGTGAGGAAGGCGGAAGTCATGAGGTTAGGGGTACGATGTGGGAGGCATTCGACAAGGTCTCGTATTAGGGCGAATGAGTTGTGGGGGAGCGGGTCGTGCGGTAGGTGGAGTCACCCATGCACAGTGGTTGCGGAGTGCGGATAGAGATGTAGGCATAGGATCATGGATGGTTGCGTGCACCGTTGCGTGAGGTGTGGCGGAGGAAGCAGGCGCAAGAGGCAGAGGGAGAAGAAGGGCAACGTGCAAGCACGGGCGTGACCATGTGGCAAAAAAGAAAAATTATAATCAATAAATAATAACATGTTATAATATTATTATTAATAAATAAAATAATTTAAAAATAATTAATAATTAAATAAATAAAAGAAAAATAAAATAAAAATAGGGATGAAATGTGGTGGCTACTGGAGATACCACGTGCAACTCCCAGAAATTTCAAAAATTAAATTAAATAAAAAATCGAAAATAAATAAAAAAAAAGTCAAATCAAAAAGTGATCTATATAAAAGTTTCCCATCTTGACGAGATCTATAAATCTCATGAAGGAGCCAAAACTAAAAGAGATCATCTGTACAAAAAGTATTTTTAGTGGTACTCTATAGATATAAAATACCACATTTTTATATTTTACAATTTTTTTATCATTTTTAAATACGAGAAAAATCAAAATAAAATCATAGAAAATATAAAATAAATATCTTCAGCATGATATAATTTTTTCGATTTCTAATAGAATAAAATATACGGGACAAATGTATTGACTAACTATACATACTCATGTTGATTTATTTTCTTTGATTTTTGATTCAATCGTTATTTTTATTTTTACATAGTTTATTAAAAAAATAATAAAAGAAAATAAATGTAAAAGAAATAAATAACAAATACTTATTTTCTAAATGGAATAATAGGGTCAAATCAGTTAATATATATACTATGTATTATGAGTCTCCAAAATCCAAGTTTCACACATGAACTCTGATTCTTTTGAATTTAGTCTTGTTTTGTACGTAATTGAATGTACATTAATTTAAGTAGGGGTCCATAGTTGACTGTATGAGATAGAGATTCACTTTTATAACTTGTAGTCTCCAAACTAGGGTTTGGTTTTATTGGGTAAATTTATAAGTTGGTATTTTGTTTGATTTTATTAATATGCACACTATAGAGTTGATTTTATTTAATTTTAAGTTATTGAAAAATAAATAAATAATAGGAGAATATATGGGTAATTACAGGTGATAGTGTATAAGATTTTTGGGCTTCTAATTTAATGCAATTATGCATGCAAGGGCATGAATGATAATAATGCAAAATAAATGGAGAAATACACCTAATTACTTGGGAATCATCCTTAACCCTACCATACCCTAATCCCAAATACATCAAGAAAACTAATACTCCTCCATAAATCCGTTGAAACTCTTCATGAAGATGAATTCTTGAGACAAAACCTGCGAGCAAAGGCTTGTTGGTTTCGAGAAGGAGATGGGAACACCAAGCTGCTTCAAGCCTTTGCTTCAAAGAGAAGAAGTGGAAACTCGATCTTGGCACTAAAGGATGATCAAGAGGTGATACATACATCGCCCGTTGCAATATCACATATTTCCATCTCATACTACCAAAACTATACTCAAGGGTTGGAGCTGCACCATCGATCCCTTTGGTCTCGAAAGCCTCCTCCAGGGCAACATAGAGGATCAGGAAGAACTAATAGAACCCATCTATAAGCTTGAAAAATTAGCAGTAATAAAAAACCTAAAAGCCCTAAAATCCCCTGGTCTAGATGGAACAATTCTCGAGTTTTTCAAACCCTTCTGGACAGTCATTAAAGTTGACTTCATGAACCTAATCAATCACCTGTTCTCCCCTTCATGAATCTCTCGTGATATGAAATTCATCAGTAGTAACCTTAATCCACAAAAGGGTGATCCCCAAAACATATAAAATTACCGACCCATCATCTGTTTAAAACTCCCCCTAAGAATAATTTCAAAAATTATGGCCAACAGGTGGGCCCCAACTAAACAAACACACCCACCCTCCTAATGTGCTTTCCTTCAAAATAGAGGAGCATCTGATGCCTTTTCTATCGCCTCAAAAATCCTTGCCTACTGGAACTAGACCAAAACCAAATCATTTATCCTAAAAATCGACCTCCGCAAAGCTTTCGACTCCCTAAACTGGGACATCTTGATCTCTGCACTCAAGTACACCAACTTCCCAAACACATTCACCAACTAGATCAAATCCTTCCTACAAAGCACACCCATCTCTCTAAAATAAACACCACCACCTCTACTTTCTCCAAACCTTCGAGGGAGGTCCGTTAAGGCGACCCCCACTCCTATCTACTCTTTATAAACACTATAAATTTACTCGATGGTATTCTCCAAATTTGGATAAATCAAATTTGATTGAAGCCTTACGAATCCTCGGGGAGGACATCTCCATTACTAACATGCTCTTCGCTGCTGATATCCTCATATTCCTAAAATACAACCTTCAAGCCCTGAAGTTCATGAATTTTACACTTAATATGTTCTCCTAGACCGCATGTATATATGTAAATGATGAAAAAACTACCATTCATGCCCTTAACCTCAAGGCTCAAGAAACCCATCTCGCAAGAAACATCCTGAACTGGTCACCCAATACCTTCCCAATAAACTACTTGGGAACCCCCCTCTCCCCTTTTCCTCTTATTAGATCAGAGTTGCTTTCCATAATTGGGAAATTTGAACAAAAGCTCTTGGGTTGGAATTCTCATATCCTATCCCTTTCTTCTAGAATTTTCGTTTTTAACTCATCTCACACTCCCCAAATCCACCATATGATGTACCCAAATATATCCTATAAAAATTGTCATAATTTGAAAAAAAAATCTTTGGTCGGGATCCTCAAACTCCAACCACAGACATCAGATAAGATGGGAATCCATATGCCATCCAAAAATAAATGATAGGTGACGTATCCTAAATCTTAACACCTTTAATTGTGTGATGCTAATGAAATCTTGACTCCGTATAATGGAAAACCGCAACCACCTATTTTCCAAAATCATCCAGAGCATTCACAAATAAAAACCTATGCCAATCCTTGAAAGAAATCTCAAGAGGGGCTCCTTGATGAACCTGAATTTCATCATCTTTATTCATTTATTTTAGCTTAAAATCCCTTATAAAACACTTGTATATATTACTAAATCCATATTCTTTTTAACCTACATTTGTGTATAAATATTGTACATTTATTACTATTTTAACCTAAAGTAAATAAATAATAATAAAGGAAAATAAAGAAAATAAAAGAATATATATATATATATATGCAATAGATATAGGCTGACCCGAACCCTGAGAGAAGGTCAAGACTTGACCTGATCGATCAGGAATAAAGTATGGGGAGAAGATCTTTAATCAGAAAATCCAAAAAATATTTTGTAAATACTTTTCATTTATTATGTGTATATTTATATAAAGCTTATACTATTTTATTTATCCATAAATTGACTTCAAATTAAATAATTTTCTTAATGGAAGTTGTAAATAATTTTTTTTCTATCTAGTAATAAAAATAATTGTAAAATACAATCAGGTATAGAATAAAAGTAACCACATTTGGAAAAAGCCACAAAAAGATAATTGAAAGACCAATTTTGGATCCATATGAAATCGAATTGTATCAAACTCACTTCCATCGTATTCTAAATTAATTTATGTTAAATATGCAGTGGTTTCAAAATTTTTGGAGTTACGATTTGAAAGATGATTTTCTGGGGGTGGTTTTTGCAATTTCACCACTTATTTATTATATTTATTTATTCATATTTTTTTATACATAATTGTTTTAAATAATTGTAAATATTTTTTAGAATTATACAAAATGAAAAGAATATAAAATATAAAATAACATAATTTTCTTATTTAACTACGTGAATATTGTACTAAATGTATATATTATATGTATATAATTAATTTCCTTAATTAATTACCAAAAAAATTAAATAACTATCATTTATTATTTAAATTAATAAAATGAAGAAAAAAATTTATTTGCTTATTTAATTATGTAAATAATATATCATATGTATTTAATTTATTTAATTAATTAATTAACCCACCATTAAGGTGGCTCATTAAGCTATTGATATTTATTATTATTTTAATAATTTCGGAAATTATTTTATTTATTTATTTATTTAATTTAATTTCACCATTAACATCTTTCCTTTTTTCTCTCCATTAATTTATTTTTGAAATTAAGTTTCCTTTTTCTATTTATTTGGCTCGTCCTCCCTCAATCCAACTTGATCAATCTTTTAGTGAGAGGAGCCTAATCTCCGAGAGCAATCTTGTGTAGAAAGATGCCAAGCCTCTGAGCCGTCCGGTGACAGTGAGTCGATTCGTCGAGAACATCATCGCATTCATCCGCTCCCACGATGAGATCTACTTCGTTTTTGCTTTAATCTTTCATCTACATAATTTTAGGTTTAATTTTAGTTTTAATTTCATAGACATTTTTGAGATCAGTAGTTAATCGTCCTAAGTGTTCTATCATTTCCGAATCGATCCGATTTCACATCCACCTCTTAATTTCTACACTTTCATATTCTACCTCACGCAATCTATCCCCTCCGGTTGCGAATGGTGGCCGAAGAGCCAGCTCCCGTCCATCCCAACCGTCGGAACAATATTCACTGACACTCTTGTTCGATTTTTTGGACCGAACCGTCGTGATCGAGTCATTGTTTTTATTTTATTGCAGGTATACAAAAAAAGGGAAAAACAGAAAAAATAATCTTTTTTCTTTAAAAAATAATATTTACAAAAAATGGTGGAAGCATAGTCGTGCCCTCACCGAGCGCCGCCACCTCCCACTTTCCTCACTGTCGACCTTCTCAACGAGAGCCGTTGTCGTCTGGAGCAACCGTAAACTGTCTCCGTAGCCATCGCCCCACCTTCATCGCCGTCACCGATGAAAGCCGTTGGAGCAGTTTCTCCTGCCAACGCCTGAGCATCTAACACGACGACACCTTCACTGAGTGTTGCCACCTCCTACTTTCCTCATCATCGTTCTTCACCACAGGGGGCATGTGTTGCTCATCTCTGCTAGGAGCTCTCCTAGCCATCGCCGCTGCTCCTAAAGACCAATGCAGATCACACCCTCCACACGACCGTCGTCGTCAAATATACTCCACCCCATCCCCTCGCACGAGTCGCCATCCGTTGACCACTGTCACCTGGAGGAAGCACCTTCACCATCGACCGTGCTCGACGTATCATCTCCACTCCTGCTCGAAGGAGGTCATCGATCAACTCCTCTGTCGTCTGAACTGCAAAGGTGCACTGCTACCGATCCACATCTGCCTGGACGTTAGTCTCGCTGCCACCAACCAGCTTCTCACTGCTGATCTCCGCACTTGAGCACCTACGAAAAGAACGAAAATCATGAAGAAAACCTTATTTTTGGGTAAATTGCAATAAAGATCCCTGACATTCTGAAAATTATGCGAAGGCCCCTCCAAGTCTAGATCACGTGTTGAACACGCCCCTTCATTGGGTAAATTATGAAGTAATCCAAAATTTTATTTTGTTACTTTTTATTGCTAAAATATTAACAATTGCTTTGTAATCCTTGTTTTCCAGACTCTATTTTGCATACTTTTATCATTAAAATAAATGTGGTTTATGCTCAATAAATTGTCCAAAAATTAAGTTAACTACTGCTGTGTGCCTCTTCATAGTATACATTTTTCATTGCATTTTATTTCCATTTGCAATTATTAAAAAATCAAAACTATGACATTTTCATTGTTTGAAATTTAAATATTCATAAAAATTTGAATATTGTGTCAAAAATCCCAAACAATTAAAATATTTTTCTTTTTATGTATTTTATTTTCTATGTAAATTTCACTCATTAATTATTTTTAAAACTCTTAAAATTTGTAAAATATCAAAAATCTTATAGAAATTATAGAAAATTCCAAAAATTGAGATTTCACTTCTTGCTTGTGAATTATTTATTATAGCTTTTAGGAAAAATCAAATTCAGTGTTTTTTTTATTTTATTTGATATTTTAAAATTGCACAATATTCATGTCCGTTCACTATTTGATTTTTCTCCTATTTTTATTCTTTTTAAAATCTTAAAAATTTGAAAAATCATCAAAAAATCATTAAAATAGTAAAGATATATAAAAACACATAAAAAATTTCCTCTTGGCATTTTTTAATCATTTTTACTATAATTTGAAAATAAAAAATACCATTTCTCTATCTTTGTATATAACTTTTTTCAAAATTATAGTTTTTTAAACAAATAAAAAATTATAAAACTAAAAACCAATAAAAAATGAAAAATAAGAAAATATAGAATTAAAAAGACATAAAAATAAAAAGATAAAAATCTCAAAAAAACCAAGATAGTTTTTATTTGAATTTCTTCTTTCTTTTATTTAATTTTTAAATTATTAGAATAGACCTCGGGATTTGTAGCATCCCCAAGTTCGATCCTGTTGCTATACAGGTAAAATAAAATGCAAAATTGTCTTGCTATAAATTTTTGTAATTAATTTCAGCTTGAGAATCAAATAATTTTTTTTAATACTTGATTGGGTTGCGACGACACTTGTTCATAAAACATCATAAATAAAAATATGAAAATCCTAGTCCAACAAATTGGCAACATTGTCGGGGAGGCACAACGAGGGTTGTTAGATTTTTCATTTGACCTACTATTCTTAGTTGTAAAGTTGTATTTATATTTTTTTATATTCATTCATTAATCATATTCATTGTGTCTAACTCATTTATTCTTGCTCATATTTTTTTATACTTGTGTCTCTTACACATTCTTTCGTTTCTTTTTCTTGCGAGGGCTCGACGAGCTGGAGTGGCTTTCTTAGGAGCGCCAGTGCACTCTAGTGAAGCGGAGGCATCTTGATTCTCCCCAAAGCCCCAAGAGAGCATAGGAGGAGGAACAAAAGATTTATAAGAGTAATCATTTGGAGCTTAGATAGCTTAGATAGATTTTAGCATTTATTTATTCATTCAACTTTTGTAAAAGGATGTTATATACCTTGTTTGCGAGGTTTGTTTCACCAAGTATCGGTGCACTTGGGGTCCTCAATGATTTTATTTTTCATCACCTCATTTTCCTTTGTTTCACGTGTTTTTTCGTGAGCCACCTATTGATTTCTTTATTTGCTTGCTAGATCCAGGTAACTAATTAGGTCCAAAACCCCAAACAAGAATTTTTGCACATATAGAGTAGAGCAAATTTTGGAAAAGTCAAATTAATTGGTTCTTGCCCGTTAATAGAAGTTATTGCTAGGACGATTCACCTTCATCATTTAGATTAATTTATTTTTCTGTATTTAAATTCTGTGCAGATCACACTACATGTAGAGTGCTGGTAACAAGATACACATCTCTAACCCCCTACATGCATCATTGTGTTTAATCATGCATTGGCTTTTATGATTTCCTCCCTTATTTTAACTAACATAATTTGAAAAGGAAATTGGACACTCGGTAGGTAATTTATTGAAAATATTCATACCTAGTGACAATTGTTTAAAATCGGGACTGCTAAAGAAAACTTGGCCCTAAAATAAATGTGAAGGAAAAATTTCTCTTTGGGGAGAGTAACCCCCTCATTGTTTGATTTATTTACAAAGTGAGAGGGATGATACTAGGATAGCCATGCCTGAATTTTCAGATAGACTACTAGTTCTCCAAAAATGATTAGCTACTTCTCAGTGAGGAAATGCGGGTAGCTGGTAAATGATCATAATTTCCTTAGCAGAATGGGAGGTTTAGAGGACACTATGAAAGGCTCTGTCCTCAAGTAACGGGTAGCCGTATTCTTACGTTATGTACTTACTCCTATATTGGCTAAAAATAGGTGCAACTAGTCATATGAACTGGGACAATCTTTAGGGAAATACATGCACCTAACAACTCGTTAACTCTTTCCAAATATTGTATTCTCACTAAACTCGAAAAAATTGACAAGATATTTGATCGAACCTCCACGGTCTTCACATTGCATTGAGTTGGTGAATTGCGGGTTTGTATTGTGTTTCGATTGCTCGTGCTAGAGATCCTTCCATGCAATTCGCTCCTTCCGCTCATTTTCTTTTTTGCGTTGACCTTCGTGCTCTCGCATCCTACCTATTGACTTCGAAAATGTCGGATCGGAGTATTTCTCATTCAAAATTTTGCGAACTATTTCTACATTTCGGTTCGTTCGCCTTCTATTCGGGAAGACTCATTTCCCAAATATACCTCTTTCTCCACTTCACCCTTCACATCATCCATCAACCCACTATTTGAGATTGGCTCTAATCTCGAACTAGTATATGAGGCTCCATCATTTTTAGGACTAATAGAGTGTCATGTACATTTTCAGAGTCAGACACCGAATACTTGATGCAACCAAAGGGAAAGGGACACATGTCGGAGCAGAACGAGATCAACTTCACCATGTTAATCTATATTCAGTTAATTCATGCTCAGTTAACAGAACAGGCTGACTTTCAGATCGCATTGAGAGATATGATTCTCGAGCTGTGGCAGGACATGAGATATAGTAGAGAGGAGGATAGAAACATTGGAGGATGTGGGAATGGAGGAGAAGACCTTATGATAGAACCTGTGGCCAAGATTACATTGAAGGATGCTTATAATTTAGGAGCAGTAGAAACAAATTCTTGGATACAAATCCCTGCGAATCATGGGTATTTTGAGCTTAAACCCACTATTTTGCCTCTTCTCTCAATATTCCATGGCAATATTAATGAAGAACCATATCTACACCTCCAATAGCTCGATCGCATTTGTGGAACAATACACTAACCAAATGTCCCATTATAGGTAGTGAAGATGACTTCCTTCCTATTCAGTCTGATGGACAAAGCTTTGTATTGGTTAAATCATCTGGGGAAGGTTGTCACTACGTGAGAAAAGTTGAGGTCCACATATCTGAATAAATATTACCCGCTCGGATGACTCAACCAAATGCAATCCCTGATTTCTAACTTCTCTCAGATGTCCCATGAGCCTATTCATGAGGCATGGGAAAGATTCAAAGACTTAATGGAGAAGTGTCCTCATCATGATATTTCAATGACAAGCCTTGTGCAAAATTTCTTTGGGGGTTTACGCATAAAGAATTAGAAGCTGGTAGATGCCGTTTGTGGGGGGAGCCACTTCGACAAGGACGAGGATGTCCTTTATCAATTTTTTAAGGAGATGGTGGAGAGATCAACAACTCTTTATTCTACACGTGCTTTTCAGAAGCACCCCATCACCTCCCCTTGAATACCCCACAAGCCTATCAATATGACAACATCACATGAAGTGGATATGGTGGACAACTCTGACATGACCATCATTGGAAACCACCTATACAAAGTGAACATAATTGAGAAATTATCCAAGGAGCTTGAGAAGCTTCAATTGATCGAACAGAGGACAAAGAACCTAGACAAGCTAGATGAGATAGCAAGACACCTGGAGCTTCTTGTCAATACGATCAACGCAATCCATAGTACGAGTGTAGCAGTCAAAACCTCTATTAGGAAGTAGAATTCATCCACCCAATAGAGTAGTGGAGGACCATCCATAGTTCAACACGTCTACTATGTGTAGACCCTAATCAGGTCTAGCAGCATTCACAACAGATCGTTCCATACCAACATAACGTAGACTATATTTCTGAGCAGTAGTCTCCACCTCCTCCTGTCATTCAGGAGGTGAATGGCATCTAGTTTGACCGTAAGAGAAACCGGCCCCGTCCGTCTGGGCATGGACAGTTGGGTTCACAGCAGGGTCAGAGACCCACCCACCAGTTTGATGGAGGAATACAACAGCAATACCAGCACCCATAGTTCCAGCCTCACTATCAGGCTCCACCACAATTCCAAAACTAGAAACAAGGCTAGCATCAATAACAGTCTGCATATTTCCCTCATCCTAACCAATTGTAGACTACATATTATGGACAATATCTACATCGTCCTTCTCTTGGTTATCAAAATCCATATGTTTACCAATAGCCTCTGCACTATCAGTCTCAATCCCCTTCGATGAACCCTGTACTAGATCAACTTGGACTACTCATGAAGAACATGAACGAACTGACTCAACAGATCGACGACTTGACCACTACCAAGACACTGATACCAACACAATTCGAAGCCAACCCCAACAATTTCAGACACAAGGAGCAGGTAGCCAATAGCCCACCCGCACCTGATACAGGTATGGCTCTTCATTTTACATGTTTATCTGATGCCATTCATCTCACGAGTAGTAGGAGATTGCAGCCGCCTACGCACCCGTTGGGGTTGGGAGATCGAATTACTGAGAGAGCATCATCTCCCACATCATCTTCTTCACCAGCAACCAAGAGGCCCAGTGTTGCAACACCCGAGTATGGAGTTTCACCACCTTCACCACCACAAAGATGATGTAGATCACCAGCAACAAGGGAGAATTTACCATTTGTGGATTCTTCCTCTTCACCAACAGTAGCATCCCGAACTGTTTTAGACTATGTTTTTCCTTTACCTATTTTGGACAATAGTGTACAGATTGATTCTGGTTGTACTAATGTAAACGGAGACTCCACTTTGAATAATGGAAATGAACATTTGAATATTTCTCCTGATTCTGTACCATTACCTTCTTCTCTTAAATCTAAAAAAATCCAAAAATTAAAAACATACCTATCTAATCCTAGAGTGATAGAGATCTTACAGATAATCTTTTTAGAGATGCCACTCCTTAAGGTCAAGGAATACATGCATGTAGTTAAAAAGGGAATGAAAGAGGCATGTACACAAAAGCATCAACCAAAGAAGAACATGCGAAAGCAAACAGAAAAACACATCTTGACCATGGCCACAGTTCATGCCATGGGCAATATCCCTCCCAAAAAGAAAGACAAGGGAGCACCACACATCCATTGCCATATCTTTGGTTAGGAATTTGATCATACTCCTCTCAATAGCAATTGCTCCATTAATCTCATGCCATCCTCTTTACTAACTGAATTTGGGTTAGGGCCTCATAAACAACTAGGGTGATCCTTCAGTTTGTTTATAGATCGATTAAGAGGCCAAGAGGTATTTTAGAGGATGTTATTGTAATGATGCACGGAATGAAATTCACTATTGATTTTATTGTCATGGATATGGACACACCTGCACCGTTGCTTCATACCCCGATCATACTAGGTCGACCATTCCTCTGAACGGATGAAGCAACAATTGATTATGGTATTGGAGAGATCATCTTTCACTCTCGTAGTGACAAGATAAAAATTGAGACGATCTCTAATCCTAAACCATCACCGCCACCAGCAGCAGATGATAGAGAGAAACATCAGAGCCAAAGGATTGTGATTTTCTTGTTGAATTCCAATAGATAGATCTTTTCACTGATTTCATAGATACTCGGGAGTTCCTTTCCCAAAAGGACTCCGTGGAAAGCACAATCGACATGAGTTCCCTTTTTGATCCAATAGAGCTAGTTGCTGATGGACAGTTTGAGCCAGTTTCTGAGGATCAATCTAAGTTTTTGGAGGCACAATATGATATTCCTTTGACACATTTCTCTGAGATTACTGATGACATGCCTCCTTCTTAGAGTACTGAGGTACACATATCTGAGCCATTCATTGAATTTCTTGAGTTATGAACAGATGAGAGACATCTTTCTGAGATTATTACTGAGATATCTTAGCCATTAGTGGATGAAAATGCTGAACATCCTGATGAGCCCCTCCTTTCTAAGCAGAGAACATTCATTGCAAATCTATCAGAGATTTTGCTTTTTAAGTTGTTAGTAGCCAAGGTTGATAGTACATTGAGTACATATCACATACCATCGACCAATACAGTAGCAGAGGTTATTGTAGAGACGATTCAAGTCCCCACTTGAGGTCAAGGTTTTACCTTCAACGTTAAAATATGCCTTCATAGCAAGACCCCCAGATGTTTCCGGTCATCCTCAACTCGCAGTTGACCGCTGAACATGAATCCCACACGCTTGAGGTTCTTGATAGAAACCGCAAGGCCATAGGATGGATTTCGGATCTTCGTGGGATTAACCTAGTTTTGTGCTTGCATCACATCAACCTAGAGGATGACGGTAAACCCTCCTGTGAATATCAACGTCGTCTAAATCCAAAATGGTGTGAAGCAGGCTTTATGTATCCCATTTCAAATTGCAAGTGGGTTAGCCTTTACATGTGGTGCCTAAGAAACCCGGGATTACTATCGTAAAGAATGACACTAGTGAAGAGATTCTGACCTAGGTTTCTACTCATGGTGTGTCTGTGTAGATTACCGGCACATGAACTCAGCTACCAAGAAGGATCACTTTACACTGCCCTTTATTGATCATATTAATGAGAGGTTGGCAGGGAAAGAGTTATTTTGTTTCTTTGATGGGTACTCATGATATAACCAGGTTGCTATCGCTCCTGAGGATAAGGAGAAAACTACTTTCCCTTGTCCGTTTGGCACCTACATTTTAGATGGATGCCCTTTGGATTGTGTAACGCACCAGCTACATTCCAAAGGTGTATGTTGGTGATTTTTCTGACATGGTGGGTAGTTTCCTTGAGGTCTTCATGGATAATTTCTCGATTTATGGGAATAGTTTCGATGCATGTCTTGCTCATTTAGACCAAGTTCTTCAATGTTGCTATGAGGTAAACCTGGTGCTGTTGTGGGAGAAGAGTACTTTATGTCGACTAATGGGATTGTATTTGGATATGTCACCTCCAAACATGGTATGGAGGTTGACTCGACTAAGATTGATGTGATTTCCAAGTTACAACCACCGCAAAAATTGAAGCAGTTAAGGTCATTTCTGGGACATGTTGGATTCTGTAGATAATTCATAAAGGATTCAGCAAGATCGCCAAACCTTTATCTAATCTTATGTACAAGAAGAGTGAGTTTGTTGTGAATGAGAAACTCCACCTTGCATTCAATCAGATGAAAGATATGGTTACTAGTGCTCCTGTTCTACAACCACTTGATTGATCTCTTTCTTTCGAGATCATGACGAATGCCTCAGATTTCATAGTTGGAGCTATTTTAGGACAGAGAAGGGATGAGATACCATTTGCTATAAACCATGCTAGCAAGACTCTGGATGAAGCACATCAAAAGTTTACAGTTACAGAGAAGGAGATGTTAGCATTTGTGTTTGGGATAGAGAAGTTCAGGTCTTACCTCCTCGATTCCCACATTATTGTATACACGGATCACACTGCCATACAATACTTACAAGCAAAGAAGGATGCCAAACCATGTCTTATCAGAAGGATCATTCTTATCCAGGAAATTATTTAGATATTTAAGATAAACCTGGAGTGAAAAATGTTATGGCAGATCACCTTTCTCGTATCGCGGATGCAGAGATCTCTGAGCAAAATATGATCCCTATTTCTGAAACCTTTCCAGACAAGGCCAAGTTGTTAAGAAAGTTCCACAAGATTGTTCGAAGTATAAGGTAGACATATTTCTATCAGAGATTCATTATTATCAATGTGAGGATCCGTACCTAGTTTGCGAGGGTGGGGTTATATCTAAAAAAGGTGCATTCCTCAAGAGTAACACACTAGTTTACTTGAGCACTATCACAAACTAGAATCTGGTGGGCATCATTCGAGGAAGCACACGGTAAAAAAGGTTTTACAGAGTGGCCTATGGTATCCTACATTGTTTACGGATGCTACAGAGTATGTTCGAGGTTGTACCGACTTTCAGAAAATGGGAGGAATTGTTGGTTCCATAGATACCATGCCCCTAAGATATATACATATTTCTGATGTTTTTTATGCTTGTGCCATAGACTTCATGATCCCATTTTCTATCAGTCAGGGCTTTTAGTACATCCTGCTCACCGTGGATTATGTTAGTCGATGGGTGGAGGCTAATCCCACCTGAACTGATAATAGTTGTAAAGTGTGTTCCTTTCTCAAGGACCACAATATTGTGCGATTCGAGATTCCTCAAATACTATTTTTAGATGGGGGAAGCCATTTCATTAATAGAGAAGTAAAGAAGCTTGTGAAGGAGTACACCATTGAGCACAAAGTTGTGTCTCCTTAACACCCCCAGACTAATGGCTTGGTAGAAATTTCAAATAGGGTGATCAAGATGATATTGTAAAAACTTGTACGACCAGATAGGAAGAACTGGTCCCGGATACTTGATTCAGTTCTATGGGCTTATTGTACGGCGTATAAGTCTCCTTTGGGTATGTCTCCCTACAGATTGGTGTATGGAAAGCCTTGCCACATGCTAGTGGAATTAATTTACAAATCTTTATGGGCATTCTGAGTATGCAATCTTGATTATGATAAGGTAGGAAACAACATGAAGTTGGATTTGAATAGATTACTGGAATTCCAAGAATTTGCATATGATAACTCACTCATGTATAACAAGAAAACCAAGCATTGGCATGAAAAACACATTCAAAGGAAGACTTTCTCTCTTGATCAGAAAGTTTGGTTATTTAATGCTAAGTTGAAGCTATTCCCAGAAAAATTAAAAAGCAAATGGTTAGGACCGTTCATTGTGAGAGTTGTGTGTGACAATAGGAGTAATATCTGGGTTGTCATCTGACGCACAATCATTTGTTGTGAACAGACAGTTGCTGAAGCCATATCTAGATCATGATACATTCGTGTTCGTCGTTGATTCTATATCAATGGTATCAGACGATGACTCTTTGATTCCATCTTATTCGTCTGATACATGAGCTGACTACCTCTTGTATATCCTTTTATTTCATTCTTTCTTCCGTTTAACATTCCCTCATTTCCATGTGTATATATGATATACATAGGATTTACTTTGTCCTAAGTATTGGGGGGGGGGTGAAAGATTTTTGTTGTTCATATTCATCCTGTTCATCACTCTTGTTATTGCTTATACTTAGAGATACTCTACCCTAAGTATAGGGGGAATGATGTTGTTCATGTCATCTCTTTTGTATTTTTATTCTTCTGATCTCTCGATTGTCCCCCAACTTGTTGATATTCCATACTTTAGGCTATTCTACTTTAAGTATAGGGGGCAAGATGAGCCATTGAGTTTGTCAATTCGTTTCCTCGATTTTCCCTCTTTTACAATCTTCTATACTTAGGATTAATTAATCCTATGTTTCGAGGGGATCACTGACTTCAATTCATTCTTTGAGTCGTTATTGTGAAGAGTTGTTTTCACTTTTCTATACTTAGCATGAGTTTTGTCTTCCTTTGCAGCTCTTTGATCACTATGAGGACATAGTTCAAGCTAAGTTTAGGTGGTGTCGTATATAATGTATATATACTTTAGACATAACTCCTACTTTTAAAAATATGATTATTTTTGAGATGTGTATATAAGTGCTTAAAATCCACATGTGTATATAGACTTTGGTAAATTTCCATCTTAATAAAAAAACACACAAAATACAAAAAAATAACAAAAACAAAACAAAAACAACAATAAAAAAATTTATCCTCTTATAAAAAATTTCCGTGCACATACTTGTATATATTTTACTAACCTTGTTTCTTTAAAAAATTTGCTTTGTATATATTTTTTGCATTTACATGTATTTTTTTCAGGATAATATTGACATTTAAACTAAGTCTAGAGTAAAATTGAAGAATGGAGCTTAGTTGGACATTAATCCACTAAATTTCATAGGAACTTTATAAGAAATCTAATTAAGACTTTCCAGGTCCTAGCGACTTAATTTTTTGAGTCCATAAGACTATGTTCACATGTTGCCTTGATTAGTCTAAGTAGAATATTTAACAACATACACATGACTCTTCTAGACCATGGATTATCTTCGACAAGCACTCTACACGCAGCTCTTCATGGAGGAGGTAGTGAGGAGGAATAATCTTTTATCTTGGGGTAGCACATGGGTATGTAAAAACTAGTGGGAATATCCGTCTTCCTCTAGGGAGGGTAGTGCATCTCAACCTGATCTAGTAGCATTGAGGTCTAAATATAGGATGTTGTGGGGTTGCAATAATGCTTCAAAAGAGAGATAGTCTACTAGATAAAGCGGAAAAACTCCTTATGTACATATTGCACCTTGTATATATTAAAAAAAATAAAAAATGTAGAATCTCATAAAGTGGACATTCCTGATTGAAAAGTGAAATGCTTGCCGGAATGTATATACATGTATAGAAAATAAGAAGAGCTTCAAAGAAAATTTCTGTAACTGATGAGCCCAAAATTCATCCCTTTAATAGTGTGAAATAAGCACTTTCAATGTCATTGCAGTCGGCCGAATCGGATCGATCAAAGACCATTTAATTAAATTAACAATCAAATCAAACGATCGAATTTATATTTTAATGGGGCAAGCCCAAGGTCGAACAAAGGGACACGGGCCCCTTTAGTCTCATTTAGACTCTAATTATTTATATTAAGTTTTGAATTAATAAAATGTAGGTCGAAGACTGCATGAAGACATAATTCCTAAATAAACATGAAACATGCATTTTTTTATTTAATTTTCAACATGCAATAAGAAATGCGCAGAAAATGCAATGAGAATATGCCCTAATTAGAATAAAAAAATGAGTAATACAAGATCATCAATTTCAGTTCCATTTATGAAGCGATAGGTGATAATGGCATGCTAATTAATTAACAAGTGACACCATTTCATTAGAATTGATCAACACAATCCAAAAGTGTCCAAAACAAAGCAAAGGTTATGCCATTAAAAAGAGAATCATATAAGCTTAGAAACACCACTGAAATAGACTCAGTCGGAGAAAGGATGCTCAAGATATGCAGGAATGTAGTCAGGAAATAAATGCAAGAAAACATAAAAGATACATAGCAAACTGGTCCTTGGGAGGGACTAAAATGTAAATAAAATAAAGTTCGAGACCTTCACTGTAAATAATCCACATGCATAGGGGTATTTTTGCAATTATTAAAAACCCCAGGGGGTCGGATGCACTATACCCCAGGCACATGTGGTTTGCACGCGACTTCAGGACTTGGATGCAATATGAAGAACTAGTAGGGGCCTCCATGCAAATTACCCTATCGGCACATGACGAGCACGTGCAAGCTAGGTTTGGTAGAAGAGTAGGCTCGGAGGAGGCTCGGAGGGTGTTGGAACTTCGGCACTGCTTCGGCTAGAGGCTTGGGTTCGGATGCAGGCTAGGCTGACTCGGGAGAGGCTCGGTTGCTCCGAGCCTAAAGGTGCGGGGAAGAGGCTCGGAGTTGTCGAAGTGGAATGTTGCGGACCACCTGATCTTGAAGATCTAAGGTGGCTGGAGCTTCTGAAGGAGGGTGATGTGCCTCACTGTGGACCATCTGATCAAGATGATCGGATGGTAACTGTACGTCTAGTTCCTCCTTGATGCTATTGTCTGCGGCAGGCTTGGCTGGGATCCAGCGAAAGTGTTGTAGCTCTGCCACCATCTTCCTTACTCGATGAGGTCACCCAATCGCTCATGAGAGGTCCTTCATCTTCGCCAAAAATCCGGGAAGATACTGTGAGTCCTAGATGCTGATGGCGGTGATTGTACGCTGGATGAGGAGCTCACGAACTTGGCTCAAGAGAAGTTCTGACCATTGAAGACTCGAGCAACTGCATGATTATATCTATAGCCGAGCATGCCTAATGTAGTACATATGCGAGATGGAGTGAAATGGAGGACGTGTGGGTGTGAAGAAGGCGGCGATCAATGTCATCTCCGGCGAGATTGGTGGAGAAGGGAGTCAGAGTGGTCTGAGGTCGCGAGAGATCTTGGAGGTGAGCGAAGTGATCCGCGAAGATGGTGGTGATCTGATGAAGCTTGGAGAATGTTTAATGGAGGATGAAAGTGCATCAGTAGTCCTAATTAATTTAGAGAAAAATGATAGAATATACAAGAGGGGATTATAGAGCTTACCTGGGATGGGCGGAGCGGTGGCTTGGGCTTGAGCATCTTGGAGAGGCTCAAGGTCTTCGCACGTCGAGGGCAGCGAATCCTCGGAGCTCGAGCAGGGTGGAGTTGTGCATCACCACCATGAAAGGTGGTGGGTCTAACTGGGGACAAATGTCATCATTGCTCGATCCTAGTACCTCCCCCTGTCATGGGGAGGTAGAGGTGGGTCGGGCCTCGCCCCTCGTAAAGGTGGACGGGGGATAATTGAGGCAACAATGGTGTATTTAAGGAGTTGGAAGGTGGCATCTGGTGATGGAGGTCGTGACTTGGAGGGAGGATATGGAGCGAGAGGAGGGATATCGTGGAGAACGTGGGCTCGCACGAGGATGGTGGAGGTTCGAGCTCCATCATGGGCTGCTCGGGTTGTGGAGAAGATGGCTGGAGCCGCGGTGGAAATGGGAAGGGGAAGATGAGATGGAGAAGTGGGCGACGTGGGCGAGGACTCTCCAGAGGCTGAAGTCGAGTCCTCCACTGTTGGATCTCATGATCTAACGACTGAGGTTTAGGCGCTAAAGGATGACTAGGATTTGATTGATAGCAGCGCAGTAAAAGGGCGTGAGAGGCGCTACGTGGCGTGCTATGGTTAAGGCACTGAAGGACGGACCAGATGTGATCTGGACCTCGATCTAATGGTTGAGAAATGAAGCAGAATGGGCGGCTAAGATGAGGTTCCTGGAGAAGAGATGGAAGGCTATGATGGAGTCACGTGGCAAGACATGGTGAAGGTGGAAGCGTGCAGTCTAGATGATCTGTGAGCTTTGATGGGAAGGTCTAGATGAGATCAGGGGGAAGATCGGACGGTGGTGATCATCTGTGAGAAGGTGCGGTGGAGATCCAAGCTCCAGAATGTGATAGGACGACGGGCAGCAGAGGGTGCGTGACACGTAAAGGAGGGGGATACGTGGCGTAACCAGAAGGTGCCACATGGCCCAATCACATTATTCATATATGAAAATGATTTATGAGGGGTAAAATGATCGAATTTGGAAAAACTCAAAACATGAAAGTTTTAAGTCTCGACGAGATCTACAAGTTTAATGTTGACCAAAAATGGAGAGGCTCAAGGTCGTGGAGAACGTGGGCTGGACTGGGCTTGAGCATCTTGGAGAGGCTCAAGGTCTTCGCATGTCGAGGGTGGCGAATCCTTGGAGCTCGAGCAGGACGGAGCTGCCGCATCACCACCATGAAAGGCGGTGGGTCTCACCGGGGACAAAGGTCATCATTGATCGATCCTAGTACCTCACCTTGTGATGGGGAGGTAGAGGAGGGCTGGGCCTCGCCCCTCGTAAAGGTGGATGGGGGATAATTGAGGCGACAACAGTGTATTTAAGGAGTTGGAAGGTGGCATCTAGTGATGGAGGTCGTGACTTGCAGGGAGGATGTGGAGCGAGAGGAGGGATATCGTGGAGAATGTGGGCTCGCACGAGGATGGTGGAGGTTCAGGCTCCATCATGGGCTTCTCGAGCTGCGGAGAAGATGGCTGGAGCCACAGTAAAAATGGGAAGAGGAATACGAGATGGAGAAGAGGGCGAGGACTCTCTGGAGGTTGAACACGAGTCCTCCGCCGTTGGATCTCACGATATAACAATTGATGTTTAGGCGCTAAAGGATGACTAGGATTTGATCGATATCGGCGTGATCAAAGGGCGTGGGAGGCGCTACGCGGTGTGCTGTGGTGAAGGTGCTGAAGGATGGACCAAATATGATATGGACCTCGATGTAACGGTTGAGAAACGAAGCAGAATGGGCGGCTGAGATGAGGTGCCTGGAGAAGAGATGGAAGGATATGATGGAGTCACATGGCGAGACGGGGTGAAGGTGGAAGCGTGCTGTCCAGATGATCTGTGAGCTTTGATGGGAAGGTCTGGATGAGATCAGGGGGAAGATCCGACAATGGTGATCATCTGTGAGAAGGTGCGGTGGAGATCAAAGCTCCAGAATGGGATCGGACGGCGGGCAGCAGAGGGTGCATGGCGCGCAAAGGAGGGTGCCGCGTGGCGTAACCAGAAGGTGCCACGTGGCCTAATCACATCACTCAGAGAAGAAAATGATTTATGAGGGGAAATGACCGAATTTGAAAAAACTCAAAACATGAAAGTTTTAAGTCTCGACGAGATCTACAAGTTTCATGTTGACCAAAAATGGAGACGGGATCAACCAAAGGAAGAAAATATTTTTAAGAGCGTTTTTAAGGTTAAAAACACTATGATTTTTAATGTTGCTATTTTTTGTATTTTTAATTTATTCAAGGGGTTAGATAATTACAGGGATTACCCAGATTTTTATCGACACTTAGTCTAAGCTAGGGGGTTAATTTCAATGAATCAAGAGCATGAAACTGGGTTTCATCAACCCCCTATACTTAAACTGTGCTCGTCCTCGAGCATCACAAAAAATGAATGAGTTGGATTAACCCCCTTGTGCAGGTGCGTACAAGATCTGATCTGTTCAAGTCCTCTCAATTTTTGAGATCCAAAATTTCAGAGTTCAACCCAGTCTTAATCAAGAGGTATCCAATTCCTCTAATTTTCCATACTCTCTCTTGTATACATATTAACTAAGGATATGATATTTAGAGTTGACTGCATTCACGATAGTAGAGTCAAAATGTCACCCCAGGTCCTCGTCCAAGAAATTCTCCTAAGGACCCAATACTCAAATCTAGGGAATAAACCAAATATTGCGTCCAATCCATCTTCTCTTTAGTTGTCAAACACAGAAGTGTAGGTGGCAGGCCAGATGATGGAGGGATTTAGGATTGTGTCATTTCTTCTCTCCTTCTCATTAGAACAAGGATTCTCTCTAGTGCCTTATTACGCAACACATATTTTTGGTGTTGATCAATGCGTCCGTCAAGAGAAGTTGGAGCCTTCTACACTTGTTTTCCTGGGAATAAACTGGGGTGTGCCTTTTTTGAGTACCTATCATACCTTCTACACCCATACTTGTAGCATTTAGGATGCAGAGTCTTTTTCTGGTGCAAGCCAGGCTCCTGTTACTAATAGCGGTGGTTCAAGTGGACACTTTGAAAAGTGATTGGGAGCACTCGCCTTTGGTGGAAGCTCTTTGATGATTGACTTTGTGGAATGAGAGTTTTATTTTCAACATTGATATTTCTTTGATAATTTTTGGTTAGCTCCACTACTTTTACCAAGAGTTGGTGCACACTGGTCAACATTTTTTTAGTTATTTCACTCCCTGGCACTTAGGTCAATATTAAGAGATTAGTATTAAAAACAAGTTATCATACTGGCTAAAATATTTGACACTCGGTTTTATGAAGCCTTCAATGATCTTATCCCATCCTCAGCATCATTAGATCAAGTCCAGACTCGAATCCCTCATCCCAGTACCTCAAGTGAAATGTCAACTCATCTCATCGAAACCGCAGTTGTGCATGTGATGTGCTGATCATATTCATAAGGTAGGAGATTAAGCATGCAATATAGCATGCAAATCTAGAAATCTTGGGAAATGTGGATGATTAAGTCAAAGACCCCAATGGCAAAGGCTGGTTAACCTAAAATCTCAATCCCTCATTAAGCGATTGTTTTCGAGCATCTCTGATCCTGTCAATGTAGGCGATTTAATCCAACTCCTTCAATAATTATCGATTTTTTCTAAATTTTAAAAGACATCATGACTGTCTAAACTCAAATGAGTAGATGCATCTGCGTTCAGCCAGTATAGGTGTAAGTACAAGCCGGAGCTTGTTGCTTGAGGACTGAGCCTTACGCGATGTCCTCTAAACCACCTACTCTGCTATGGGTGAACCCTTACTGAACGTGGCTACTTATTTGGGTATAGTAGTCAATTTGACTCTTAAAGGATTTTTAATTTTTCATTTTTATGGATTTTTTATAAAGGTTAGAACACAAGTCAGACTCAATTTTCCTTGAAAGAAAATAATTTTCCAACCACGTCACCCAAATAAAGTTTTTCCAAACATTTTCAAAAGAATTTTCAAAACAATAAAAACTCATTTTTCAAATAATGTTAAAAAAATACTTGTCTTTGAAAATAGTGTAACATAATATGGAAAACCCTTGAAAACATTTTGTCTACTTAGTTTAAGAGACTATACTTTTAGCCCAAAAAGTTTTAAATTTTTCAAAATTTTCAAAATATAGCTAAAGTACATATACTGTATATATGGTATACCCCCTATTCTTAAACTTTGCTATGTCCTCATAGCACTAGATGATACAAGGTCATAACCCTATTTAAGTCTAGAAGAATATACAGGAACTGAGGTGGGCTCCCCATATACTTAGGTTAGAAATAACCTAAGTATCGGAACACGAAAAGATGAGTAAGAAAATCACAGGGACTCAGGTCTCTCATATACTTAGGTTGAGAGTAGCCTAAGTATAAAGATTGATAATTGATGTTGGGAGAGACCTGAGGTGAACGAAGAAGTCGGATGAATATACAATTGAGCGGATGAATCTTCTGAGATGGATGGAGTACCTAGGGTCTAGGGGAGGGTGTTGGAGCAACCAAGGCTCAAATAAGCATGCAAAACCCTTTGATTTCCCCAATTCACACGTGAAACCAACAATTGAGGTTGATTATCTTGTCGATTTTATTGGTGATTGAAAACATTCAACTTTACGCGGGAATAAAAAAATATGTCAAAGAAAAAACATCCTACATAAACACGGGTGCTGCTCTCCCAAAACAAGATTTTACTACATTTTAGGTTGACTTGCAATTATCAGTCCCAATTTATTTTACTTAAGGTTATCACTGATTAAAATTGAGTGCATAAATCAAGCAATCATTGTCTACCGCTCATTCCCATTTTCCATTAACCTAGTTGATCAAGCTAGGAGGGGGAGTCAAGAAAAGCCATGCAGTCGATAAAAATCATGATCTAGGCTAAGCGAGAAAACATGCAATGCCTTAGCAAAATACATGAAAACTCGGACTAAATTGAAAATCAAAATCATGTGTATGCAAGTAGAATGAAAACCGCACCTAACATGCTTATATTAGCGTGGAAGAATATCTTTTAATTTGGCTAAGTGAAGCGGTGTTTATGTGCGTCTATTATTTAAGTGTGTCCTACCTACGATCAAACACGTAAAATAAAAATGTGAAAGAAGATCAAAGAGTCGCTTTCCTGGTCCTAGGTCAACACTCAAGTGGGAACGATCCACACACAATCACATATAAATAGTTCATTTACAAGCGCGAGTCTTCGATCGAATACCGCTGTAAATAGGATTATTACATGACAATAGAATAAAATGCAAGACAAATTTTTTTTATCGATTTCTTTCCAAAATTGCTTTTACATCTCCTTACAGTAGGGAAACACCTGCTCCTCACCTCCTTGAACACAAAGGGACATGCCACAAAAGCAAATGTTAGATATTAATTGAAATTTTTTTAATGATGCTAGACAACATGAACAAATGGACCTACGAATAGAAAATACTTAAATAAATAAATAAAAATCCAAACAAGACAAAAGATGAGTCGTGTCCCGAGCAACGGCTCCATTTAATGAGCCCGTAATTCGACCCTTTAATAGTGTGAAATAAACACTTCTAATGTCATTGCAGTCGACCGAATCAGATCAATCAAAGACCATTTAATTAAATTAACAATCAAATCAGACGATCTAATTTATATTTTACATGGGCAAGACCAAGGTCGAACTCAGGGACACGAGCCTCTTTAGTCTCATTTAGAATCTAATTATTTATATTAAGTGTTGAATTAACAAAATGTAGTTCGAAGACTGCATGAAGACACAATTCCTAAATAAACATGAAACATGCATATTTTTATTTAATTGTTAACATGCAATAAGAAATGCACAGAAAATGCAATGAGAATATGCCGTAATTAGATTAAATACATGAGCAATACAATATCATCAATTTCAGTTCCATTTATGAAGCAATAAGTGATAATGGCATGGTAATTAATTAACAACTGACACCATTTTATTAGAATTAATCAACACAATCAAAAGTGTCCAAAACAAACCAAAGGTTATGCCATTAAAAAGAAAATAAAATAAGCTTCGAAACGCTACTGAAATCGACTCAATCGGAGCTAGGATGCTCAAGATATGCAAGAATGAAGTCGGGATATAAATGAAAGAAACATAAAAGATACATAGCAAACAAATCCAAGGAGGGAATAAAATGTAAATAAAATAAAGTTCGAGACCTTCCCTATAAATTATCCATACGTGCGGGGGTATTTTTACAATTATTTAAAACCATAGGGGGTCGAATGCAAAATACCCCATGCGCATGTGCTCTGCACGTGACTTCAGGACATGGATGCAATACAAAGAATCAGCAGGGGCCTCCATGCAAATTACCCTTGCCGACACGTGACTACCACATGCAAGCTAGATTCAGTGGAAGAGTAGGCTTGGAGGAGGCTCAGAGGGTGCTGGAGCTTCGGTGCTGCTTCGTCTAGCGGCTCGTGTTCGGATGCAGGCTAGGCTGGCCCGGGAGAGGCTCGGGTGTTCCAAGCCTAAAGGTGCAAGGAAGAGGCTCGGAGTTGTCGACGTGGAGTGCTGCGGACCGCCTGATCTTGACGATCTAACGGTGGCTGGAGCTTCTGAAGGAGGGCGACGTGCCTCGCTGTGGACCGTTCGATCACGATGATCAGACATTAACTGTACGTATGGTTCCTCCTTACCGTCGCCGCCTGCGACAGGCTTGGATGGGATCTGGTGAAGGTGTTGTAGCTCCGCCACCATCTTCCTTGCTCGATGACGCCTCCCGACCGCTCCTGAGAGGTCCTTCGTCTTTGCCAAAGATCCGGGAAGCTACTGTGAGTTCTGGAGGTTGATGGCGGTGATTGTACGCTGGATGAGGAGCTCGTGAACATGGCTTAGGAGAAGTTCTGACCATTGAAGACTCGAGTACATGCACAGTTGGATATATAGGTGAAGCGTGCCTAATGCAGTACGTGTGCAAGAGGGAATGAAATGGAGGCCGTATGGGTGTGAAGAAGGCGACGACCAATGCCATCTCCGACGAGATTGGTGGAGAAGGGGGTCAGAGTGGTCTGTAGTCGTGAGAGATCGGGGAGGTGAGCGAAGTGATGCGAAAAGATGTTAGCGATCTGATGAAGCTTGAAGAATGTTTAATGGAGGATGAAAGTGCATCAACGAGCCTAATTAATTGAGAGAAAAATGACGTAATATACAAGAGGGGATTAGAGAGCCTACCTGGGATTAGCGGAGCAGTGGTGTGCGCTTGAGCCTCTTAGAGAGGCTCAGGGTCTTCGCACGTCGAGGGCGGCTGATCCTCGGAGCTCGAGCATGGTGGAGCCGCCACATCACCGCCATGAAAGGTGACATGTCTTAGCGGGGATGAAGGTCGCCATTGCTCAATCCTAGTACCTCCCCCTGTCATGGGGAGGTAGAGGAGGGTTGGGCCTCATCCCTCGTAAAGGTGGACGGGGGATAGTTGGGGCGACGACGGTGTATTTAAGGAGGCGGAAGGTGGCGTCTGGTGATGGAGGTCGTGACTTGTAGGGAGGATGTGGAGCGAGAGGAGGGATATCGTGAAGAACGTGGGTTTGCGTGAGGATAGTGGAGGTCCGGGCTCCATCATTGGGTGCTCAGGTTGTGGAGAATATGGTTGGAGCCGTGGTGGAAATGGGAAGGGGGAGAAGAGATGGAGAAGTGGGCGACGTGGGTGAGGACTCTCCGTAGGTTGAAACGAGTCCTCTGTTGTTGGATCGCACGATCCAACGGCTAAGGTTTAGGCGCTAAAGGACGACTAGGATCTGATCAATTGCAGCACGATCAAAGGGCGTAAGAGGTTCCACGTGGCATGCTATAGTAAAGAAGCTGAAGGACGGACCAAATGTGATATGGACCTCGATCTTACGGTTGAGAAATGAAGCGGAGTGGGCGGCTGAGTTGAGGTGCCTGGAGAAGAGATGGAAATATATGATGGAGTCACGTGGAGATACGTGGTGAAGGCGGAAGCGTGTGGTCCAGATGATTTGTGAGCTTTGATCGGAAGGTTTGGATGCGATAAGGGGATGATCGGGCGGTTGTGATCAGCTGCGGGAAGGTGCAGTGGAGATCAAAGCTTCAGAATGTGATTGGATGGTGGGCAACAGAGGGCACGTGGCGCGCAAAGGAGCGGGACGCGTGGCACAACCAGAAGGCACCACGTGGCCCAATCACATTATTCAAAGAATAAAGTCATTTATGAGGGGGAAAATGACTGAATTTGAAAAAACTCAAAACATCAAAGTTGTAAATCTCGACGAGATCTACAAGTTTCATGTTGACAAAAAATAGAGACGGGATAAAACAAAGGAAGAAAATATTTTGGGATTGTTTTTAAGGTTAAAAACACTACGATTTTTAATGTTGCTATTTTTTTGTATTTTTAATTTATTCAAGGGATTAGATAATTACAGGGATTACCCATATTTTTATTGACACTTATCTAAACTTGAAGGCTGTTAGGTTTTAAATCCATCTCCCATTAAGGTTTTTCCACATTAATAATCCAAAGGTCTAATAGAGCTCCATACTACAACTTTATGAAGATAAGTTTAATACTCAATATTGTCCTAATTTCTTTATTTTTCCTTTCTTTTCATTTATTCAATTATTCTTTCAAATAAGTGTTTGCTAAGGGACTAGCAAAGGTAAAGCATAGGGGGATAATGAATCTGCATCTCATCATCTTTATTCATTTATTTTAGCTTAAAATCCCTTATAAAACACATGTATATATTACTAAATCTATATTCTTACTAATCGGCATCTATGTGTAAATATTGTACATTTATTACCTTTTAAACCTAAAATAAATAAATAAAGAAATAAAGCAAAAATAAAGATAATAAAGAATGTATATATGCAATAGATACATATTGATTCAAACCTCAAGAGAAGGTCACGACTTGACCTAATCAATCAGGAATAAAGTAGGGGGAGATAACGTCTTTAATCAAGAGATCCGAAAAATATTTTGTAAATACTTTCATTTATTCTGAGTATATTTTTATAAATCTTACACTATTTTATTTGTCCATAAATTGACTTCAAATTAGAAAAAATTATTAATGGATGTTGTAAATAAAAATGTTTTCTAAATAATAAAAATAATTGCAAAATAAAATCATGTATATAATAAAAGTAACCACATTCGAAAAAAGCCGTAAAGCTATAATTGAAAGATCGATTCCGGCTCTATATTAACTAGAATAGAATCATACTAACTTCCACCATATTCTAAATTAAATTATCTTTAAAATGACAATGGATTCATAATTTTTGGAGTTACAGTTTGAAAGATGGTTTTCTAGGGTGGTTTTTGCAACTTCACCACTTATTTATTATTTTTATTTATTCATTCTTTTTTATTTTTATGCATAATGTATTTCTAAATAATTGTAAATTTTTTAAAATTATTTAAAATAAAATAAAAATAAAAATATATAAAGCACAAAAAAACATAATTTCTATATTTAACCATGTGTATAATGTACCATATGTATATATTACATGTATATAATTAATTTCCTTAAATAACCACCACAAAAAAATTAAATAACAAATCTTTATTATTTAAATTAATAAAATGATGAAAAAAAATTATTTATTTATTTAATTATGTAAACAATATGCTATATGCATTTAATTTAATTAATTCCTTAATTAACCCACCATTAAGGTGGCTCCTTAAGTTATTGGTATTTATTATTATTTTAATAATTTCGAAAATTATTCTGTTTATTAAATTAATTAATTTTATTTCACCTATAACATCTTTCCTTTTTTTCTCTCCATTAGTTAATTTTTAAAATTCAAATTTCTTTTTCTATTTATTTGTCTCCTCCTCCCTCATTCCAACTTGATCAATCTTTTGGTGAGAGGAGCCTAATATCCGAGAGCAATCTTCTATAGAAAGGTACCTAGACTCTAAGGCATCCGTTAACAGCGAGCCGATCTTCGTCGAGGCCATCGCGGCATTCATCTGCTCCTTGGTTAGATCCACTTTGTTTTCGTTTTAATCTTTCATCTAGATAATTTTAAGTAAAAATTTAGTTTTAATTTCATAGTCATTTTTTAGATCCGTAGTTAATCGCCCTAAGTGTTCTACCATTTCCGAACTGATCTAATTTCATATCTACCTCTTAATCCCTACACGTTCATGTTCTACCTGATGCAATCTATCTCCTCCGACCGCATACGGTGGCTGAAGAGCCGGTTCCCATCCATCCTAACCGTCGGAACCATCTTCATTCAAACTCTTGTTTGAATTTTTTGGACCGAGCTATCGTGCTCGATTCATTGTTTTTATTTTATTACATGTATACAAAAAGAAAAAACCATCTAGTGTTCTTAAAAAAGGAATATTTACAAAAAATGGCTTAAGCACAACCGCACCCTCACTGAGCATCGTTGCCTCTCGCTTTCCTCACCGTCAACCTTCTCAATGAGATCCACCACCGTCGTCTGGAGCAACCATGAACTGCCACCCTAGCCATCACCCAACTTCATCGTGCCAATGAAAGCCTCTGGAGCAGCTTCCCCCACCAACACCCAAGCATCCAGCACAGCCGTACCCTCACTGAGCGTTGGCACCTCTCGCTTTCCTTGTCGTCGTTCTTTACCACCAGGGGCGTGTATCACCCATCTCCTCTAGGAGCTTTCCTCATTATCGATGCTGCTCATAAAGCCCACTGCCGATCACACCCTCCACACGACCGTCGCCATCTCTGTGATCCACCCAGTCGCCCTCGCATGAGCCGTCGTCCGCTGACCACCGTCTCCTTGAGGAAGCACCTTCAACACCGATGACCGTACTCGGTGCAACATCTCCACTCCTGCTCGAAGGAGGCCACTGATCAACTCCTCCGCCGTCTGAACCATCGAGGTGTACCGCCATCGATCTGTCTCCGCCTGTGTGTCTGTCTCGTCACCGCCTACCATCTTCTCGTCGTTGATCTCCACTCCTGAGCACCTGCAAAGAAGGAAGGGGCGGCGTGCCCCTCGTTGCTTGTGAAGGAAGAAAAGGGGTGATACCCTCGTTGATTTGGCTTGGGAACAAAGGAAAAGAACGAATACCACGAAGAAAACCCTATTTATTGGTAAATTGCAATAAAGCCCTCAGACATTCTGATAATTACATGAAGGCCCCTTCAAGTCTAGATTGCGTGTTGAACACGTACTTCACTGGTTAAATTGCAAAGTTTTCCCAAAATTTAATTTTTATTAATTTTTATTATAAAATCATTAAATAATTTCTTTGTAATCCATGTTTCCTAAACTCTATTTCGCATGCTTTTATCATTAAAATAAATGTAATTTATACTCAATAAATTCTCCAAATATTACGCTTGACACCTACTATGTGCCTTTTCTTAGTTTAAAATTTTCATTACATCTTATTTCAACTATCTATTATTAAAAAATAAAAAATTGCATTTTTCATTATTTCAAATTTAAAAATTCATAAAAATGGTATTGCATCAACATTCCCAAAAAATAGAATAGTTTTCTTCTTTTTGTATTATATTTTCTATTTAAATTTCACGTATTGATTATTTTAAAACTCTAAAAATTTCCCAAAAATCAAAATAATATAAAACTTATAAAAAATTGCAGAAAATTCAAAAAATTGTGATTTCATTCTTATTTAAATAATTTGTTGTGGTTCTTAGGAAAAATAAATTCAATAATTTTTATTTTATATGTTAATTTTAAATTGCAAAATATTCCAGTTTGTTTACTGTTTGATTTTTCTCCTATTTTTATTCATTTCAAAATATTAAAAATTCAAAAAATCATTAAAAATCACTAAAATTGTAAAGATATATTAAAACGCAAAAAAATGTTTTGGTATTTTTTATCATTTTACTATATTTCAAAAAATAAAAATTACATTTCTCTATCTTTGAATATAACTTCTTTGAAAATTATGTTTCTTAAAAAAATTAAAAACTTATAAGTCTAAAAACCATTATAAATTAAAAATCAGAAAATATAAAAATAAAAAAACATAAAAACATAAAAACGTAAAAATCTAAAAAAACCATGATATTTTGCATTTGAGTTTTCTCTTTTTTTCATTGATTTTTAAGTTATTAGAATAATCCTTGGGATTTGTAGTCTCCCTGAGTTCGATCCTGTTACTATACAGGTAAATTAAATACAAAATTCTCTTACAACAATTTTTTGCAATCAATTTCTGCTTGAGAATCAAATGATTTTTTTGTTGACTCTTGATTCGGTTGCGGCGATACTTGTTCATAAAACATCATAAATAAAGACTCGAAAATCCTCATCCAACACTCCCCCTACTAGCGAGCAATTATATTAGGGTCTCAAGGATTACGAAATCTCGCATCCAAAGCATTGGGTGATGGGAAAAACTTCCCCCTCTTGACCAAAAAACTCAACACCAGGCCCTCGCTAGAATCCCAAGACCCGAACCTTTGGGCACTGGCTATAAATACAAATAACTCAGTCAAAAAATCCTTATCCACCATCAATGCTAAACAAAACTGGATGAAAGCGCTAGTAAACCAAGCTCCTGATTCGAACAAATAAAGCTTTATAGCCTCTATTTGTGCGCTAAGATTGATGTAATCCATGCTTGACACAATCACTATCCCATCAAAATACACCAAAGTTGAGACAGACTAATCACTTATATAATATCCTAAGACATGGTGGTCTTGGCTTGAAACTTACTCCTAATTTCTATGAGTCCATTCCATCCCCGAGTATCCATATTCTTATTGATGCTATGGCATAATAAATTAAGAACCTAGGATCGACCCCTAATACCAAATATACCCTCAGTTTCCGCATGCCCTCTATGCCTTGCAACGGGAGAAACCTTAAATCACCTTCATATCGATTGCAGATACTCACGTTTCCTCTTCAACATTTTAAATCTTGATATCTTCAGTGGTGATTTTGAATAATTCTTCAAACAACACTAAAAATTACCAGCATCCTCCACCCTATGGCAGATCTCTGCATCCCAGGCCTCAACTTGGTGGTTGATCTACATGGAGAGATGTGCGAGACTCTTCTAGGGTACCTCCCTCCCGCCCACAACTCTCACAAAAGATGCCTCCCTTATCATGACCTCCCTAACATCTGCCTCGTCAAAAATAAGGTTTTCTCCACTTTTCTTTTTTTAACCTCCCTACACCCCCTTACTACAATGCAGACAATCAAGCACCAATAATGATGAATTCATGATTCAACATCTTTATTATTTTATTTTAGCTTAAAATCCTTGGCAAAACACCTATAAATAACAATAATTATCATCTTTTATCATTTTTCTCTCATTAATGCATATTTAATATTCTTTTTCATAAAAATAAAAAAATAAAGAAAAAAGAATAGAAAAGAAAAGAAAGAAGGATGTATTTATGAAATAAGTGCAGATTGACCCGAACCCCGAGAGAAGGTCAAAACTCGACCTGATCGACAAGGAATAAAGTAGGGGGAGATAGGGTACATAATTTCTAAACATTCATAAAATCGAAAAATATCGTGTATATATTGTCCATTATTTTTTGTATAAATCATGTAAATTTTCATTACTATTTATCTTGTAAATATATTTTACTATTTTATTTTATGAATAAAATAGCCTAGAATTTAATTATTTCCAAAATAAAACTTGGACATAAAAAATGTGTTATAAAAAATAAAATAATTGCAAAAATAAATTATATATATATTCAAAGTTATAACTCTCAAAAAAAGCCATAAGACTGAAATTAAAAGGTTAATCCTGGCTCCATATGAAATCAAAATAAGCCAAACTCACCTTTATTGTATTCTAAATAAAATCATCTTTAAAATTAAGGTGGTTCCATAATTTTTGGAGTTAAGTTTGAAAGTCGACTTTTTTGGGGTTGTTTGTATAGTTGTTCCATTT
Organism: Ottelia alismoides; assembly: GCA_037367405.1. NCBI lineage: Eukaryota > Viridiplantae > Streptophyta > Magnoliopsida > Alismatales > Hydrocharitaceae > Ottelia > Ottelia alismoides. The sequence continues at coordinate 710,537 of JAZKJV010006077.1, read as the reverse complement.
TTATATATTATATTATATTTTTTATACATAATACAATTTTAAATATTTGTATATATTTATAATAATTATTTAAAATGATAAAAAAATAATAAAATTTTAAAAGAATACAAAATACAATAATCTATGTATTTTACATATGTATCATGTATCTATATTGTAAATATACCTATTTGTTTAACTTATTAAATTAAATCATGAAAATAAAATAAAAGTATATTGAAATTCCTTAATTTTTTTTATAAATATAATGTAAAATATTATGTATATTTGTAAAATAATAATTTAAAATAAATGAGTATTGTATATATGTAATTTATACTTGTAAATTCTAGTATTTAAATAATTTAACATAATAAATTAATTTGTATAATTTATTAAAAATGACTAAAAATTACTTTATTAAATTGTTAATACTATTTATTTCAATAGTATTTTAATTTAGAATCCGTTTCTAATTTATTTCTATTCATTCTTTATTTAATATGTTATTTTGTCTTATTCATATTTTATCTTTTTCTCTTGGCCTCTCCCACTGGCCCATTTCGTTTTATTTATCCGTTGTTAACTCTTCTGCCTCCTTTAAACCCGAATAATCTGCTCAGGTCGACCATTTTCTCCCAATTGTCTGGATCGGATCTTTGATCTGATTAACCCGATTCGTTTACCAAAATAAAGTCCATCCAACCCTAATTTTTGCCCAAATAAAATTTGAAATATCCCACCTTGTTTTGTGTGACAAAAATTCATTTAAAATTTTGAGTCTCTCATCTTATAAATAAGCTTGGAGCTTCTCCAATTCCCATCTTTGGCTCGTCTCTTTCGCTCCAATGAGCTATGTTCTCCTCCACAAGTGACAACGTGCGAAGGGGAGCATTGTAGTGACGATTTGATTGAGTTTGCCTTCAGATCCGACGTCTCTGTCGTAATCTGCCATCTCCGTCGAGCTTAGCCTTTGGCCTCACCAAGTCATCGAGGAAATCATCCCCGAAGGTCTCCAATCTCTGGCCTAGGCGACAACATCCACCAGGTAACCTTTGTTTTGTAATTTCCTTTTAATTTTTGTCAATGTTCGATTTCATTAGAATAAAAGATCACCCTAACCTTCTATCATCAGATCGGAGGTCTGACATCTTTTTGCTTGAATCTTTCCATTCTTCGATCATTGTACAATCACCTCCATCTTCAGATCCCTTAATTTGTTGTTCTACCTCACACATCTGATCCCCTCCAGCCACACATTATGGCCAGAGATTTGGAGCGAGTTTCTCATCTTCGATCGCTTTCCCATTCACTAACATCTATTGAATTTTGGACCGAGACTCATCCTCGAGTTGTTTGATAGCTTTGTAGGATAGGGAATCATCTCCCACAACACAAATTTGATGAAATCACCATTTGAGTTTTATCCCCACGCTAGAGATCAAGCATCTAGCGAGGCTGGCATCACATGGATCATTAAATCACCAAACGGGCATCGAGATCAGGGATCAGATATCAAGCCATCTGAAATTCACTTCTTGGAACTGAACTGGAGATTTGATCAAATCACATCTCCATCTGGAAGCTAACTTCAGATCTGAACATGCAAACAGAACTGCACAATATGCTGGAGAGAACCGAATGAGATCTGAAGCAACCATTTCAGCCACCATCATCATTTGAACAGACAGTTGTGAATGGAGACCACCCGCTGCTCGTGAATCCTCCTTCATTGATCGCGAACACAACCTGAAACCTTCGATCATGTCGCTTGCATCCTCAAGATCGGAAACTATGCCTCCCTCTGTTGTCTTCAGAAGAAAAGGGGGGGGGGACAAAGTAGCAGCCCATATCACACAACAACTCTTAGATCATATCAGATCCAAGGGACGTCCTGCTACCATGTGTTGTCTCTACATAAACCCCATCCTCCCATTGCTTGGTTGAGCTCACGTGCGCCTCACGCGTAGGAGTATATTATTTACTTGGTAAATTATTATTTGACCCCGAACATATGTGTATTTGCTTATAGATCAACTTCCAATTGCTTGCACATGATTTGCACATGCTACATTGTAAAATTGCATATTCTTCCCTACTTTATTTTGATGTTATCATTTGCTTGAATACTTTGCATAAGTTACAGTTTAGTCCTTCTATTTCTAAACTTTATATTCTTACTTATTTTGCTTGAAATAAATTATTTTATTGCTCTAAAAAATTCACAAAAATGATATTAGTCGTTATTTTGTTGTTTTATCATCTACATATTTTGTTGAGCAAAATAAATTGACCTTTATTTTTAATAATTCCAAAAATCACTAAAAGTTTCTATTTATTTACAAAAAATGTAAAAAATCGAAAAATGGTTTTTAAGTCCTATAAAATTATTGTTAGTGTCTTTTGAGTTGTTTGATTTTTTGTTCAAAATTTGTTTGAAAGTTCTCTATAAAAACCAAAAAATTTCATAACACATAAAAAACTTAAAAAAACTATATAAAATCATTACAAAATTATTAAAAAATGGTTTTGGACTTGATTTGAAGCTAAATAAGAACTCGAAAAAATAGTTTCCAATATTTTATATTTTATTTTTTTAAAAATTCAAAAAAATATCTAGATTTTTTATTTGCTTTATTTCTTGTTTTTCATTATTTGGAAAATACAAAAAATATATAAAAATCTATAAAAAATAAAAAGATTAGTAAAAAAATCAAAAACATAAAAATATTTTTATTTTATGTTTTAGACATTTTTACTATACTTAAACAATACAAAAAGAGTGGTTGTTTCTTCCTTTTTCATTTTTTGTTTGCTTTGTTTGAAAAATTAAAATAAAAAGCATAAAATTAAAAATAATTGAAAAATAAAAATTCCTTAAAAAATAAAAAAGCTAAAAAATCCATAAAACCAACATAGTTTTCTTAGATTTCATCTTCTATTTCATTGCTCGTCTTTGATTTTAATAACCCTCACTAAATAATTGTTGCCTTCTTGAGTTCGACCTCGAGAGCTATACCAGGTTAATAAATAAATAAATAACAAATCCATATTTTATTCTCTTTTAGTTGGATAAAATAATTTGTTTGATTGATTCTGGTTTCATTTTGGATAACAACGACACATCACATTTTTTTCTTCATTCAATAAATAATTAAAACTCACAAGTGAAAGTTTTGATCATCAAAATGGCGTCGTTACTGGGGAGGCACAACAAATGTAGGTCTTCTTTACCTTCTACTCTTGGTCATGTATGTAATATGTTTTCTTTTTATTTGTCATTTCTTTTATGTCATTTTCTCCTTTCTTTTATTTGCCATTATTTTTCATAAATTTTTTCTGACTCACTTTCTGTTTCCTTTTTTCTACGAGGGCCTAGCAAGCGAGGGTGTTATTCTTAGGAGTGTCGGTACACTTGAGTGAAGCAGAGGCCAACTCGTTTCATCATCGAGCGGTAGGAGAACATATGAGGAGTAGAAGATTTGGAAGAGTAACTTTTGGAGCATTTTCCCTTTTTAGAATTTTTATTTCTTTTTATTTTTTAATTAATTTATAATAATTTGACACTTGCCCTTTTTATCATTTTAGAGACTTTGGACACTTAACATTTTTTGGGGTTTGTTTCACCAAGTGCCAGTGCATAACATTTTCCGGGGTTTGTTTCAACAAGTACTAGTGCACTTGGGGGACCTCATCGATTTTGCTTTCTTCGGCTTTATTTTTATTGTGTTTCTTACGGATTTTTTGTGCTTGAGCCCATTAGTGTAGATTTTGATTATCTTAGTTGATTCGGGTAAATAATAGGTCAAAAGGCTGTAATAAATTGTTAATATAGAGTAGATTCGTAGATTAGACTTAGACAAAATAACTAGTTCTTCCTGATAATAGAAGTTTATGCCGGGACGCCTCTTGCATTGAATTCATTTAGATTAGTTTCATTTTTATGTGTGGATCATATTGCATGTAGACTGCTGGAGAAGGAAAAAGGGATCTACATTTGATCTCACTCACCCTACACCTTTTATCTCATGCATGTATTCATAGATTTCATCACACGTCAGTTTTTCCATCTTCCTCCCTCTATTTTCTGGACGTAGGAATAAAAAGGAAATTGGAAAATTCATTAGACGTTCATTATAAAAAATCCAAAAAAAAAGAGAAAACATAAAATTAAAAAATTGGGAGTGTTAATTGAACTTGATCATTAAAATCAAACGTAACTAAGTCATTCCTTGATTTTGGGAGAGCAACCGCTTCCTTGTTTGCAGGTACTTTCCTGATCGAGTGAGGCACACACACTTATAGAATAGAGCCCAAAGCCCTGAACTTTTGATAAGCGCTTGGACAGACTTTTGTGTCCTATTATTGTTGCAAGCACTTGTCTATGACTTTAGTCAAAGTAGGCGTAATTGAGTTGGTGTATTCCGCCGGTTTAGACATAAACTACCTAAAGAGATTGCACTTGTGAACTTTCTAATATAATTGTTTGGTCACCCAATTCTAAAATTGACAAGATTAAGGATTGATTCTTCATGATCTTCATTGAGTTGAGTTGGTGAATTGGGGGTTTGTTTGGCATTTGTATGTGATAGGTGTCGAGTTGATTACGCTCATCTTCTATTAGTCTTTAGCAGTTACCTTCTATTTCCTTCTTTCCTTACTCTATTTTCTTTTCTTTTCACCCTAACTCCCACCCTTATATGTCTTCTTCTCTCAGTGCTCCTTCTATTTTTTTTGCGTAGTGATGATCGATCGATGTGCACTTTAGCTAGATCTTACGGCTCCATTTTTTATACCTATCATTGTCATCCACCATGTCTTCAGGTAGGAACTCCGATCAACCTCTCATCCTCGTTCATTTCCTAGTCTTCTCTTTCTCTTTCTTTTTCTTCTCCGTCCTCGTCCTCTTTTCTCCCTCATGTTCCACTTCCGAGTCTTACTGGGCATGTTGAGCTAGGAGTTGAGGCCCGTTGAGATTATATTGAGCAGATGTAAGATACATGCGATTTGTCTGCTAGGATGATAGTGCCTTCATTAGTAGATATTGGTGAGTAGTAACATACAGGAGCACAATGAGTTTCTGCATTGAGTTCCTTAAGCTTAGATTTAGAGTTCATTCAGATGCTGCCAATGTTTTCTAGGGATGTGGAAGAGGAGCCATATTTTCATATCTATGAGTTTGAGGAGTTTTGTGGATCACGAGTATATTCAGATATCACTTCTGAGGAGTTGAAGTTGATGACCTTCCCTTTTATCACTTCATAGTAGATATTTGAGATGGCACAGAGATTTGGGGAGGAAGATTGCTACATGGGGTGAGTTACGGGCGTTGTTTTTGCAGAGATTTTACCCCCATCGTAGAGTAGATTTGATGTAGTATATTATTAAAGATTTTACCCTAGACCCCCAGGAGCCATTGCATGACTCCTGGCTGAGGTTTCTTTACCTCTTGAAGAGATTTTCAGATTATGGAATATCGAAGGCTAACCTTGTACAGATCATATGTAGAGGGATGACCACCGAGCAACAGAGACTGATCGATGCCTCGTGTGGTGGTTTACACCACAGTATCGATGTTGATACACTCCGGACTATCTTTGGAGAGGTTTTTGACATCTCGTTGACTTCCCAGTCTTCACGAGATGATTTAGTTGGTACAATACACGAGGGATATGCAACACCAATTATGTCTAAGACACTTCTTGAGCAATCAAAGATCACACACCGGTTAGTAGATGTGGAAACCTATGAAAAACATAAAACGTATGGCAAGACAGTCACCATGAGTTTCCATCTTCAGACACTGACCGAGTTTCCATTGGTTTTACAGCTGGAGTTTGAGTCAGTTCTACACTTCACAGTTCATGATTCTTGGATACTTGTTCTTTCAGTATTCCAAGAGACAGAGGAGGAGCCCATGTTGTTTCACCGTTCTTCCAACATTTCCAGTTTCCATGTTTAGACCAGCTAGAGTTCATTCCTCAAAGGTTATTCTCAGATTCAGATGGGTATTTTGATCGATTTCAATGATCAGAGCACGATGAGGGACATCATTTTGAGATGCCAGACATTGATAATCTCGTATTTGAGCCTTTAGTCCTCAAGCTTGATGAGATTAGTATATTTTCTGAGTATAGGATGATATCCAGCAATGTTGTAGCTTAATGATCAGTTTCAGATACTACAACAGCTTCCGCATTGTTGACCTGTTGCATTTCTTGTTTCTAGATTGTTCAGAGGCAGTCATCAATTTATGAGGTATTTTGGTTCATGTGGGTACTCGATAGTGGCGTAGATTCTCAGTTAAATTCTGATTCGTCTTTCTTCATTGACGAGTTTGCATTTATACCCGAGGGTTATCTACGGGAGGATGCCACATACTCTGTGTACTTGTTTTCACTTTCTGCGAGTGCATCCCATCTATAGGATAACGAGACCGAGTCTTCTAGTTTTTCTGCCGAGTCTGACTCTATTTCTTCTCTCCTTGATGACCCTTGCAAGGATGACCCAATCTTTAATATATTCGATGCTTTCTCTAATTTCTCTACATTCCGTGCATCAGATATCATTTTTCTTAGTGAGTCTCGTCATCTTGACTTTTCATACCCTTTTGAGACGATGATTGATGTGGAGGATTTCATGACTGATCCTTTTTTCTCCGTGTTCGATTTTCTCGGCTCTACCCTTTCACTCTATTCTGATCTTAAGATGATGATTTCATTTGTTCTATTGGTCAGTGATTTTACTTCTCTTCTATTTAACCGATAGAAGACATCCTCCTAGCTGCTTATTTGGGTGTCGTTGTTCACACTATTGACTTTGTTGTTGTTCTCACACCGAGACTACAATGACAGTACGACATTCACATTACAGATGACATCTTGAACCTCGATATTGAGTTGTCCTAGCCTTTGTACCCAGCTAGGGGCATAAACTCTAGTGCTTGTTGAGAGGAACCTCAACATTGTCTACTTTGTATATACACATTTCATCTTGATTTGTTCCTTGTTTCTTCTGTTTTTGTTTTACACCCCTGGTCTCATTTATGATTGTTGTCTCTATACCTAGGATTTACTTTATCCTAAGTATAGGGGGGTGTAGACATCGAGGTGTTCATTTTCATTTTGTTTCATTACTCTTATTGCCTATACTTAGGGATCTTTTACCCTACGTATAGGGGGAGTGATGTCGATCCTTTTATCTTGTTTTTTCATCTTTGTTTCTTATGTTCCCTCGCTTGTCCCTCAACTGTTGATATTCTTTTCCATACTTAGGGATCTTTTACCCTAAGTATAGAGGGGACAAGTCGAGTCATTGATTTCGTGTACATTCTCTTTCTTGGTCTTCTTCGCCTATACAATCTTCTATACTTAGGATTATTTGATCCAAGTATAGGGGGATCACCGACTTCTATTAATTTTATTTTTTATTCTTTGAGTTGTTGTAGCATAGGATCCCTTTCAATTTTCTATACTTAACACGAGTTATGTCATCCTTTGTGACTTCATGGTTACTATTAGGACACAGTTAGAGCTATGTATAGGAGGGTGTCGTATATATTGCAAATGTACTTTAGCCATAAATCTTATTTTATATTTTAATAATATGGATATTGCTAATAAAAATGAAAAAAATGTTTTGAAAAATGATTTGTAACATGTTTGTAAAATTTTGTTAACATTTTGTAAAAGATTTTGTAAAATTATTTGTAAATGTTTTCTGTAAAATGCTTTGTAACATTATTTGTAAAAAATCTACTAGAAAAACATTCGTCAAAATTATTGTGCACAAATATTTGTAAAATTGTTTTCTTGTAAAATATTTGTAAATTATTTTGTGTTAAAATTATTTATATTCTAGAAATATTTGTAAAATGTTTGAAAATAATGTTTGCAAAAACATTTTTGTAAAATTGTTTGTAAATTGATTTGTAAAGAGTTTATAAAAATTTGTTTTAAAAATCTTTTATAAAATGATTTGAAAAATTTTGTAAAATAATCAGTAAATGGTTTTCTAAATTATTTGTAAAATGTTTGTAAAGGTTTTGTTAACTTTTGTAAATTGTTTTGTTCGTAAAACTTTTGTAAAATATTTTTTCATGTAGGATATAAATTATGGGTATAAAAGTTATTTTGTACACTTGTAAAATCCACATGTGAATAAAATCATTAATTATTTGTATTTGTTTGTAAATTAACTTCGATTGTAAATAAAATTCTTGTATCAAATCAATAATTAAAATTTGTTTATAAAATTCTTTAATAAAATCCTTTGTTAAATTTTACGTAAAACTTGTAAACAAAAATTCCTTTTTGATAAATCTTGTATAAAACTTGTACAAATCTTGTATTTAATTCTTACAAAACTATTGTAAATATGTATAATTCTCTATTAAAAATACCATAAATTTGAAAAAGTTAAATCCATAAAATTTTGGAAAATCTCTTTGAAAACCTCTTATAAATTTATTTTGCATATATTTTCTTGCATGTGCATTCGTATTTTTTAGAATGGTATTGATGCTTAAACTAGTCTAAAATAAAAAAAAATAGAGCTTGGTTCGGGCATTAATTTATTTAATTTCAAAGAAACCTTATTGATGAATCTCCATTTCATCACCTTTATTCTATCATTTTGGCCTTAAAAACCCTAACTAATGCATGCAAATAGCATTAATTTGTACAAATTAACATTCCTTCTTCACTACATTTATTATGTATAAAATATTATTTTTAATGCTAAAATTAAAGAATAAAGAAAATAAAAGAAAAAGAATAAAATATTAAAGGTATTTTACGACCCATAACCCCAAGACTTAGGCATCCTGATGATTGAGTCGATCGGGAATAAAGTAGAGGGAGATAAGGGCCAATAGTGCAAGAAAAACCCCATTTATTTATTCATCATTTATTTATTTTTGGTACCTATTTTATTTTCTAATTTGTATACCTCAAATAAATAAACTTTGTACATTAAAGTTATGGATAATAATACATAGAAAAACAAAAATTGATTTCATGTAAAAACATTATACAATGTACACATTATACTCTAAATAATATTCCAAAATCTCAACTTCCGAGACCTATATATCTCAAATAAAAACTTAAAATGCATCAAAATCACCTTTAATTTTATATAACTTCAAATAAGCTATTTAATGAAGGTGGTTTCACATTTTTTAGAGTTAAGTTGTGATAGTTAGGTTTTGGGCCTCAAATGTACAATATACCCAAATAAAGTATTCATTTTATTTGTTCTTTATTATTTTTATAATTTTATATTTTTATAATTTTGTAAATATTATTTGTAATATATGTACATATTTAAAACATGTCAAAACTAAAAATAAATCACAAAAATAAAATAATATACTAAAATACATAGATAAATATACAATACCTATACATATGTAATATACATCTATATTTAATTAAGTGTCAATATTATATCATAAAAATAAATAAAAATACATATATGTATATAAAATAAGTTATAAATATATAAAATAAGAAACTAAAACAATAAAATTGAAAATATAAAATAAAATCAAAGACACAAAACATAGAATAATATACCTATAAATATACCCTTAAAAATTAACTTGTAATAAATAAACCCAAAAAATAAATAACAATTGTAATAAAATATTATAAAAATAATAAATATTTCTAAATATATAACTTAAAAATACTAAAATCATTTACCAATTTATTTTATATTATTTTTAAATTTTAATCTGACTTTGTCTTTTTACGGATGACGTGGACCAATCCGGCCTCACCATCCATTGACCTAGGGGCAACTCTGACCCCAGGTAGTAGACCCCGTCAAAACATAGTACTCCCTCTCCTTATGGATTTTATACCCACTGATTCATGGCTTGAGGAAGATAAGACCCTTCATATGATCTCTTCACTGTACATCCTAGATTCTTACTGAGCCTTCTCCTAGGGTTAATCCCCCTCAATTCACCATAGATTTTGCCTCGAACATCACCCTGTCGCATCTTGTACATAAGCATCTCCTCAATCTTCCTCCATTTTTTGAATCTTCTTTGACCTATTTTCTATCCTCCTCATGCACTCAAAGGTTTGAAGGAGCTGATAGAACCTTCGCCTTGCTTGTTGGTTAATCGAGGAATCAATGAAAACACACGTTCCATCACCTCCAGCGAAGCACCACCATGAGGTCCATCTCTTGGCCTATGAAAATCGAGGTAATCTTTTCCTCTTTTTGTAGCTTAGTTTTAGTTTCTAGATTAATTCCCTACATTTATTTTATGTTTTATTATGTGAATTAGCTTAATCGAGCCCCTTCGTAGTTCGCCAGAGCCCTGCTCCGACGAACCCCTTCCACTTCTTTCCGACTAGTCTTTGGCCCGCCAACCAGCCTCATTTGCCTTCCCTTTGCTTATGCTAAGCAACCCCCACTCCATTCAACCCACTCCCATCGAGAGTAGGATCTTGGATCCCCAAATCTTCGCCTCACCGAAGATCCACCGCTACGCCCCATCTGCCATCCAACCATGCCAATAATGCCCCAAACCCCCTCCCCTTGACTCTATAAACATCATTACAGGGGCTGGTGGCCTAAGGACTCTCTTGGGTCGATTTTGGTCGTGAATGAGGTACCTGGACCCAACGTTCTTCCCCAAGCTCGTTCTACGTCAGCAGAGCTTCGGTGTCCCTCTTGAGGACCTCATCTATAGTGGAGGAGCACCTACTCCATTTTTCCTCTCGCCTGAGTCTCCTAGTCGGTCATAGGAGCTTAGAAGAGCAGATCAGAACTCGCCATCGGCTAGTTCTAAAGCCATTCTTCTAAAGGACTTCCTAGCCGTCTGATCTTATAGCTGCTCGAGATTTGCCCATGGTCGTCGGATTGAAGAAAGCAGGAACCATTGATCTCTCCTCAGAGATTAATCAGTCACGTCTGTGCACGAAAGGGTATCGTGTGCCTAGAAGCCAACACGTGGCAAATGGGAGGAAATCAACCGTTAGATTGCATGCTTAGATTGAGGTTATTGCTTTTTTAGCCCTGAGTTTTGTACCTTTACCTTTTGGCCATGTAATTTATTTAATCAATTTATATTATTTTGGACAATTTACAAGTAGGACCCTAAGATTTATTGTAATATTACTTAGGTCCTTGCCAATGAAGCTCACATATTCATACACGTGAGCTTGGCTATTTTGCGGGCAAGCCCTCGTGGCTATTGGTATTTGTATTTGGTTTAGAAAATTTAAATCTCAGTTATAATATTTCGTACATTTTGCATTTTCATCCCTGAGCTTTATTTTAATTGCATATATTACCCTTCTAGTTTAGTGATTTTTTTGTATTTTCTCTATTTATTACATATAGAAACTGTGCTCCAAAAATCACCAAAAATAGGGTTAATCTCCTGATTGTACACACTTCCACGCCATATTTTTACGTTGTAATTTAGGAATTTTTAGTATCTATTAGATATCAAGAAAACACAAATATTCCATGTTTAGCTTTTAAAATATCAAAAAAACATAAAACATTTTTGAAAATTCCAAAAAAATATATTTTCAGTGCGTGTAATTGATTTACAACTCTAGAAACCAAAAACCCTAAAAATAGAAAAAGAAAATACATAAAAATTAAAAATCTCCAAAATTCTGTACAAAAAGATTAAAAATCCCTAAAAATACTAAAAATATATTTTTCAATCTCTTAAATTTCTATACATTATTATCTATCTATTAAAATTGATTTGAAGAATTTGAACTTATTTTGTTATTTTTGATCTTCATTTCAATTTCAGCCAATTATTTAATTCCTAATTTTGGTTTTTTACTTTAAAAATACATAAAAATAGCGAAATTTCCTAAAAAATTCAAATAGCAAAAAATATTTAAAAATTAAAAAGATTTTATTTCCTATATTTTGAGTATTTTTATTAGTATTTATAATTACATAAGCTTATAATATATATAGTCAGATATATCCTATGTTATACATATTTAAAAGAAAAATAAATTTAATATTTGAGAAAGAAATTTAAAATAAGAAAATTAAAATCAATTAAAAAATTACAAAAATCAAAATAAAAAATCAATCGAAAATTTAAAACCCCACAAAATACATAGACTACAAGATGCATAGACTTTTGCACGTCATTGCACAATCTACCAGTTTTGCTCCATGTGTTCGCCCTCTACACATACTTTAACTATACACATCTATTATAGAGTTATAATAAATTTTAACTCCACAAATTTTGTTTTTCATTGCTTAATTATTTTTGTGGGCAAATTGTCGATTTTCTGATATTTCGTGAGCGGCCGCTTCAGCGATACTGTAGTGCTCACCTTGTGTAGACTACTTTAGACCCTCACAAAATTCCGATCATAAAATGGCACCATTGTCTAGGAGCAACTGCATATAGATTATTTTTATTTGATTGTTTCTTCATTGTCTATTTTGTCTTTATTTTCTTACTTATTTGATATAATTATTGTATTGTCTAATCAGCTCTCCTTTTTTGAATTTGTTGCAAAAGACAAAGTTTTTTAGCATTTATTTATTTATTTTTGATTCAAAGTTAGAGAGGGACTATTTATTTGTAATATTTATGACTCTCCAGGACTCTGCCCCACATGACAAGGTCCACTGTTCGAGGGATTGTTCCCTTGGGAGCCTCGTTGGTCTTATCGTATTTTGCATTGCTTTTATTGTGTGATTGATCCCTAGCATAGAATTTCTTGATGATAGATTAAGGCCAAACACCTAATACATTTGCATGCACATATAGTTTTGTTTGGACTTAGTCAAATTTTGAATTGCTCTTCACTTAGTCTTGGAACCTCGCACCGCAAGATCCCTCCATACAACACTTGCAGGAGCCACTGTGATGGGCATCGGGGAGGCTTTAAGATTGGACCCTTTGGTTCTATACTAGGTGATTAGCATATTTTTCTTCATGACAATAGTATATTCTCATCTGGGGCAATTTCATCAGTTTGCATCTGCATATAGTATATGTTTCAATTCTGCATAGTATCTTTGCATGTAGAGAGCTGGAGGCAAGGTGAGTATATACACTTTAGCATTTATCCTCGATTTGTTGCTTGCATTGCTTTTACGATTCTCTCCCTCTAATTTTGACCACCTTGGTTGCTAAATGAATTGATCCCTTGATAGGATTTGTGCATTCCTACTAAAAATACAAAAAACTGACAATCAGATAAAATTGGAACCGTTAATATTACTCGACTCTAAAATAAATTGAATAGGAAAACAATTGTCTTGGGGAGAGTAACCCCCTCATTATATTTGTTTTAATTTGCTCACGTACACACTAAGGTTAGTGCCCCAATCCCATGCCTCTTAAGTGTTTTGTACATTTTTTTTATTCTCACCTAACTCTATAACATACAAGATAAAAAATCGAACTTTTATGGTCTTCACCGAGTTGAGTAGGTGAATTGAGGGTTTTTTTGTGTATGTTTGTTTGTGATTGTTTGTGTGTAACGTTGATCGTCTCTGCGCATTTCCGCCTTGTTCTTACATCTCTTGACTTGACAATCATTCTCTCTCGATCTTTTTTGTTTTGTTTCAGAGATGGCAGACTTGAGTTATTAACTAGATTTGGCGAATCCTTCTTCCTCTCCAGTTGGTCCACCCACATTTTTCCAGGAGAACCTTACTCCTGACTTCTCTTATTCTGTATATCTACCTCATCCTCAATTTCATGCCTCAGACTTTTACCCACCGCCATCACATTTTTCACCACCTCACCCATCCGAGACTGAGCTTTAGTTGTCATATCTTATGTTATCCACACTTTTGACCTTGACCCTGATCATGGATCATATAATTTGGAGGATTGATGACCTCAGTAGCCTAAATAAGAGACACATTGATGATTCACCCTCTGGATTTATGGATTCATTTGAGGACACCCATGAGAGCTTGCAATCTCCAAAAATACAAAAAATGAGCAAAAAAATAAAAATAAAAAATGCTCTCGGTAGACACATTGTTGATTCAGACTGTGAGGAGAAGGCTCCCACGCTAGATCACTTGCCCACACCTTCATTCATCCCATGTCTCACCTTTGACCGAAAGGATGAAACTATACATACTGCTCTTAGTCATCCTAGTATAGATAATGATTCTGATCTCTTCCCTTGTATGGAGGAGTTCCAAAAACTCAAAAAAATGTTGATTGAATCTGAAATGGTGGCTGCTATTCATGAGATCATTGATGCCCCACATCGCCAAGGCATAATTCATTTATTTTCTCCTCAACCCAAGAAGAGAATGCAAAGGGTCGGATCTGAGTACTATATCATGACCATGGCCACTGCCCATGCCATCACCCACCTCCCTTCTTCCAGGAAAGGAAACATTGCAACACCATTCATTAGATGCACCATCTCTGACTATTCGTGTCATCACACTCTCCTTGATGGCAGTACTTCAATTAGCATAATAATCTTCTCGTTGGTACATTCTCTTCACTTAGGACCTCTCAATAAAACCAGGACAATCGTTCAATTCGCTGATGGATCTATCAAGAGGCCGAAGGGTATTCTAGAAAACGTTGTCATTTGGATTTAGGGCATGAGCTACAATGTTGACTTTGTCGTATTTCCCATGTAGACCCCTACGACTAGGAAGCACTCTCAATCATTTTGGGGCAACCTTTTCTTGCCTCTAAGAGAGTCGTTATTGATTACGAGCATGGAGATATTCGCTCCCTCCTGATAACGGGAGCATTGTGGTCATCACTGCACCTATTGTCGATTAAAGACCTGCACCTGATGTGACTACACCTGCTTTAGTTGACCCTGAGGCCTATGACCTATCTACTGATATCAGAGAAGTTTAGTTTATGACTGATGATGAGACCCAGAATTCCTCTACAGGGAGGAAGACTTGGAATGCATAAACCTTGGGGTTTCCTCTTCATGTGATTGGTGCTATGTTGATGAAATCCATGAGATTTACACGGTTGATACCTTTGAGCAAAGGGTAGATTTCATAGAGAATGAAGAGGACCAATTTAATCTGATTTCTTTTATAAATAAATTTGAGACTTTTGATGATATTGATGATCCAATTGAGAGATTAGAGGACGAACATGACCCAACTATTTCCATAGATGAGTTTGTTTCCTTTTGTTTTGACCTAGATGAGACTCACCAGGCTGGACTCGATTTGACAGCTTCCATTGATGAGTTCGAGCCTTTTTACTTTGATACATGCGAGATACCCAAGGTCAGACCTAGCCACACTCCTTCCACCGACCAATTTGTGTTTTTTTATTCGACACTACTGAGGACCTACATCAGGTCGATCTCAATCAGTTTGTGTCATCTGTGGACCCCAATATTGACCTACACCTTGTCAGTTCTATTCCTCAGCGGTCTCGCAAGAGTCCACTTTCTACCTTCTTGATCCTTTGTATACCATTTCATTGTACACTCACTTCCGTTTTCTTCTTTCTGTCTACAGTTTCGCTCATCTACCCCATTTATGAATCTCCATTTCATCATCTTTATTCTATCATTTTGGCCTAAAAAACAATAGTTAATGCATGTAAATACCCTTAATTTGCACAATTAACATTCATTCTTTGTTGTACAAATTGTGTATAAAATACTATTTTTAATGCCAAAATTATATAATAAAGAAAAGAAAAGAATAAAATACCAAAGGTATTTTATGACCCTAAACCTCGATACCTAGGCATCTTGATGACTAGGTCGACAAGGAATAAAGTAGGGGGAGATAAATGCCAATAATACAATAAAATTCTCATTTATCCATTCATTATTTATTCATTTTGGGACTTACTTTATTCTCTACTTTTTATACCTCAAATAAAGAAACTTTATACTGAAAAATTGTAGATAATAATATATAGAAAAATACAAAATTTATTTCATGCAAAAGTAGAACACAATGTAAAAGTTATAGTACGAATAAGATTCCAAAATCCCAACTTCTTAGACCCATATCTCTCAAATAAAGACTTCAAATATATCAAAATCACCTTTAATTTATTATAACTTTTAATAAGCTATTTAATGAAGGTGGTTTCATATTTTTTGAGTTAAGTTGTGAAAGTTAGGTTTCGAACCCCTATTGTACAATATAATTGAATAAAATAATCATTTTATTTATTTTGTATTATTTTAATAATTTCAATACTATTTATAACATAGGTACATATTAAACCCCAAATAAAATAATAAATAAATTATTAAAATAATACATATATATATATATAATACATAGATGAATTACCTATACTTATACCTATATAATAAGTATACCTATTTATTTAAGTGCATACATTATATCATAAAAATATAATAAAAATATATTTATGTATATAAAATACGTTATAATTTTATAAAAATAATAAAATATAATAATAAAAATCAAATATAAAAAATAAAAATAAAAGACATAAAATATAGATAAATATACCTATATATACCCCTCAAAAATAACCTATAATAAATACATCTAATAAATAAATAAATATCATAATAAAATTTTGGAGAAAATAACACATGACTTATTTTATATCTTAAAACTAATAAAATCATTTATTATATATTTTCGAATTATACAAATATTTTGGCCTGGTTTTTCCTGGTTGGTCCATGTAGACCAACTAGGTATTTGCGCCAGTTGACCTCGATCAACTCTCTGACTGAGGCACTAGCCCTTGTCAGACCTGGCTCTTGGCCCTATTTCTTGACTTTTTCCCCAAGGATCTAAGTACCATCTCGGGTTGATTTCTTCGTAGACTTTCTTCCTCGATCCTTGCTCATGCACGCCCTCATGATTCCTTGGGCCGAGGACCACTGCATCGCTGCCACCACCTCAATCTTTGGAGCATCTCGATCACATTGTACAAAACGCCCTCTGAGCTCCCCTTCCCATTTTGAACCCCTTTGACTGAGTTTAGCACCCTCTCTCGTGTGCTACAGATCAAGAAGGGTGACAACCTCCTCTCTATCCCTTTTACGGTGGAGTTGATCAAGGTTTAGGGCATGTTCCATTACCTCATGTAAGCTCGCCGTCAAGGTTCCTACTTCTTGGTCCAGGTCGGTAGTGGTACTTCTTTTATCTTTTTAGGTAGCTATTAGTCCTAGGTTTAATTCTAGCATGTTTGTTTAGTCTTTTATTGTGTATTTAGCGTTATAATCTGCTCCTTCATAGTTCGCTAGAGCTAGCCTCCGATAAACCCCATCTACTGTGCTCCGCCAATTTTCTTATCATGCCACTGCCACCACTCTCTTCTTCATCACTTCTGCTTCACCCAGCCACCTTCCACTTCAACTGATCTCCCCCAGATTAGATTCCGATGCTTCAACTCCAACGCCTCTAAGACCCATTTCACATCCACTCCACCACCTAAGAGCCCCATGACCTTTTTTTGTGTGTGGTACTTGCAGAATCTAGAGGTCAAGGGCCCATTTGGGTCGATATTGCTTCACGTTGGAGGCCCCTGCCTTTGCTCCTCCACCCTCGTGGGTGAGCTCTAGTTCCCCTTCGGCCGTTCTGAAGCCCCTAGCTGATAAAGGGACAATCCAGGAGCGTTTTGGGATGCTTTGCAGTAAGGAAGACCGTCGGAGAAGGAGATTCAAGCCGGAGGGAGCTCGCTCAGACGAGGCTTCTTCCCAGTTCATCCTCAGACCCCTCTTTTGTCGATCTTGGTAGTGTTCTTCGTGCACTCTAGGTACCTTCTGATCGTCTCCCAGCTCAGCCGTCAAATCCTCTGAGGTGATCTAATCTGAGCCATACAGAATTAAGTGTCAACGTATGCCCCTGAGTAGCCACGTGGCATAAGTGGCGCCTATCAACCGTTGGATCTGTGTCCTTGTCTGGGAATTTTTTAGTCTCCACCCAGCAATTTTTGTATTTAAATATTATAACTAAAGCTTTCATTGGTTGTTTAAATAGTTTTTTACTTTTTTCATACAAGCTCTACACTTCTCATATTTAAATAACAGTCCACGTTAGCTCACCTCACGTGGCTGCCAACGTGAGGTGGGCATTTTGTAGGTTGGCGCATGTGGTTTTATGTATTTCAATTTGGCCCAGGATCTTTTTATTCCAATTATAACTTTTTGGTAAAATTATAGAAGGTGCCTCGCATTTTATTTTAATTGCATGTATGCCCTTGCCAGAATGTAGTTTTTTTTTGTTTTCTCTATTTTTAATATAGTTATTGTACTCAGAAAAATATGAAAAAATACATGTAGGTTCTTGGTTTCTTGTATTTTCATGCCCTAATTTTATTTGTGTATTATACGACTTATCATTATTTATTAACAAATCATTCAGAGATATTTATTCCTTGTCTACAATTTAAAATACCTAAAAATATAAAATATTTTTATAAAATTCAAAAAAATCATTTTTATTTATTTTCTAACTTCAAAAATTAAAACCCCAAAAATGGTAAAAAATACCTAAAAATTAAAAAGACCTAATAACTCTTATAAAAATCTATAAAATTCCAAAAATCCAAAATTAGTATTTTTTTATTTTTAAATCCTTTATTATTTAACTACTAAAATTGATTTGAAGAATTTCGACATCATTTGCTATTTTTCCTCTTCATTTCTACTTTAGGTATTTATTAAATCCTTTATTTAGGGTATTTTTTTACTTTAAAAATGTATAAAAATTAGTACAATTCACTAAAAAATCATAAAAATAGTAAAAAAATAAAATAGAAAAATATTTAATTTTGCATTTTTTGTTATCTTTAGTTATATTTATCTCTTTTATCTATTATATATATTCTTATATATGTTATATTTTATATTTAAAAGGAAAAGAAATTAAAAAATCTAAAATATAAAAATAAAATATAAACATTTAAAATTGAAAACCAAATATAAAAATTTAAAACAAAGATAAAATAAAAATATAAAAATAAAACCCACATAAAAAATAGATAAAGAATTACCCAATCATTTTTGTGATTTAATTTGCCCAATCTATCTTGTTTTGCTCCCTATGTTCGACAATCTACAATACATTCACTATACACATCTTTTGTAGAGTTAAATAAAATAAATTTTAGTTGCGCACATTTATTAGCATTGTTTTATATATTCATGGATTAGTTGTTTTTTGAAGTTAGGGTTTCTCGTGGGTCGCCGTAGTAACTTTGTCTCTGCCTTGTGTAAAACATTTCTAGCCCGCACAAAATATGCTTCAACAAAAGGCGCCGTTGTCAGGGAGAAACTGCGTATAGATTGTATTTTTCTTGATTCTGTCTTCTTTGCTTACATTTTTTCCTTTATTCATTTTCTCATTCATTTGATATCATTTCTAATCACCTCTCTCTTTGTTGACTTTTCTACGAGGAACTGCAGATCGAGGGAGGCACTCTTTTCAGAGAGCATGCACACCCATGTGAGGCTACTTTCTGACATAGCATCAAAGAAGACTTTAAGGAGTTTTTGAAGACAATTTTTTATGCATTTATTTTAGCTATTTATTTTTAAATTCAAGCAAGAGAGGGACACTTTATTTGTAATATTTAGGATATTCTCATGACTCTACCACACTTCACGAGGCCTAATGGCCGAGGGATTGTTCCCCTAGGGGCCTCGTTAGCTTTGTTGCGGTTTTCACCGCCTTTCTTTTATTTTGGTTCACGATTTTGTTTCCTTTATTTTGTGTGATTGAGCTCTAGCATAGGATTGCTTATCGATAGATTAAGGCCAAACACCTAATACCATTGCTTGCACCAATAGTCTCATTTGGACTTAGTCATATTTAATTGTCAATTGTTTGGATTTGAGACTACGTGCCAAGAGAGGTCATATACAACGCTTGCAGGACCCATTGTTGCGGGCATTGATCGGCATCGAAGACCGTACCTTGGTCTCATTTCTTATTAGTTGAACTTTTGTGCCTCACGATAATAGAAATTCTATACCTAGGGCAATTTCATCGGTTGCATTTTCATATAGATAGGTTTCAATTCTTCTTGGCATCCTTGCATGTAGAGAGACAGAGGCAAGATGAGCATTTAAGATTTAGCGTTCATCATCATTTTTATCACCTTGCATTGCTTTTCTGATTTTGATTTTGTTCACCTAGGAGCTAAAAGGAATGGATTCCCGATAGGATTCATGTATTTTTATTAAAAATGCAAAAAAAATGATAAAAATAAAACTGGGACTACTAAAATTAGTCGATCATAAAATCAACCAAAAAAATAAATATTTTGTTTTGAGGCGAGTAATCCAATTATTCTATTCGTTTTAGATTACTCACGTATGCACTAAGGTTAGTGCCCAAATCCCATAAACCTTACCAAGTGTTTGTACAATTTTGTGATTCTCACCTAACTCTAAAATAGACAAGAAATGAAGATTGAACTTTAATGATCCTCACACAGTTAAGCAGGTGAATTGAGGGGTTGTGTTTTGTTGTATGTGTGTTTGTCTGTGATTGTTTGTGTGTATAGTCGATCCTTCTTTGCATTTACGCCTTTTTCTCATATCTCATGATTTGACCATCATGCTCTCCTGACCATTCTCCTTTTGTTTCAAGATGGTCGACAAGAGTAAATTTTATCCGAACTTTGTGGATCCCTATTACCCTCCAGCTGGTCCACCTCCATTTTCCAGGAGGACTTTGATCCTAACTTTTGTACATATCCTCCTAACCCATTATTTCAGGAATAGGATTTTTATTTTCACCTATCATTTCCACCACCATCACCTTCACATTTTGACAATCCACTTTTCGAAGACTGCCTTGATTCAGAATGTGACTTTTTCCCACACCCACCACCCTCATTCCATTCAACCGATCCTTAGGTCTTGGAGTCACCTTTCATGATGTCCACACTTGAGACCTTGAATCAGATGATGAAATAGATGAATTTAAGGATTAACAATTTATTTTGCATAAATAAGAACCAGAATGTTGCTACATCATTTGAGAATATGGGCTCACTTGAGGGTGAGCATGCGATCTTTCAATCACACAAAATACAAAAAAATGAGAGAAAATTTAAAAATCCAAAAAAACTCAGGAGACACGTTGTTGATTCAGATTGTGAGGAGAGGACCCCGATGCCAGATCTTATACCCACGTATCCATTCACTTATTGTACCACCTTTGACCCCAAGGACGACACTGTATAGACTGCTCTTAGTCATCCTTGTGTGGATGTTGATTTCGATCTCCTCCTTGTATGGAATAGATCAAAAAATTAAAAAAATGTTGACTGAACTAGAAGTGGTGGCCATTATTCAAGAGATCATTTTGACCCCACTTCTCCAGGCCATGAACCATTTATTTTTTTCATAAATCCAAGAAGAGAAAGTAGAGGGGCATATTTGAGTGTCATATCTTGCCCATGTCCACTGCACATGTTGTCACCCACCGTCCATTCTTTGAGAAAGCGAACACTGCTACACCATTTATTAGATGCACTATATTTGACTATACTTTTGATCGCACTCTCTTTGATGGAGGTGCTTTTATTAGCATAATACCCTTCTCGCTGGTACAGTCTCTTCACTTAGGTCCTCTTAAGAAAACACAGATGAACGCTCAATTTGCTGATGGGTCTATCAAGAGGTTGAAGGGTATTTTAGAGAATGATGTCATTTCGATTTAGGACATGATCTATACCGTCAATTTTGTCGTATTGCCCAAGGAGACCTCCACTAGGGAGCACTCTCTAATCATCCTGGGACAATCCTTCCTCATCTCTTAGAGAATCATCATTGATTATAGATCTGGAGAGATGACAGGAGTGATGTGGTCATCACTACACCTACTGCCGATCAATGAACTACATCAGGTGTGACTTCACCTATATTAGCCGACCTCGAGGATTATGTCCTTGATGTGACTATCAGATATTTTTGTTATTTGTTGGATTCTACTGAGTACCGTTAATTCCTCCCCATGGACGAAGACTCAAAAAATGTAGACCTCTGAGTGTGGTACGTGACGATGTGTTGATGACATCTGTAGGTTTTACATGATCAATACGTTTTAGCGGAGGGTAGACTTATATGGACTGATAAGGCCAAATTTGATTTGATTTCTTTTATAAAGGAATATGGGCCTTTTGATAAGGATGATGATCTAGTGGAAACCTCGTAGGACGAACTTGACTCTACGTCTTTCGATGATGAGTTCGTCCATTTCAACTTTGATAGTTACAAGTCTTCACAGGACAAACCTGACATTACTTCTTTCGATGATGCGTTCATCCCATTTCCTTTTGATAATGACCTATCTAAGACCCCCAAGGTCGTACCTAGCCATACTTCTTCCACTGACCCATTTGTGCCTTCTCACCCTAGGACCACTAAGGACATTCCCCAGCTCGATCTTGATTGGTCGATTTTTGTGAACCCCGATATTGACCTACACATTATAAGATCAATTCCTCAGCAGTCTCGCAAGAAGGTTCTCTTTCAACCTTCTTGACCTTTCTATGCACATCCTCTTGTATATTCGCATTCATTTTCCTCCGTACATCCACCGTATTGCTCCTCCACCCTATTCTCGTGTGTGCCTTGCTTAGGACGTACTTTGTCCTATGTGTAGGAGGGGTGGACGAGTCGAGTGTTCTTTCTTCATTCTATTTCATCACTCTTGTTGTTTCCTATACTTAGGGCTCTTTTACCCTAAGTATAGGGTGGATGATGTGTAAATTTTATTTGATATCTTCTTCTATCTTCATTTTATTTTTCTTATTTTCTTATTTTCTTTTTCATATTTCTTTTTCTATTGAAAAGGTGTCGCCCCATTTTATCAGTCTTCTATACTTAGGACGTACTTTGTCCTAAGTATATGGGGAGTGCACCTCGAGTTCTTTGATTCTTTGATCCTCTCCAATGTCTCATCTTATTGTCTATACTTAGGGACATCTTACCCTAAGTATAGGGGGAGACAGTCTGAGTACAATCTGTTCATTCCCACCTTTGATCCTCCCTGCCTTGTGTACAGTCTGCTATACTTAGGATTATTTAATCCTAAGTATAGTGGGGATGGTCGACTTATCATTGATTCATTTAGTCCTTCATTCATTATTCTTTAGACTCTTCAGCACTAAACACGAGTTATGTCTTCTCGTTTTCTCTTTGATCTATGAGGACATAGCTCAAGCTAAGTATAGGAGGGTCGTATATACTACGTATATACTTCAGCCATAACTCATATTTTCATATTTTAATAATAAAAATGGCTAAAATTATTACAAAAAATATATTATTAAATTCATTAAAATCACTTATTAGAAAAATGTTTATTATTTTCCAAATTCCTTTTGTATATACTGATTAATAAATCATGTGAAAATATTTTTTACAAAATGTTGGAAAAATAGTTTGAAAATCTTTTGAAAACTATTTGGAAAACATTTTGTTAAATATGTTCAACCTTTGTAAAAATGTTTTATTTGTTAAAATTTATTTGTGTGAAATAAAATGTTGAAAAGTTATTTGTAAATGGTTTTGAAAATGGTTGTGGAAATATTTGAAAATCTATAATTATAGTTTGGAAAAACTTTTCAAAATGATTTCCAAATATGTGTAAATGTTTGTAAAAAATATTTGTAAAAACTATTTCGGACTATAGTTTTCAAAAATTGTTTGAAAAATCACTTTCAAATAAGTTTGAGGAATATATACATCACACTAAAATTCTTTATATCGACAAAAGGATCCCTTATCCACTGTAAAATATTATAAAATCCAACTCTTGTAAATATAGTATTTATCCCCAGGTAATTATTTGTACCTTTTTTGTCCAAAATCTTTTGTTTTCAAAAATCACAAAAATAATTGCAAATACTAAAAACACCAAAACATTTGCAAAATATTTTTCAAAAATACATAAAAAGTTCAAAACTTTGAAAATTGCATCAGAAAAATAATTTTCATTGCATTGTACAAAGCATTTGCATAGCATTCACATTTTTCGTATTAAGTTTGTAATTGAACAAGTCTAAGTAAAATCTGAACATTGGAGCTTCTTTGGACCTTAAATCTACCTAATCATAGGAACCTTATAGGAATTGGATTTGAGGTACTTCAGGTCTAGGTGTTATAATTCTTTGATAGTGGTGAGACTTGGTTCAATGTATTCTTCACTTCTTAAGTATAGTATTACGAAGCACACACATGACTCTTGTTGATAATAACCGAACTTAAACACATGCATTAACTTGGCTCAAGTATCTTGGATTGGTGTGGGTATTGAATTTGCCGGTATGAGACGCACACAAGTGGAAACATTTGTCCTAGTCTACGGAGGGAAGTGCAGCCCAACCCGTCAAGTAGCAGAGATGTCTGTGGGTTGCAGTAATGCATCAAAATAGGGATAGTCTACTGGCTCAAGAGGAAAAACTCCTTATGTAAATGTTATTGTATATAGCATTTCAAAAAAATGCAAAAAACAAAAACTCCGAAAAGTGGACAAGCCTGATTGAAAATGAAATGCATGTTGGAGTATACATATTTTTATAGTAAATAAGGCAAGTTTCAGTTTCAAAGTCATACCTTGTGAGCATGCTGGTGGATGTATTCACTACAATGATCATGCATCCTAAGATATATAGCTACACTGGCAACCGCCCATTCCTCTCTTCACCCCCTCCTCTTGTGCTGGTTGCCACTTTAACTTAGAATGGAATACCCCACTCCTCGAGGAAAGAGTTGCTGGATTGGAGAATCATTGGGTTGTCATGCTGGAGAAGTCAGTCTCTTTGTCATTCTAGTTAGGGAGAGCCATCATCACATATATTGTACAAGTCATATTCATAGTCATAAGGGTTTGTGTATCATTAGAAATTTCTTGACCTGCTTATAGATGAGACTTGACCAGAGTTTTGGGATTCTCGATGGCTGTTGTATTTCAAATCTGTTCATCAATAAGGGTTCGAACTCACTAAAATTCCAAAGGTACGACTTAAGCTCCAAACTTTGATTTTGTGAAGGCAAGTTTGAGAACAGAACTTAATCCACTTTCTTTCTTTTTCTTTTCTTTGTTTTTAATTTTCTGCACTCATTGCATAAGTGTTTGCTAGGGACTAGCAAAGACAAGTATACAAGAGGGATGAATCTTCATTTCATCTTCTTTATTCTATCATTTTCGCCTTAGAAACCCTAGCTAATGCATGTAAATACCCTTAATATGCCCAAATCAACATTCATTTTTTGTTGTTAAGATTGTGTATAAAATACTATTTTTAATGATAAAATTATAAAGAAAAGAAAAGAAAAATAATAAATTCCAAAGGTATTTTATGACCCTAAACTCCGACACTTAGGTATCTTGATGACTAGATCGATAAGGAATAAAGTGATGAATCTGCGATTCGTCATCTTTATTCATTGATTTTAGCTTAAAATCCCTTATAAAACACATGTATATAACACTAACTCCATATTCTTTCTAACTTGCATCTGTGTGTAAATATTGTACACTTTTTACTAATTTTAACCTAAAATAAATAAATAAATAAAGGAAAAATAAATAAAAGAAAGTAAAAAAGGGAAGACTATATACAGGCTGACCCAAACCCCGAGAGAAGGTCAAGACTTGACCTGATTTACCAGGAATAAAGTAGGGGGAGATAGGGTCCTTAAGCAAAAAAAAATCCAAAAAATTGTGTTTTATTGATATCTATATAAAAATAATACTAATTTATTTGTGCCTTAATTGATCTCAAATCAAATAACTTTCAAGACCAAAGTTGTAAATAAAAATATATCCTAATTAATAAAAATAATTGCATAATTAAATCTTGTACGTAATAAATGTAATCACATTTGGAAAAAGCCACTAAGCACTAATTAAAAAATCAGTTCCGGATCCATATGAACTCAAATTGAACCAATCTCACTTCCATTGGATTATAAATTAAATTATCTTTAAAATTGCTATGATTTCATAATTTTTAGAGTTACGAGTAAAAAGTTGGTTTTCTAGGGTGGTTTGTACAATTTTCCCATGTATTTTGTAAATATTGTATTTGTATATATTAATAAATTATTCTTACTAATTATTGAAAATAAAAATAAAAAAAATAATAAAATTTCAAAAAAACGAGAGCTAATTTCTTCATTTACCCTTGTATATAATGTCATATATGTATATAGTATATGTATATAGTTGTTATTTTTAATTAACCACCATATTCCAATAAATAAAGTGACGAAAATTCAAAAAAAATATATAATTTTGTAAATAGTTGTATCTCTTTTACTTTATCTCATTACATCTCTTTCATCTCTTCCACCAAAAAATTCAAAAATTCATTTCAATTTCCATCTCTTATCTCTTTATCCAAAAAAATTCAAAAATCAAATTTCATTCTATTTTTTTATTTATGTCGCTCATTCTCCCTCATTCCAACATGATCAATCTTTAGAGAGAGGAGCACGATCTCCGAGAGAAAATTTCATCGAGAAAGTTGCCTAGTCTCCAAGCAGTCCAGTGACAGCGAGTCGGTCTTGTCGAGACGATCACGGTCCATTTCCGCTCCTAAGGTGAGATCCACATTTTTCTTATTTCTTATCGTAGGTTAATCGTAGTTTATTTTGTCGCATTTTTATTTCCATCGTCATTTTGTTTTTTGTAGATCTTTAAATAAAATCCATCAGGTTTTTGAATTGATACCGATCTCGAGTTTTCACCTCATTCTCTTGATCTCTCCACATTCTATTTCTATCGTCCATGTTCTCTCAACTCCGGCCGCGTACGGTGGCCGGAGATCGGATCTCAATAACTCATTTCCGTCGAATCCCCATTCATTTTCCGATTTGTAAATAAATAAAAAATATTTAAAAAATATACTTGTTTCTTTTTCTCTAACGTTTGTCTGCAGGATCATTAATTAAAAAACAACAAAAAATAAAAATAAAAAAGCATTTCTTTATCTTACTTTTTCTTAATACTTATTTTTCAGATTTACAAAAAAAAAATAAAAAACAAAAAAGGGGAACGACTACCCTCTAGGTGTCGCCGCCTCCCCCTTCTTCCTCGGCCTCCATCGCTGCCCGGCATACCACTCTGCCTTTGGCCGTGCGGACTGGCACCGCCCGAGCTCCATCGCCACCGACATCCTGATCTCCGTTCTCCTCATCAGCCCTGCCTCATCGCGTGAGCCAACACACGGCCCTCCTCCATCGACGACGCCACCAGACCACACAGCGCGCGGCTGCCTTCCCCCTCGTTCGCCGCCGCGCCTCCGCACGCAGACGCCATCCTCCAGCTGGCCGCCCCACATCAACGTCGCGCCTCTAGCACCGTCCACCCACAGTCCAGCACCGTCTCCAGTGCGCGTTGGCATCCACCTTTACGTTGCGCCTCTCTGGCACCCAGCGTAGTAGCACGTCGTCTGCTCCAGTACCATGTGTGGCAACACACACTTCTGCTACCACCCTCTCTGTTGTATCTCACGTCGACGACCCGATGAACAAGCTCTTCGACGTGCGAGCTCCTCCTCCTCTACAGACCCGCCGAACTCCTCAGTCTCTGAAGCTCGCGCCTCGCTCCTCTCGGTCATCATCCGCCGGCCACCGTTCCCCTTTGGCATTGGAGAATAACAAGGGGCGGCAGCCCATGCCCTTTGTCATGATTTGAACAAAAGAAGAAGAAGGAAATAGGGCTTTTGTTAAAAAAATTGAGAAAATTACATTCACGCCCGCAAACATTTTCAAAATTATAGAAAGGCCCTTGGCTTAATTGGGAAAACATTAGAGCACCCCCTAGATGTGTTTGAAATTACAACTACGCCTAGCACGTTTCCATTGGGTAAATTATAAAGTCTCCCCTACATCTATTTATTGTTATATTCTGATACTTAAATTTGAAAGATTTTCGTTTTAGTCCCTGTTTCTAGACTCTTTAATTTGCATGAATTCTCTGTTGAAATAAAATGTTTTTATAACTCTGAAAATTCTCAAAAAAATTGTGCATGCTTCAGATGTGGTGTTTTTCATAGCATAAAATTTCCATTGCATTTTGTTTTCATTTATTATTATTAAAAAATCAAAAACATGTTATTTTTCCCTGTTCGAAATTCAAAATTCATAAAAATTCGAAGTTAACTCCGAAAATTCCAAAAACATTAGGGTAGTTTTATTTTCTATACAAATTTCACGTATTAATTATTTATAAAACCCAAAAAATAGAAAACATCAAAAATCTTATAAAAATCACAGAAAATTCTACAAAAGTCCAGAAATAGTGATTTTCGTTCCTATTTGTAGATAATTTCTTCTATTTTGTCATAAAAATAATTGTCAGAAGTTTTGGGCATTTAAAATATTTTTAAGTTGCAAATTACTTCCAAGCTGTGCACAATTTCTCATTTTCTCACTATTTGATTTTTAGACAAATATAAAAACATCAAAATTCCACAAAAATTCTCAAAAGCATTTCAAAACTTTTAAAACTCAAAAATATTTTCTCTGGATTTTTCTAAGCATTTTTGATAAACTGAAAAATTAAAAAAAAATTGGTGTGTGTATTTTTGATATTGGGAATATTGCTTCGTGTTATTATTGAAAATAAAAAAAGATAAAAAATCACAAAAAACAAGTATAGTTGTCCTTTGACATTCTTATTTTCTCTTAATTGATTTTCGATTAATTGAATAATCCTCGAGAATTGTAGCCTCCCAGAGTTTGACCCTATCTTCTAAACAAGTTAATAAGTAGCAAATATTAAAAAAATTTGTGTTTGTCACAGCTCTTTTGTGGATAGCAATGAACAAATTATCATCAATTTCCGTCCACGAGAAAAATGCGATCAACAAAATGGCGCTGTTACCGGGGAGGCACGATGAGGATAGTTAGGTTTCTCTTTTGACCTGCTATTCTTAGTTGTAAATATATGTTTACATTCTTGCCATTCACTTCATTGTTTATATCCAATGCATTCTTTTCATTTTTTTCTCTCACATTTGATAATTGTGTTTCTTATATATTCTCTTTTCTTTTTCTTACGAGGGCCCGTGGAGAGAAGGAGGTGATCTTAGGAGAGCCGAAGTACCCAAGCGACGTGGAGGCGGCTTGATTCTTCACCAAGCCGTAGGATAGCATGAGAAGAGGAGAAGAAGAAGTGAAGTAGACGAAGAGAGAGAGAGAGAGATTTTCTACCATTTGAACTCTTGTAAACATACATTCATTTGTTGCGGGGTCTATTTCGCCAAGTGCCGGTGCACTTGGAGGACCTCACCGATTTTGTTTTCATCGCTTTATTTTAATTTGTTTCCCCCTGATTCCGTGAGCCACCTATTGATTGATTTAATTAATTTGCTTGATCAGGTAATTAATTAGGTCCAAACACCCTAAACAAGAATTTCTATGCCTATAGAGTAGAGCGTAATTTGGACTTAGTCAAATTAACTTGTTCTTGCCCGTTAATAGAAGTTGTCATCTAGGACGGTTCACTTGCATCATATAGGTTAGTTTATTATTTTGTATTGAAACTCCGCATGGATCACTTGCATGTAGAGTGCTGGCAACAAGGTACGCATCTCTAGCCCCTGCATGCATCATCATTTTTAATCGTACATTGGCATTTCCGATCTCCTTCCTTGTTTTCGCTCACATAAGTTAAAGAGGAAATTGTACAATCGGTAGGAGATTCTTTGAAAATATTTTAACCAAGGAACAACTGCCTAAAATACGGGACTGCTAAAGAAAACTCGACCCTAAAATAAGGACAAGGAAAAATCATTATTTTGGGATAGTAACCCCCTCATTGTTTGGTTTGTATGTAGCGAGAGAGCGACCCGCACACTAGGATAGAGCCACACACGAACTCTTTTTAGACTACTATTTTGTGTTAGTCGTTCTCCAGTGAGGATCTCTCCGGTAGTCAGTAAAGCGTCTTGGGACGTCCTTAATAGATCAAATTGATTGGGATGCAGGTAAACGGTCCGCAATTCATATTGGCTGGGAAAGATCTAACTTTGGGATTAAGCCAGTCTCCTGAGAGCATTGGGTTCCTAACAGCTCACTTTAACCGCTCTGATATATTGTATTGTCACCAAACTCTAAAATTAATAAGATAATTGACTGAACCTTCATGGTCTTCGCATTGAGTTGAGTAGGTGAACTGGGAGTTTGTATTGTTTTTGGTTGTTAGTGCTAAAGATCCTTTTGTGCAGTTTGCACCTTCATTCACTTTCACTCTTGCATTGACATTCATGCTCTCGCATCTGCCTATTGATTTTGAAGATGCGGAGTATTTCTCGTTAGAACTCCGCGAACTCATTCTACGCTTTGAGCCGTTCACCTTCTATTCGGGGAGACTCACTTTACGAATATTCTTCTTTCCCCACTTCACAATTCACAACGCCCATAAATCCACTATTTGATATTGGCTTTAATCTCGAATTAATACATGAGACTCCATCTATTCTGAGCACTAATCGAGTGGCATATACATTTTTAGGGTCAGAAGCTGAACACTTAATGCCACCAAAGGGAAAGGGAACCATGTCAGAACAGAGCGAGATCAACAATACCATGTTAGCCTCCATTTAATCAATTCAAGCACAGCTAACAAAGCATGCTAATTTTCAGGCCACACTGAGAGATATGATTCTCAAGATGAGACAAGAAAGAGAAGACATGAGAGATGAGGATAATAGAAACCCTGGAGGTGGGAATTGGGGAGAAGAACCTCACATAGAACCTGGGGCTAAGCCTACACTAAAAGATGCCTATAATCTAGGGGCAGGACAGACAAATTCTTAGATACAAATCCTGACGATTCATGGGCATTTTGAGCTTAAGCCTACTATTTTACCTCTTCTCCCAATATTCCATGGAAATATTAATGAAGAACCTTATATACTCCTCCAGCAGTTCGATCGCATTTGTGGAACCGTACATAACCCAAATGTCCCATTAGATGTAGTGCAGATGACCGCCTTTCCATTCAGTCTGATGGGAAAAGCTTTATACTGGTTAAATCACTTGGGGATGGTTGTCACTACTTGGGAAGAGTTGAGAATACGCATTTCTAAACAAGTATTACCCACTTGGACGACTCAACCAAATGCGATCCTTGATTGCTAATTTCTCCCAGATGCCCCAAGAGCCTATTCACGAGGTGTGGGAACGTTTCAAAGATCTGACGGAGAAATGCCCCCATCATGATATTCCAAAGACCAGCCTTGTACAAAATTTCTTTGGGGGTTTAAGCATTGAGAATGAGAAGCTGGTAGATGCCTACTTCAACAAGGATGAGGATGTCCTTTATCTAATTTTTGAGGAGATAGCAGAAAGTTCAGCAGCTCTTTCTTCTTCACGTGTGTTTCAGAAGCACCCCGTCACCACCCCTGCAGTACTCCACAAGGATGTAAAAATGTCGGTAGCACAAGAAGTGGATAAGGTGGATAGCACAGACCTGGCCATCATTGGAAACCACCTATCCAAGGTGGACATTATTGAAAAGCGAACCAAGGAACTTGATAAGCTTCTTGTGATCGAGCAAAGGACAAAGAATCTGGATAAGCTAAATGAGATAACAAAGCACCTGGAACTTCTTGTGAGTACGATCAGTGCAGTCCACAGTATGAATGCAGCAGCAGACCCCTCTACTAGGGAGCAGACTCCTTCCACCCAGCAGAATAATATAGGACCATCTACAGTTCAGCATGTCTACTATGTGCAGACACCTGATCAAATTCAGCAGCATGCACATCAGATAGTTCCGTACCAGCAAGAAGTAGCCTACATTCCTGAGCAGCAGTCTCCACCTCCACCTGTCATTCAGGAGGTGAATGGTATCTGGTTAGACCGTGAGAGAAACCAGCCCCGTCCGTCTGGGCAAGGCCAGTTGGGTTCACAGCAGGGTCAGAGACCCACCCACCAGCTTCATGGAGGCAAACAACAGCAGTACCAGTTCCAGCACCAGCAGTTCCAGCCTTAGTACCAGTCTCCACCTCAGTTCCAAAACAGGAGAAAAAGCCAGGCACAATAGCAGTCCATGTATTTCCCTCAGCCTAACCAGCAGCAGACTGCATATTATGGACAATATCCTTTCCCCCCTCCTCCTCATTATCAGAATCCGTATGGTTACCAACAACCTCTACGCTATCAGTCTCAGCGACAACCAGTCAATGAGAAACCTGAGGCCCCATCAGTCAATACAAGACTGGACCAACTTGCATTACTTATGAAGAACATGAATGAACTGACTCAACGAATCGATGACCTGACCACCATCAAGAAACTAATTCCAACACAGGTCAAAGCCAACCCCAATAATTTCAGACGCAAGGAGCAAGTAGCGAAAAGCCCACCCATCCCCGAGACAGGTATGTCCCTTGATTTTACATGTTTATCTGACGCCATTCATCTCAGGAGCGGTAGGAGTTTGCAGTCGCATACACACCAGTTGGGGTTGGAAAATCAAACCACTGACAGCATTATCTTCTATATCATCTCCTTCACTAGCAGTTGAGAGGCCCAGTATAACAGCACCCACATCTGGAGTTTTACCGCCTTCACCACCACCTTCACTAGGCAGATGCAGATCACCATCAACAAGGGAGAATATACCAGTCGCAGATTCTTCCTTTTCACCAGCAGCAGCATCCCGTTCTGTTTTAGATTCTATTTTTCCTTCACCTAGATTGGACAGCACTGTACAGACTGATTCTGGTTGTCCTCTTGTACATGATGATTTTACTTTGAACAAAGGAAATGAACGTTTGAATATTTCTTCTAATTTTATGCCATTTCCTTCTACTCTCAAAGCTAAAAAAATCAAAAATTAAAAACAACACTATCCGATCCAGGAGAGGTTGAGATCTTACAGAACATCTTTGTAAAGATGCCACTCCTTAAGGCCATGGAATACATGCCTACAATAAAAAAGGGAATGAAAGAGGCATGTACCCAAAAGCGTCAACCAAGGAAGAACAGACAAAAAGAAACAGAGAAACACATCTTGACCATGGCCACAGTTCATGCCATCAGTAACCTTCCGCCTAAAAAAAGACAAGGGATCACCTCACATCTGTTGCCATATCTTTGATCAAGAATTTGATCGTACTCTACTCGATAACGGTTCCTCCATTAATCTCATGCCTTCCTCTTTATTAACTGAATTCTAGTTAGGGCCTCTAAAAACAACTAGAATGATCCTTCAGTTTGCCGATACATCGATTAAGAGGCCAAGAGGCATTTTAGAGGACGTTATTGTAACTGTGCAGGGAATGAAACTCCCTATTGATTTTTTTTTGTCGTGGATATTGACACATCTGCACCATTACTCCATACCCCGATCATACTAAGTCGATCGTTCCTCCGAACGGCCGAAGCAACAGTTGATTATGGTACTGGAGAGATCATCTTTCACTCTCGTAGTGACAAGGTGAAAATTTAGACGATCTCTGATACCAGACCATCACCGTCACCAGCAGCAGATGATACAGAGAAAGCTATATCGGAGTCAGATGACTGTGATTTTCTTGCTGATGTCAAAGAGACAGTTCTTTTCACGGATTTTATAGATACCCAGGAGTTCCTTCCCCAAAATGACTCTCTGGAATGCACAATGAACATGAGTTCCCTTGGTGGTCCAATTGAGATAGTTGCCGATGAGCAGTTTCAGTAGAGTTCTGAGGTCCAGATATCTGAGCTATTCATTGAATTTCCTGATTTATGCAAAGATGAGAGACATCTTTCTGAGATTATTGCTGAGATATCTGAGCCCTTCATTGATAAGAATATTAAACATCTTGATGAGCAATTCCTTTCTGAGCAAAGATCATTCATTGCAGATCTATCAGATATTTAATTTGCTGAGCCGTCAATAGCTAAGACGGATAGTCTATAGAGCACAGATCACATACCGTCTACCAACACAGTAGCAGAGGTTATCGCAGAGCCGATTTAAACCCCACCTGATCTCAAGGTTTTACCATCAACGTTGAAATATGCCTTCCTTGTGCCCCCCCCCAAATGTTTCCGGTCATCCTCAGCTCGCAGTTGACCGCTGAACAAGAATCTCGCATGATAGAGATTCTTGAGAGAAACCGCGAGGCCATAGGATGGAATATCTCAGATCTCCGTGGGATCAATCCAACATTGTGTTCGCATCATATCTACCTAGAGGATGACCGTAAACCCTCCCGTGAATGTCAGCATCATCTAAATCCAAACCACAGGGAGGTTGTCATGAAGGAGATCAAGAAATGGTGTGAAGCTGGCTTTATATATCCCATTTCGAATTCCAAATGGGTTGGCCCTTTACGTGTGGTCCTGAAGAAATCTGGGATTATGATTGTAAAGAATGACCGTGGTGAGGAGATTCCGACTCGGGTACCTACTTCATGGCATGTCTGTGTAGATTACCGACGCCTGAACTCAGCTACCAAGAGGGATCACTTTCCACTACCCTTTATTGATCAGATTATTGAGAGGTTGGCAGGGAAAGAGTTCTTTTGCTTCTTGGATGGGTACTCGGGATACAACCAAGTTGCTATCGCTCCTGAGGATCAGGAGAAAACTACTTTCACTTGTCTGTTTGGTACTTAAGCCTTTAGACAGATGCCCTTTGGATTGTGTAACGCCCCCGCTACATTTCAAAGGTGTATGTTGGTCGTTTTTGTCGATATGGTGGGTAATTTTCTTGAAGTCTTCATGGACGATTTCTCAGTCTATGGGGATTGTTTTGACACATGTCTTGCTCATTTAGACTGTGTTCTTCAATGTTGCAGTGAGGTAAACCTAGTGCTCTCGTGGGAGAAGAGTCACTTTATGGTGACTAATGGGATTGTAATGGGCCATGTCATCTCTAAATATGGTATGGAGGTTGACTCGTATAAGATTGATTTGATTTCCAAGCTAGAGCCATCGTAAAATTTGAAGCAGTTGAGTTCATTTTTGGGAGACGTAGGATTCTATAGGCGATTCATAAAAGACTTCGGCAAAATTGCCAGATCTTTGACTGAGCTTCTGTGTAAGGAAACTGATTTTGTTGTCGATGAGTCTCCTTGCATTCAATCAGATGAAAGAAATGGTTACTAGTGCTCCTGTCCTACAGCCACCAGATTGGTCTCTTTCTTTTGAGATCACGATGGATGCATCCAATTTCGCAGTTGGAGCAGTTTTAGGATAGAGAAGGGATGGGATACCATTTGCTATACACTATGCTAGCAAGACTCTGGACGACACACAATGGAATTATACAGTTACAGAGAAGGAGATGATAGCAGTTGTGTTTGGGCTAGAAAAGTTCAGATCTTACCTTATCGACTCACATGTTATTGTGTACACGGATCACACTGCCATACGATATTTGCAAGCAAAGAAGGATGCCAAACCATACCTTATCAGATGGATCCTTCTTCTCCAGGAATTTGATTTAAAGATACGAGATAAACCTCGAGTGAAAAACGTTGTGGCAGATCACCTTTCCCGTATTACAGATATAGAGACCTCTGAGAAGAACATGATTCCTATTTTTGAAACCTTTCGAGATGAGTCCATTTTGTTTGTGGACTCACTTCCATAGTATGCTGATATTGTAAACTATCTTGTCTCCAAGAAAGTTCCACAAGATTAGCCAAAGTACAAGGTAGATAGATTTTTGTCAGAGATTCATTATCACTGGTGGGAGAATCCGTACCTTACCTATTTCGTGAGGGTGCAGATTGTATCTAGAGAAGGTGCATTCCTCAGGAGGAAAACACCAGTGTACTTGAGTATTGTCGCGAACTAGAATCTGGTGGGCATCAATCGGGGAAACGTACGACAGCAAAGGCTTTACAAAGTGGCGCCTATGGTGGCCCATATTGTTGAAGGATGCTACAGAGTATGGGCACATTTCCTATCAGTCAGGGATTTCAGTACATCCTGCTCACCGTGGATTATGTTAGTCGATGGGTGGAGGCTATCCCCACCCGAGCCGTAGATAGTCGTACGGTGTGTTCCTTTCTCAAGGACCATATTATTGTGTTGTTCGGTATTCCCAAAATACTGATTTTAGATGGGGGAAGCGATTTCATTAATAGATAAGTAAACAAGCTTGTGAAGGAGTACGCCATTGAGCACAGAGTTGCGTCTCCTTACCACCCTCAGACTAATGGCTTGGCAGAAATTTCAAATAGGGAGATCAAGATGATATTGCAAAAACTTGTATGTCCAGATAGAAAGAACTGGTCTCAGATGCTTGATTCAGTTCTATGGTCTTATAAGACGGTGTACAAATCTCCTTTGGGTATTTCTCCCTACAGATTGGTGTATGGAAAGCCTTGCCACCTGCCAGTAGAATTAATTCACAAATCCTTATGGGCACTCTGTGTATGCAATTTAGATTATGAGAAGGCAGGAAAGAACAAGAAGTTGGATTGGAAATAATTACTGGAATTCCAAGACTTTGCATATGATAACTCACTTATGTATAAGGAGAATGTCCAACGCTAGCATGATAAACACATTCGAAGGAAGACTTTCTCCCCTGATCAAAAAGTTTGGTTATTTGATGCTAAGTTGAAGTTGTTTCCAGGAAAATTGAAAAGCAAGTGGTCAGGACCGTTCATCGTGAGAGCTGTACGTGACAATGGGAGTATTGTCATATATGGGTTGTCATCTGAATCGTAACCATTTATTGTGAACGGACATTTGCTGAAGCCATATCTAGATCATGATACATTCTTCTCCGTTGTGGATTCCATATCTTTGGTAACAGATGATGATCTTTTGATTCCACCATCTATGTCTGATACATAAGCTCACCACCTCTTGTATATCCTTTCGTTTCTCCCTTTCTTCTCCTATTTTATCATTCACCCCTTTTCCATGTGTATATATGCTATACTTAGGATGTGATCCTAAATATAGGGGGGTGAAAGATATGTGTTGTTCATATTCATCATGTTTATCACCCGTGTTGTTGCCTATACATAGGGATACTCTACCCTAAGTATAGGGGGTGTGATATTGTTCATATTCTTATTTTCTCTTAATTGATTTTCGATTAATTGAATAATCCTCAGGAATTGTAGCCTCCCAGAGTTCGACCATGTCTGCTAAATAGGTTAATAAGTAGCAAAAATTAAAAAAATTGTTTGTTTGTTACGGTTTCTTTTGTGGATAGCAATGACAACTTATCATCAATTTCCGTCCATGAGAAAAACGCAATCAACAAAATGGCATCGTTGCTGAGGAGGCGCGATGAAGATAGTTAGGTTTCTCTTTTGACATGCTATTCTTGGTTGTAAATATCTGTTTACATTCTTGCCATTCACTTCATTATTTATATCCAATGCATTCTTTTCATTTAATTCTCTCACATTCGATAATTGTGTTTCGTATATATTCTCCGTCTTTTTCTTACGAGGGCCCACAGAGAGAAGGAGGCGATCCTAGGAGAGTCGAAGCACCCAAGCGACGTGGAGGTGGATTGATTCTTAACCAAGCCGTAGGATAGCATGAGAAGAGCAGAAGTAGAAGTGAAGGAGACGGAGAGAGAGAGAGAGAGAGAGAGAGAGAGATTTTTTCTACCATTTGAACTCTTGTAAACTGACATTCATTTGTTGCGGGGTCAATTTCGCCAAGTGCCGGTGCACTTGGGGGACCTCACTGGTTTTGTTTTCATCGCTTTATTTTTCTTTGTTTCCTACAGATTTCGCGAGCAACCTATTGATTGCTTTAATTAATTTGCTTGATCAGGTAATTAATAAGGTCCAAACACCCTAAACAAGAATTTCTGTGCCTATAGAGTAGAGCGTAATTTGGACTTAGTCAAATTAACTTTTTCTTGCCTGTTAATAGAAGTTATCATCTAGGACGGTTCACTTACATCATATAGGTTAGTTTATTTTTCTGTATTTAAATTCTGCGTGGATCACTTGGATGTATTGTACTGGCGACAAGGTACGCATCTCTAACCCCTGCATACACCATCGTTTTTAATCGTGCATTTGCATTTTCGATCTCCTTCCTTGTTTTCATTCACATAAGTTAAAAAGGAAATTGGACAATCGGTAGGAGATTCTTTGAAAATATTTTAACCAAGTGACAGCTGCCTAAAATACGGGACTGCTAAAGAAAACTCGACCCTAAAATAAAGACAAGGAAAAATCACTATTTTGGGGAGAGTAACCCCTCATTGTTTGCTTTGTATGTAGCGAGAGAGCGACCCGTACATTAGGATAGAGCCACACCCGAACTCTTTTCAGACTACTATTTTGGGTTAATCATTCTCCAGTGAGGGTCTCTCCGGTAGTCAGTAAAGCGGCCTGCGACGTCCTTAGCAGATCGAATTGATCGGGTAGCCGGTAAACGATCCGCAATTCATACTGGCTGGGAAAGATCTAACTTTGGGATTAGGCCAGTCTCCTGAGAGCATTGGGTTCCTACCAGCTCGCTTTAACCGCTCTGATATATTGTACTATCACCAAACTCTAAAATTGACAAGATAATTGATCGAACCTTCACGATCTTCACATTGAGTTGAGTTGGTGAACTGGGGGTTTATATTGTGTTTTCTTGTTAGTGTTAAAGATCCTTTTGTGCAGTTTGCGTCTTCATTCACTTTCACTCTTGCATTGACATTCATGCTCTCGCATCCTGCCTATTGATTTCGAAGATGTTGGACCGGAGTATTTCTCGTTCGAACTCTGTGAACTCATTCTACACTCTGAGCCGTTCACCTTCTATTCGGGGAGACTCAATTCACAAATATTCTTCTTTCCCCACTTCACAATTCACAGCATCCATATATCCACTATTTGAGATTGGCTTTAATCTTGAATTAATACATGAGACTCCATCAATTCTGAGCACTAATCGAGTGGCATATAAATTTTTAGCGTCAGAAGCCGAACACTTATTGCCACCAAAGGGAAAGGGAACCATGTCAGAATAGAGCGAGATCAACAGTACCGTGTTAGCCTCCATTTAATCAATTCAAGCACAGCTAACAGAGCATGCTAATTTTCAGGCCACAATGAGAGATATGATTCTCAAGATGAGACAAGAAAGAGAAGACAAGAGAGAGGAGGATAACAGAAACACTGGAGGTGGGAATGGGGGAGAAGAACCTCACATAGAACCTGGGGCTAAGCCTACACTAAAAGATGCCTAAAATCTAGGGGCATGACAGACAAATTCTTAGATACAAATCCCGACGATTCATGGGCATTTTGAGCTTAAGCCTACTATTTTACATCTTCTCCCAATATTCCATGGAAATATTAATGAAGAACCTTATATACTCCTCCAGCAGTTCGATCGCATTTCTGGAATCGTAAACAACCCAAATGTCCCATTAATGTAGTGCAGATGACCTCCTTTCCATTCAGTCTGATGGGAAAAGCTTTATACTGTTAAATCACTTGGGGAAGGTTGTCACTACTCAGGAAGAGTTGAGATCCGCATTTCTAAACAAGTATTATCCACTTATACGACAACCAAATGCGATCCTTGATTGCTAATTTCTCCAGATGCCCCAAGAGCCTATTCACGAGGCATTGGAACATTTCAAAGATCTCACGGAGAAATGCCCCCATCATGATATTCCAAATACCATCCTTGTACAAAATTTCTTTGGGGGTTTAAGCATTGAGAATGAGAAGTTGGTAGACGTCGACTTCAACAAGGACGAGGATGTCCTTTATCAAATTTTTGAGGAGATGGCAGAAAGATCAGCAGCTCTTTCTTCTTCACATGCATTTCAGAAGCACCCCGTCACCACCCCTGCAGTACTCCACAAGGATGTCAAAATGACGGTAGCACAAGAAGTGGATAAGGTGGATAGCACAGACCTGGCCATCATTGGAAACCACCTATCCAATGTGTACATTATTGAGAAGCGATCCAAGGAACTTGATAAGCTTCATGTGATCGAGCAGAGGACAAAGAACCTGGATAAGCTGGTTGAGATAACAAAGCACCTGGAACTTCCTGTGAGTACGATTAGTGCGGTCCACAGTACGAATGCAGGAGCGGACCCCTCTACTAGGGAGCAGACTCCTTCCACCCAACAGAGTAATATAGGACCATCTACAGTTCAGCATGTCTAGTACGTGCAGACACCTGATCAAAATCAGCAGCATGCACATCAGATAGTTCCGTACCAGCAAGAAGTAGCCTACATTCCTGAGCAGCAGTCTCCACCTCCACTTGTCATTCAGGAGGTAAATGGTATCTAGTTCGACCGTGAGCG
Organism: Ottelia alismoides; assembly: GCA_037367405.1. Lineage (NCBI taxonomy): Eukaryota > Viridiplantae > Streptophyta > Magnoliopsida > Alismatales > Hydrocharitaceae > Ottelia > Ottelia alismoides. The sequence continues at coordinate 670,361 of JAZKJV010006077.1, read as the reverse complement.
AAACCATCCCATCCGTCAGGGCAAGTCCAGTTGGGTTCACAACAGGGTTAGAGACCCACCCACCAGCTTCAGGGAGGCAAACAACAGCAGTACCAGTACCAGCACCAGCAGTTTCAGACTCTGTACCAGTCTCCACCTCAGTTCCAAAACTGGAGAAAAAGCCAGCCGCAACAGCAGTCCATGTATTTGCCTCAACCTAACCAGCAACAGACTGCATATTATGGACAATATCCTTTCCCCCCTCCTCCTCATTATCAGAATCCGCATGGTTACCAACAGCCTCTGCACTATCAATCTCAGCGACAACCAGTCAATGATAAACCTGAGGCCCCTTCATTCAATACAGCACTGGACCAACTTGCATTGCTTATGAAGAAAGTTAATGAACTGACTCAGCGGATCGATGACCTGACCACCACCAAGAAACTAATTCCAACACAGGTTGAAGCCAACCCCAACAATTTCAGATGCAAGGAGCAGGTAGCTAAAAGCCCACCCACCCCCGAGACAGGTATGTCCCTTGATTTTAAATGTTTATCTGACGCCATCCATCTCAGGAGCAGTAGGAGTTTGCAGCCGCATACACACCAGTTGGGGTTGGAAAATCAAACCACTGAGAGAGCATCATCTTCTACATCATCTCCTTCACTAGAAGTTGAGAGGCCCAGTATAACAGCACCCACATCTGGAGTTTTACCGCCTTCACCACCACCTTCACTAGGCAGATGCAGATCACTATCAACTAGGGAGAATATACCAATCGCAGATTCTTCCTCTTCACCAGCAGCAGCATCCCGTTCTGTTTTAGATTATGTTTTTCCTTCACCAAGATTGGACAATCTTGTATAGAATGATTCTGGTTGTCCTCTTGTATATGATAATTCTACTTTGAATAAAAGAAATGAACGTTTGAATGTTTCTTCTAATTCTGTGGCATTTCCTTCTACTCTCAAAGCTAAAAAAATCAAAATTAAAAAAACACTATTTGATCTGGGAGTGGTTGAGATCTTACAAAACATTTTTGCAAAGATGCCACTCCTTAAGGCCATGGAATACATGCCTACACTAAAAAAGGGAATGAAAGAGGCATGTACCCAAAAGCGTCAACAAAGGAAGAATAGACAAAAAGAAATAGAGAAACACATCTTAACCATGGCCACAGTTCATGAAATTAGTAACCTTCCTCCTAAAAAAAGACAAGGGAGCACCTCACATCCGTTGCCATATCTTTGATCAAGAATTTGATCGTACTCTTCTCGATAGAGGTTCCTCCATTAATATCATGCCTTCCTCTTTATTAATTGAATTGTAGTTAGGGCCTCTTAAAACAATCAGAATGATCTTTCAGTTTGCCGATAGATCGATTAAGAGGCCAAGAGGCATTTTAGAGGATGTTATTGTAACGGTGCAGGGAATGAAACTCCCTGTTGATTTTGTTGTCATGGATATGGACACATCTGCACCGTTACTCCATACCCTGATCATACTAGGTCGACCGTTCCTCCGAACGGCTGAAGCAGCAATTGATTATGGTACTGGAGAGATCATCTTTCACTCTCGTAGTGACAAGGTGAAATTTGAGACAATCTCTGATCCTAGACCATCACTGTCACCAGCAGCAGATGATACAGAGAAAGCTATATCAGAGTCAGATGACTGTTATTTTCTTACTGAATTCAAAGAGACAGATCTTTTCACATATTTTATAGATATCAAGGAGTTCCTTTCCCAAACGGACTCTCTGGAAAGCACAGTCAAAATGAGTTCCCTTGGTGGTCCAATTGAGATAGTTGCCGATGTGCAGTTTGAGCAGAGTTCTGAGGTCCAGATATATGAGCCATTCATTGAATTTCTTGATTTATGCAAAGATGAGAGACATCTTTCTAAGATTATTGTTGAGATATCTGAGCCCTTCATTGATAAGAATATTGAAGATCCTGATGAGTAATTCCTTTCTGAGCAAAGATCATTCATTGCAGATCTATCAGATATTTTATTTGTTGAGCCGTCTATAGCCAAGGTGGATAGTCTACAGAGCACAGATCACATACCATCTACCAGTACAGTAGCAGAGGTTATCGCAGAGCCGATTTAAACCCCACCTGAGCTCAAGGTTTTACCATCAACATTGAAATATGCCTTCCTTACGGGTCCCCCCAAATGTTTCCGGTCATCCTCAGCTCGTTGTTGACTGCTGAACAAGAATCTCGCATGATAGAGGTTCTTGAGAGAAACCACAAGGCCATAGGATGGAATATCTCAGATCTCCGTGGGATTAATCCAGCATTGTGTTCGCATCATATCTACCTAGAGGATGACTGTAAACCCTCCCGTGAATGTCAGCATCATCTAAATCCAAACCTCAGGGAGGTTGTCATGAAGGAGATCAAGAAATGGTGTAATGTTGGCTTTATATATCCCATTTGGATTCCAAATGGGCCAGCCCTTTACATGTGGTCCTGAAGAAATCTGGGATTACGATTGTAAAGAATGACCGTGGTTAGGAGATTCTGACTCGGAACCTACTTCATGGCGTGTCTGTGTAGATTACCGACGCCTGAACTCAGCTACCAAGAAGAATCACTTTCCACTGCCCTTTATTGATCAGATTATTGAAAGGTTGGCAGAGAAAGAGTTCTTTTGCTTCTTGGATGCGTACATGGGATACAATAAAGTTTCTATCGCTCCTGAGGATCAGGAGAAAACTACTCTCACTTGTCTGTTTGGCACTTAAGCTTTTAGACGGATGCCCTTTGCATTGTGTAACGCCCCCGCTACATTTCAAATGTGTATGTTGGTCATTTTTGCCGATATGGTGGGTAATTTTCTTGAAGTCTTCATGGACGATTTCTCAGTCTACGGGGATAGTTTTGACACATGTCTTGCTCATTTAGACCGAGTTCTTCAATGTTGCGGTGAGGTAAACCTACTGCTCTCGTGGGAGAAGAGTCACTTTACGGTGACTAATGGGATTATAATGGGCGATGTCATCTCCGAACATGGTATAGAGGTTGACTCGTCTAAGATTGAAGTGATTTCCATGGTAGAGCCACCGTAAAATTTGAAGCATTTGAGGTCATTTTTGGGACACGTAGGATTCTATAGGCGATTCGTAAAAGACTTCAGCAAAATCGCCAGATCTTTGACTGAGCTTCTATGTAAGGAGACTGATTTTGTTGTCGATGAGAAAGTTCTCCTTGCATTCAATCCGATGAAAGAAATGGTTACTAGTGCTCCTGTCCTACAACCATCAGATTGGTCTCTTCCTTTTGAGATCATACAGATGCATCAGATTTTGCAGTTGAAGCGGTTTTAGGATAGAGAATGGATGGGATACCATTTGCTACACTATGCTAGCAAGACTCTGGATGAAGCACAACAGAATTATACAGTTACATAGAAAGAGATGTTAGCAATTGTGTTTGGGCTAGAAAAGTTCAGATCTTACCTTATCGACTCACACGTTATTGTGTACACAGATCACACTGCCATACGATATTTGCAGAAAAAGAAGGATGCCAAACCACACCTTATCAGATGGATCCTTCTTCTCCATAAATTTGATTTAAAGATACGAGATAAACCTGGAGTGAAAAACGTTGTGGCAGATCACCTTTCCCATATTACAGATATTGAGACTTCTGAGAAGAACATGATTCCTATTTTTCAAACCTTTCCAGATGAGTCCATTTTATTTGTGGACTCACTTCCATAGTATGCCGATATTGTAAACTATCTTGTCTCCAAGAAAGTTCCACAAGATTGGCCAAAGTACAAGGTAGATAGATTTCTATCAGAGATTCATTATTACCAGTGCGAGGATCCGTACCTATTTCGTGAGTGTACGGATTGTATCTAGAGAAGGTGCATTCCTCAGAAGGAACACCCCAGTGTAATTGAGCTCTGTAACAAACTAGAATCTTGTGGGCATCATTTGGGGAAATGCACGACAGCAAAGGTTTTACAGAGTGGTCTATGGTGGCCCACATTGTTTAAGGATGCTAGAGAGTATGTTCGAGCTTGTACTGATTGTCAGAAAATTGGAGGAACAATTGGTTCTAAAGATACCATGCCCCTAAGATACATACAGATTTCTGATGTTTTTGATGTCATGGGAATAGACTTCATGGGCCCATTTCCTATCAGTAAGGGATTTCAATACATCCTTCTCACTGTGGATTATGTTAGTCGATGGGTGGAGGCTATCCCCACCCGAGCCGCAGATAGACGTACGGTGTGTTCCTTTCTCAAGGACCATATTATTGTGCGGTTCGGTATTCCCAAAATACTGATTTCAGAAGGGGGAAGCGATTTCATTAATAGAGAAGTAAACAAGCTTGTGAAGGAGTACGCCATTGAGCACAGAGTGTGTCTCCTTACCACCCTCATACTAATGGCTTGGTAGAAATTTCAAATAGGGATATCAAGATGATATTGCAAAAACTTGTGTGTCCAGATAGGAAGAACTAGTCTCAGATGCTTGATTCAGTTCTATGGGCTTATCAGAGGGCATAGAAATCTCCTTTGGGTATGTCTCCCTACAGGATAGTGTATGGAAAGCCTTACCACCTGCCAGTGGAATTAATTCACAAATCCTTATGTGCACTCTGTGTTTGCAATTTAGATTATGAGAAGGCAGGAAAGAACAAGAAGTTGGATTTGAACAAATTAATGGAATTCCGAGACTTTGCATATGATAACTCACTTATGTATAAGGAGAATGTCAAGCGCTGGCATGATAAACACATTCGAAGGAAGACTTTCTTCCCTGATCAAAAAGTTTGGTTATTTGATTCTAAGTTGAAGTTGTTTCCAGGAAAATTGAAAAGCAAGTGGTCAGGACCGTTCATCGTGAGAGTTGTGCGTGACAATGGGAGTATTGTCATATATGGGTTGTCATCTGACGCACAACCATTTATTGTGAACGGACATTTGCTGAAGCCATATCTAGATCATGATACATTCTTCTCCGTTGTGGATTCCATATCTTTGGTATCTGATGATGATCTTTTGATTCCACCTTCTGTGTCCGATACATAAGCTCACCACCTCTTGTATATCCTTTCGTTTCACTCTTTCTACTCATGTTTCTTCATTCACCCCTTTTCCATGTGTATATATGCTATACTTAGGATGTGTTTTATCCTAAGTATAGGGGGGTGAAGGATTTGTGTTGTTCATATTAGTCCTGTTTATCACCCTTGTTGTTGCCTATACTTAGGGATACTCTACCCTAAGTATAAGGGGGTGATATTGTTCATATTCTGTCTTTTTGAGTATGTACATTATCTTCATCGGTTTTCCCCTTTGTACACTCTACTATACTTAGGATTACTTGATCCTACGTATAGGGGGGATCACCAACTTCTCTTCTTTTTATCTTTTCTTTGAGTTGTTGTAGCATAGGAGTCTTTTCACCTTTCTATACTTAACACGAGTTATGTCTTCCTTTGTCGCTCTCTGATCACTATGAGGACATAGTTCGAGCTAAGTATGGGGGGTGTCGTATATATTGTACATATACTTTAGACATAACTCGTAGTTTTAAATACATTTATTTTGGGGGTTATGTGTATAATTGTGTAAAATCCACGTGTGTAAAAAACAAAAACAAAACAAAAACAAAACAAAAGAATAAACAAAAATAAAAAGAGACAAAAAAACAAAAAGAAAAAAAACAAAAAACAAAAAAAACAACACAAACAAACAAAACAAAACAAAAAAATCTTGTATATATTTTACTAACCCTTTTCCTTTTTAAAAAAAACTACAAAACTTGCATAATTCAAAAAAAGCCTTTCTTTTACATCTGCATTGTTGTCAGAAAAAAATCTCTTTGCATTGCGCATATTTTCTTGCATTTGCATGTGCATTTTTTATGATAGTATTGACATTTAAACTATGTCTAGAATAAAATTGAAGAATGGAGCTGAGTTGGACCTTAATCCACCTAATTCTTAGAGGAACTTCACCGAGAAAGAGTATTCTAGAAGCTTTAGGTCTTTGACTTAATTATTTGAGTTCCACATGACAATGTGTAGTGTTTGACTCTTAGTGTCGAACCTGGTCTCTTCATTCTGGGTGCAACTCTGGAATAGGAAATTAATTTGTACTCTCACACTATGCACTTAGCTCAACTCAGACGGGATGTTGGAAGACTACGTAGGTTTCTTTTCTTGTAGCGTGGAAATCTAAAGACCATAGTACGAGTTGAAATAAAGCTTTGGAAAAGGGATGGACGACTGCACACATTTTTTTCTAAGACCCCAAAACATGTACGGAAATAAAAAGATTCTATATCCGTAGGGGCACAACAAGATCCAAGCAGAACCACCAAAAATCGAAACACAAAGGAGCCACTACCAAATAAATACCTGACCAAAAAGGTCCAATCTTCAAGAAAACCTGCAGATCTTGGTGGAGACTCGGCTACACTAGCCATCTTCACAAGGAGAGATGACTACATTGGCCACCCTCCAGTTCTTTTCTCCTTCTTCTAACTTCTACCCCAATTCGATTCTGAACACAGCGCGACATACCTTAGAAGGAAATACCTGACTCGCAGAGGACAAGTTACTGGAGAGGAGATTTGCATGGTAGTCCGGCATTCTGGATGGGAAGAGCTAAAACCTTTCACACACATGAGTCAATTGTTCAATGTTCATAGAAGGAAATACCTGACTCCCAGAGGACGAGTTACTGGAGAAGAGATTTGCATGGTAGTCCGGCATTCTGGATGGAAAGATCTAAAACCTTTCACACACATGAGTCAATTGTTCAATGTTCATAGGGTATGCTTTGGGAAGAGGATTGATCTAAGATGACTTCTGAGCCGAAACTGTGACAATGATGTGTAGAACTTGAAGGCTGTCGAATTTAAAATTCTAAGTCTCACAGAAGTTCCGACATACTAATAATCCAAAGGTCCGACAGAGCTCCAAACTACAATTTTATGAAGATAAGTTTAATACTCAATATTGTCCTACTTTCTTTATTTTTTCCTTTCTTTTTTTCTTTTTCTTCACTTATTCTTTCAAATAAGTGTTTGCTAAGGGACTAGTAAAGGTAAAGCATAGGGGGATGATGAATTTGCGATTCATCATCGTTATTCATTGATTTTAGCTTAAAATCCCTTATAAAACACTTGCATATAACACTAACTCCATATTCTTACTAACTTGCATCTGTGGGTAAATATTGTACCCTTTTTACTAATTTTAACCTAAAATAAATAAATAAAGGAAAAATAAAGAAAAGAAAATAAAAAAGGGAAGACTGTATACAGGCTGACCCAAACCCCGAGAGAAGGTCAAGACTTGACCTGATCGACCAGGAATAAAGTAGGGGGAGATAGGGTCCTTAAGCAAAAAAAATAAAAAAAATATGTTTTGTGTATATCTGTATAAAAATAACATTAATTTATTTGTGCCTTAATTGATCTCAAATCAAATAACTTTCAAGACCAATGTTGTAACTAAAAATGTGTCCTAATTAATAAAAATAATTGCACAAATAAATCTTGTACAGAATCAAAGTAACCATACATGGAAAAAGATACTAAGCACTAATTTAAAAAATCAATTCCAGCTCCATATGAACTCAAATTGAATCAATCTCAATTCCATTGGATTCTAAATTAAATTACCTTTAAAATGGCTATGATTTCATAATTTTTAGAGTTACGAGTAAAAAGTTGGTTTTTCGGGGTGGTTTGTGCAATCTTCCCATGTATTTTGTAAATATTGTATTGGTATATATTTGTAAATTATTCTTACTAATTATTTAAAATAAAAATAAAAATCAAAAAAAATAAAATTAAAAAAACGAGAGCTAATTTCTTTATTTACCCTTGTATATAATGTCATATATGTATATAGTAAATGTATATAGTTATTATTTTTAATTAACCAAAATAAAAAATTAAAAAAATAACATTTTTTAATTCAAATAAATAAAGTGACGAAAATTCAAAAAAAATAGATAATTTTGTAAATAGTTTTAACTCTTTTACTTTATCTCATTTCATCTCTCTAATCTCTTCCACCAAAAAATTCAAAAATTCATTTCAATTTTCATCTCTTATCTCTTTATCAAAAAAATCAAAAATCAAATTTTATTATATCTTTTTTATTTATATGGCTCATTATCCCTCATTCCAACTTGATCAATCTTTTTAGAGAGGAGCCTGATCTCCGAGAGAAAATTTCGTCGAGAAAGTTGCCTAGTCTCCAAGCCTTCCGGTGACAGCGAGTCGACCTTGTCGAGACGATCACAGTCCATTTCCGCTCCTAAGATGAGATCCACAATTTTCTTATTTCTTATCGTAGGTTAATCGTAGTTTATTTCGTCACATTTTTATTTCCATCGTCATTTTGCTTTTTTCTAGTTCTTTAAATAAAATCCATCAGTTTTTTGATTTGATACCGATGTTGAGTTTTCACCTCATTCTCTCGATCTCTCCACGTTCTATTTCTATCGTCCACGATCTCTCAACTCCGGCCCCATACGGTGGCCGGAGATCAGATTCGAATCACTCATTTCTGCCGAATCCCCGTTCATTTTCTGATTTATAAATAAATAAAAAATAATAAAAAAATATATTTGTTTCTTTTTCTCTAACGTTTGTTTTGTAGGATCATTAATAAAAAATAACAAAAAATAAAAAAATAATTTCTTTATCCTATTTTTTCTTAACTCCTATTTTTCGGATTTACAAAAAAAATAATAAAAAAATTCTTTTTATTATTGTTTACATTATAATAAAAAATAGAAAAAATAAAAAAACGGGAACGGTTGCCCTCCAGGCGCCACCGCCCTCCCACCTTCTTCCTCGGCCTCCATCACAGCCCATCGTACCCTCCGCCTTTGGTCGTACGGCCCGACGCCGCTCGAGCTCCATTGCCACTGACCTCCTGATCTCCGCGCTCCTCGTCAACCCTGCCTAGCCGCGTGAGCCAACACGCGACCCTCCTCCATTGACAACGCCACTAGACCACACAGTGTGCGGTTGCCATTCCCCTTGCGTGCCGCCGCGCCTCCGCACGCAGCCGCCATCCTCCAGCGGGTCGCCCCACGTCAACGCCATGCCTCCAGCACTGTCCACCCACATTCCAGCACCGTCTCTAGTGTGCGTCGGCATCCACCTCCGCGCCACGCCTCCGCGGCATCCAGCACGGTAGTGCACGGTCCGCTCCACTACCCAGCGCGACAATGCGCGCTTCTGCCGCCACCCACTCTACCGTATCTCGCGTCGGCGACCCCGTGAACAAGCTCTTCGACGTGCGAGCTCCTCCACCTCTACAGACCCGTCGAGCTCCTCCGCCTCTGAAGCTCGCGCCTCGCTCCTCTCAGCCTGCATCCGCCGGACACCGTTCCCCTTTGGCATTGGAGAATAACAAGGGGCGGCGGCCCATGCCCTTTTCCTTGATTTGAATGAAAGAAGAAGAAGGAACTTGGGCTTTTGTTAAAAAATTTGAGAAAATTACGTTCACGCCCCCAAATGTTTTCAAAATTACAGAATGGTCCCTAGCTTAATTGGGAAAACGTCAGAGTGATCCCCGGAAGTTTTTGAAATTACAACTACACCCTTGCCAGAACAAAGCACGTGCAGAGCACGTTTCCATTGGGTAAATTACAAAGTATTCCCTGCATCTATTTATTGTTATATTCTGATACTTAAATTTGAAAGATTTTTGTTTTAGTACCTGTTTCCAGACTCTTTAATTTGCATGAATTCTCTATTGAAATAAATGTTTTTATAAGTCTAAAAATTCTCAAAAAAAAATTGTGCATGCTTCTGATGTGGTGTTTTTCATAGCATAAAATTTCCATTGCATTTTGTTTTCATGTATTATTATTAAAAAATCAAAAAACATGTTATTTGTCCCTGTTTGAAATTCAAAAATTCAAAAAATTCGAAAATAAATCCGAAAAATCCAACAAAATTAGGGTAGTTTCATTTCATTGTCTTTTAATTTTTATACAACTTTCACGCATTAATTATTTATAAAACCCAAAAAATAGGAAAACATCGAAAATATTATAAAAACCATAGAAAATTCTACAAAAATCCAAAAATAGTGATTTTAATTCCTGTTTGTAGATAATTTGTTCTATTTTGACATAAAAATAATTGTCAGAAGTTTTGGGTACTTAAAATATTTTTAAGTTGCAAATTACTCCAACCTATGCATAATTTCACATTTTCTCACTGTTTGATTTTTAGAAAAATACAAAAACATTTAAAAAATCTACAAAAATTCTCAAAAACATTTCAAAACTTATAAAACTCAGAAATATTTTCTTGGGATTTTTCTAAGCATTTTTGATAAACTGAAAAAGAGTTGGTGTGCGTATTTTTGATCTTGGGAATATTGCTTCGTGTTATTTTTTAAAATAAAAAAATTAAAAAGATAAAAAATTTTAAAAACCAAGGACAGTTGTCCTTTGAGATTCTTGTTTTCTCTTAATTGATTTTCGATTAATTGAATAACCCTCGGAATTGTAGCCTTCCTGAGTTCGACCCTGCCCGCTATATAGGTTAATAAGTAGAAAAAATTAACAAAAAAATGTTTGTTTGTCATGGTTTTTTTTGGAGATAGCAACGACCAACTTATCATCAATTTCCGTCCATGAGAAAAACGCAACCAACATAAAGTAGGGGGAGATAAGGGCCAATAATAAAATAAAATTCTCATTTATTCATTCATTACTTATTTATTTTTGGGACTTATTTTATTTTCTATTTTTTATACCTAAAATAAAGAAACTTTCTACAGGAAATTATAGATAATAATATATAGAAAAAATACAAAATTGAGTTCATGCAAAAATAAAACACAGTGTAAAAGTTATTGTTTGAATAAGATTCCAAAATCCCAACCTCCCATACCCATACTCTCAAATAAAAACTCAAAATATGTCAAAAATGCCTTTAACTATATATAACTTTTAATTAATTATTTAATAAGGGAGTTTCATATTTTTTGTGTTAAGGTGTGAAAGTTAGGTTTTCGAACCCTATTATACAATATACCCGAATAAAATAATCATTTTATTTATTATTCATTATTTTTATAATTTTATAAATTATAATTTTGTAAATATTATTTATAACATACGGACATATTATAACTCAAATAAAACATTAAAATAATATATGTATAAAAAATACATAGATGAAATACATATACCTATACCTATATAATAAGTGTACCTATTTATTTAAGTGTATATATTATATCATAAAAATATAATAATAATATAGTTATGTATATAAAATAAGTTATAATTCTCTAAAATAAGAAAAAATAATAATAAAATCAAATATACAAAATAAAAATAAAAGACACAAAATATAGATAAATATAGCTATAAATATACCCCTTAAAAGTAACCTCTAATTAAATATCTCTAAAAATAAGTAAAAATCATAATAAAATTCTACAAAAATAAAGAATGACATTTTTATAAAATTAACAAAATCATTCTGTTTATTTTTGAATTTATATATATTTTCTGGCTTGGTTTTTCCTGGTTGGTCTACGTAGACCAACCAGGTCTCTACGCCAGTTGACCTCGGTCAACTCTCTGACCGAGGTGCTAGCCCTTGTCAGTTCTGGCTCTTGGCCTTATTTCTCGACTTTTTCCCCGAGGATCTAAGCACCATCTCGAGTTGATTTCTTCATAGACTTTCTTCCTTGATCCTTGCTCATGCACACTCGCATGATTCCTTGGGCCAAGGACCACTACATCGTTGCCACCACCTCGATCTTTGGAGCATCTCGATTACATTGTACAAAACCCCCTCCGAGCTCCTCTTCCCATTTTGAATCCCTTTGACTGAGTTTAGCGCCCCCTCTCATGTTCAATGGATATGGGAGCCCCATGACCCTTTTTTTTATGTTCCTATGCTAACTTGTAGGTTCTGGTGGTCAAGGGCCCATCGGGGCTGATTTTGTGTCACGTCAGAGGCACCTAGAGTACCTCTGCTCCTACGACCTCGTGGGTGGGCTTCGGTGCCCCTCCGATCGTTCTGAATCCCCTAGCTAATAAAGGTACCATCCAGAAGCATTTGGGACATGTTGCAGCAAGGAAGACCACTAGAGAAGTAGATTCTAGCAAGAGGAACTCGCTCAGGCGGGGCTTCTTCCCAGTTCATCCTCAGCCCTACTCCGCTGTCAATCTTGGTCGTGTTCTTCGTGTGCTCTAACTACCATCAGATTGTCTCCCCGCTCAACCGTCAGATTCTCTGAGGTGATCTAATACAGGCTGTTCAGAACAAAGTGTCATCATACACCCCTGAGCAGACACGTGGCGTAAGTGGCGCCTATCAACCGTTGGATCCGCGCCCTTGTCTGGGTATTTTGTAGTCTCCACTTAGCAATTTTTGCATTTAAATTTGAGAACTAAGGGTTTCATTGGTGTTTATAGTTTTGTACTTTTTGCAAATAAGCCCATGCACTTCTCATGTTTATAAAATAGTCTACACCAGCTCACCTCACGTGGTCGCCCACGTGAGGTAGGAATTTTGCTGCGGACACCTGTGCTTTTATGTATTTCTATTTGGACCAGGATCTTCTTATTCTAATTATAACTTTTTGGTAAAATTTCAGAAAGGCCCTCGTGTTTTATTTTGATAGCATATGTGCCCTTGTAAGAATATATATTCTTTTTAGTTCTCTATTTTTTAATATAGCTATTGTGCTTAGAAAAATCTTAAAAAATACATGTAGGTTCCTAGATGTTTTGTATTTTCACGCCCTAATTTTATTTTCTGCATTTTAAGACTTTTATTGGTTATTAAAATCATTTAGAGCATTTATACCTTGTCTACAGTTTAAAATACCTAAAAAATATTGTTCCTTTTTGTAAAATTCCGAAAAATATATTAATTGTTTATTTATTTTTTTTCTAACTACAGAAATTAAAATCCCAAAAATGGAAAAATAAAATACCTAAAACTTAAAAATACCTAAAAATACTTATAAAAATCTATAAAATTCATAAAGATTCCAAAAATAGTATTTACTTTTTTTCTAATTTTCTTTATATTATTTATTTTCAATTAAAATTTATTTGAAGATTTTTTGACGTCATTTGTTATTTTTCCCTTCATTTCAATTTCAAGTATTTATTAAATACCTGATTAGGCATTTTTTATTCTAAAAATATATAAAAATTATCAAAATTCATTATAAAATTAAAAAAATATTTATAATTAAAAATTTTTAAATTTTTCACTTTTTGGTTATTTTAAATTATATATATCTTTTATTTATTATTGTATATATATTCTTATATATCTTATATTATACATTTAAAAAAATAAATTTAAAAATCTAAAAAGACAAAAAGATAATATAAAAATTTAGACTTGAAAACAAAATATAAAAATTAAAAACAAAAATAAATTTAAAAAATTATAATTAAAACCCACATAAAAATAGACAAAGAATCACCCACTCATTTTTTAGCATTAATTTTCCTGTTCTATCATGTTTTGCTCCCTATGTTTTATACTCTACAATAGTTGCTCTATACAAATCTTTTGTGGAATTAAATAAAATAAATTTTAACTCCACACATTGATTTGCATCGCTTTATATATTGCGGGTTAATTATTGTTTGAAGTTAGGGTTTCTCGTGGGTCGCAGCATCGACTGGGTCTCCGCCTTGTGTAAAATATTTCTAAACCCGCGCAAAATCTGCTTCAACAAATGGCATTTTTATCGGGGGAAACTGCACATAAATTGGCTTTTCCTGATTGTGTCTTCTTTGCCTACATTTTTCCTTTATTTATTTTCTTGTTCATTTGATATCATTGTTAAATTGTCTAATTAGCTCTCTCTTTGTTGGCTTTGCTACGAGGTACCGCGGATTGAGGGAGGTCCTTTATTCGAAGCACTTACGAATCCTCGTGAGGCTATTTTTTGACCTAGGATCAAAGAGGATTTGGAGGAGTTTTTGAAGATAAATTTTTGTGCATTTATTTTAGTTATTTATTTGTAAATTCAAGTGAGAGAGAGACTTAATTTGTAATATCCAGGACATTCTCAAGACTCTGTCATACTTCACGAGGTCTAGTACCCGAGGGATTGTTCCCTCGGGGCCTTGTCAGTTTTGTCGCGGTTTTCATCACCTTTGTTTTATTTTGTTTCATGGTTTTCTTTCCTTTATTTTGTGTGATTGAGCTCTAGCATAGGATCGCTTGTTGGTAGATTAAGGCCAAACACCTAATATCATTGTCTGCACCAATAGTCTCGTTTGGACTTAGTCAAAGTTAATTGTCAATTATTTGGATTTGAGATATTGTGCTAAGAAAGGACGTATACAATGCTTGTAGGACTTGTTGTGGCAGACATCCATCGGCATCCCTTGGTCTTATTTCTTAGTAGTTGACATTTTGTGCTTCACGATAATAGTAATTTCTGTACCTAGGGTGATTTCATCAGTTGCATTTGCATATAGATAGGTTTCAATTCTGCTTGGCATCCTTGCATGTAGAGAGCTGGAGGCAAGGTTAACATTTATGCTTTAGCATTCATCATTGTTTTTATCACCTCGCACTATCTTTTCGACTCTCTCTCTCTCTCTCTGATTTTGATCACTTAGGAACTAAAAGGAATTGATTCCCTTATAGGATTCGTGCATTTTTATTAAAAATCATAAAAATGATAACAATAAAATTGGGTCTGCTAAAATTACTCGACCCTAAAATCAACAAAAAAATATTTTGTCTTGGGGTGAGTAATCGCCTCATTGTATCCGTATTAGATTGCTCACATACACACTAAGGTTAGAGACCAAATCCTATAAGCCATCCTAAGTGTTTGTACAATTTTATGATTCTTACCTGACTCTAAAACATACAAGATAAGAAGTTCGAACTTTAATGGTCCTCACAGAGTTGAGTAGGTGAATTGAGGGGTTGTGTTTTGTTTTGTGTATGTTTGTCTGTGATTGTTTGTGTGTATAATCGATCCTTCTACACATTTGCGCCTTTTTTTTCATATCTCTTGATATGACCATCGTGCTCTCTGCATCATTTTTCTTCTGTTTCGAGATGGCCGATTGGCGTATATTTTATCTGAACTTTGCAGATCCTCCTACCCTCCAAAGAGGACTTTGCTCCTGACTTTTGTACCCATTTTCCTAACCCATTATTTCAGGAATTGGATTTCGATTTTAACCTTTCATTTCCACTACCATCACCTTCACATTTCGACAATCCACTTTTCCTAAATTGCATTGATCGTGAATGTGATTTTTGCCCACACCCACCACCCTCATTCCACTCACACGATCTTGAAGTTTTGGTCACCTTTCATGATGTCCACACTTGAGACTTTGAACCAGATAATGGAACAAATGAATTCGAGGATTAACAATTTATTTTACATAAATAGGAACCAGAATGTCGCTCCACTATTTGAGGATATGGATTCACTTGAGGACGAGCATGAGAACTTGTAATCACCCAAAATACAAAAATTGTGAAAATTTTAAAAATCCAAAAAGAAGTCGGGAGACACGTTGTTGATTCAGACTGTAGGAGAGGACCCCTATGCCAGATCTTATACCCACACATCCATTCACCTCTTGTCCCACCTTTTGCCCCAAGGATGACACTGTACTGACTACTCTTAGTTGTCCTTGTGTAGATGATGATTCCGGTATCCTCCTTTGTATGAAGGAGATCCAAATGTTAACTGAATCTGAAGTGGTGGACACTATTCATGAGATCATTCAGTCCCCACTTCGCCAGGCCATGAACTACTTGTCTGCTCCTAAACCCAAGAATAGAAAGTGGAGAAGCAGATCTGAGCATCATATCTTGACCATGGCCACTACCCACGCCATCATCCACCGTTCATTTCCTTAGAAAGGGAACACTGCTACAACATTTATTATATGCACTATCTCTGACTACACATGTCATCACACTCTCCTTGACAGCGATGCTTCAATTAGCATAATACCCTTCTCGCTCGCACAGCCTCTTCATTTAGGACCTCTCAAGAAAACCAGAATGACCGTTCAATTTGTTGATGGATCTATCAAGAGGACGAAGGGTATTCTATAGAATGTTGTCATTTCGATTCAGGGCATGAGCTATACCGTAGATTTTGTCGTATTGCCCATGGAGACCTCCACTGGGGAGCACTCTCCAATCATCTTAGGATGACCCTTTCTCACCTCTACAAGAGTCGTCATCGATTAGGGATTAGGAGAGATTTATTTCCCTCCAGAAGATGAGATCGTTGTGGTCATCACTGCTCTTATTGCCGATCAGAGACCTGCATCTGATGCGACTTCACCGATCTTAGCTGACCCCGAAGACTATGATCTTGGTTAGACTATCAGAGATTTTTGTTGTATGTTGGATTCTACTTAGAACCGATAATTCCTCCCCATGGAGGAAGACTAGGAAAATGAAGACCTTGGAGTTCAATCTTCTGGTACTAAGTGTTGATAACATCTTTGGGATTTACACAATCGATACATTTGAGCGGAGGGCAAACTTACATGAGACTGATAAGGTTGACTTCTATTTTATTTCTTTTATAAAGGAATTCGAGCCTTTTGATAAGAATGATGATCCAGTGGAGACCTCGTAGGATGAACTTGACTCTACTTCTTCCGATGATGAGTTCTTCTCTTTTTACTTTGATAGCTATGAGTCTTCAAGGGATTACCTGACATTACTTCTTTCGATGATGAGTTCATCCCGTTTCATTTTGATGATGACCTACCTAAGAACCCCAAGGTCGGACCTAGCCACACTTCTTCCACTGAATCATCTTTGCCTTCTCACCCTAGGACCACTAGTGACATTCCCCAAGTCGATCCCGATCGATCAGTTTCTGAGAACCCCTATATAGACCAACACCTTGTCAGATCCATTCCTCAGTGGTCTCACAAGAAGGTTTGCTTTCTACCTTCTTGGCCTGTGTGTATCCCTTGTCTTGTATATTTGCATTTGTTTTCCTCTGTCCATCCATTGTATTAATCCTCCACCCTATTCTCATGTGTACCTTGCTTAGGATGTACTTTGTACTAAATGTAGGAAGGGATGGATGAGCCAAGTGTTCTTTCTACGTTCTGTTTCATCACTCTTGTTTCCTATACTATAGGGGGAGTGATGTGTACATTTGTTTCGATATCTTTTTCTATCTTCATCTTCTTTTCTTATTTTCTACTTTTCTTTTTTATATTCCTTTTTTATGAAAAAGGTGTTTCCCCTTTTTGTCAGACTTCTATATTTAGTATGTAGTTTGTTCTAAGTATAGGGGTGTGTACTCTGAGTTCTTTTGAAAAATAGTTTGAAAATCTTTTGAAAATTATTTGGAAAATGTTTTGTTAAATATTTTCAACCTTTATAAAAAAATGTTTTTTATAAAAATTTCTTTGTGTGATAAAATATTTGAAAAGCTATTTGTAAATTGTTTTGAAAATGGTTGCAAAAATATGTTGAAAAATCTATATTTACCGTTTGAAAAAACTTTGCAAAAAGATTTTCAAATGTGTGTAAATGTTTGTAAAAATTATTTGTAAAAATAGTTTTGGACAATACTTTTTAAAAATTGTTTGAAAATCACTTTCAAATAAGTTTGAGGAATAAATACATCGTACTGAAATTGTTTATATCAATAAAAGGATCACTTATCCCTTGTAAAATTCATAAAAAAATGCAAGTCTTGTAAATATAAGATGCATTCCCATGTAGATATTCACACCCATTTTTGTCCAAAATCTTTTGTTTTCGAAAATCACAAAAATATTTGCCAAAACCAAAAATAGCAAAACATTTGCAAAATCTTTTGTTTAGAAAAAAATGCCAAAAACATTTGCAAAACCTTTTCCAAAAAACCATAAAAAGTTCAAAACTTTTAAAATTATATCAAAAATATTTTCATTGCAATACAAGCATTTGCATAGCATTCGCATATTTCGGATTGAGTTTGGCAATTGAACAAGTCTAAATAAATCCAATGATTGGAGCTTGGTTGGACCTTAAATCTACCTAATCATAGGAACCTTAAAGGAACTGGAATTGAGGTACTTCAGGTCTAGTTTACTTAATTATTTGAGAGTTGTGAGACTTGGTTCAATGTATTCTTGACTGCCTAGGTAGAGTATTTCGTAGCACACACATGACTCTTGTTGATAATGACCTAACTTGGACACCTGCACTTTTTACCTAGCTCAAGTTAGTTGGAGTGGTGAGGGGATTGAATTTACCGGTATGAGACGCATACAAGTGGAAACATGTGTCCTCATCTAGGGAGGGAAGTGCCCCCAACCCGTCCAGTAGCAGAGACGTCTAAAGACAGGAGAATGTGGGTTGCTATAATGCTTCAAAAGAGTGATAGTCTACTGGCTCAAGAGGAAAAGTTCCTTATGTAAATGTTGATGTATATAGTATTTCAAAAAAAAATGCAAAAAGCAAAAACTACAAAAAGTGAACATGCCTAATTGAAAATAAAATGCCTGCGGGTGTGTACATCTTTTTATAGTCAATAAAGCTGGCATGAGCTTCATAGTCATACCTTGTGAGCATGTAGATGAAGTAACCCTCTCCTTGAGGAAAGAGTTGCTGGATTGGGGAATCATTATGTTGTCATGCTGGAGAAGTCAGTCTCTTTATCATTTCAGTTAGGGAGAGACACCATCACATACACTATACAAGTCAGATTCATAGTCGTAAGGGTTTGAGTATGAGTTGAAATATCATGACCTGGCTATTGAGGAGACATGAGCAGAGTTCTGGGATTCTTAAGGTTGTTGTATTTAAATCTGTTTCCCAATAAGGTTCCGACCATACTAAAATACCAAAGGTCCGACTTATGCTCCAAACGTTGATTTTGTGAAAACAAGTAAGTTGGAGAATTGAACTTAATCCACTTTCTTTCTTTTTCTTTTCTTTGTTTTTCATTTTATGCACTTATTGCATAAGTGTGTGCTAGGTGCTAGCGAAAGAAAGTATAGGAGGGTGATGAATGTCTATTTCATCACCTTTATTCTATCATTTTAGCCTTAAAATGCTAGCTAATGCATGTAAATACCCTTAATTTGCACAAAGAAACATTCATTCTTTGTTGTACAAATTGTGAATAAAATACTTTTTTTAATGCCAAAATTATAGAATAAAGAAAAGAAAAGAAAAGAAATAGAATATAATGCCAAAGGTATTTTATGACCCTAAACCCCGAGACTTAGGCATCTTTATGACTAGGTCGACAAGGAATAAAGTAGGGGGATATAAGGGACAATAATACAATAAATTCTCATTTATCCATTCATTATTTATTCATTCGTGGAACTGATTTATTTTCTACTTTTTATTTCTCAGATAAAGAAACTTTATACAGGAAATTGTAGATAATAATAGAAAAATACAAAATTTATTTCATGCAAAAATAAAGCACAAAAAAGTTATATTCTGAATAAGATTCTAAAATCCCAACTTCCCATATCCATATCTCTCAAATAAAAACTCAAAACATATCGAAATCACCTTCAATTGTATATAACTATTAATGAGATGCTTAATGATCGTGGTTTTCATATTTTTTGTAGTTAAGGTGTGAAAGTTAGGTTTTGGACCCCTATTGAACAATATACTCAAATAAAATATTTATTTCAGTTATTCTTTATTAATTTAATAATTTTATATTTTACGATTTTGTAAATATTATTTATAACATATATACATATCAAAACTCAAATAAAACATTATATTAAAATATGTATATAAAATACATAGATGAACTACCTATACATATTCCTATATAATAAGTATACCTATTTATTTAAGTGCATATATTATATCAGAAAAATATATGAAAATATATTTATGCATACAAAAATAAGTTATAATTTTATAAATAAAATAAATAAAATAATAAAATCCAATTTACATAATAAAAATTAATGACATAAAATATAGATAAATATACCTATAAATATATCCCTTAAAAGTAACTTGTAATTAAACACCTCTGAAAAATAAATAAAAATCATAATAAAATTCTATAGAAAAAATGACTTCTATTTTATAACTTAAAATTAATAAAAAATTTATTATTTATTTTAGAATTTATACATATTTTCTATCTTGGTTTTTCCTAGTTAGCCCATGTCGAGCACCCAGGTCTCTTTGCTACTTGAGGCTCTAGCCCTTGTCAGACCTAACTCTTGGCCATATTAATCGACTTTTCTCTCGAGGATCTAAGCACCATCTCAGGTTGATTTCTTCGTAGACTTTCTTCCTCGATCCTTGATCATGCACACTCGCATGATTCCTTAGGCTGAGGACCACTGTATCGCTGCCACCACCTCGATCTTTGGAGCATCTCGATCGCGTTGTACAAAACCCCCTCTGAGATCCTCTTCCCATTTTGAACCCCTTTGACCGAGTTTAGCATGCCCTCTCGTTGCTTTGGATCGAGGAGGGTGACACCCTCCTCTCCAGCCCTTTTGCGGCGGACTTGAACAAGGTTTAGGGTAGGTTCCATCACCTCTGGCGAGCTCGCCGTCGAGATTACTACTTCCAGGTCCAGGACTGTGGAGGTACTTCTTCTATCATTTTTAGGTATCTGTTAGTCCTAGGTATAATTATAGCATGTTTGTTTATTATTTTATTGTGTACTTAGCGTTAAAATCTGCTCCTACGTAGTTCGCCGAAGCTAGCCTCCGGCGAACCCCGTCCACCGTGCTCCGCTAGTTTTTTGACCATACCACGACCACCACTCTCTTTTTCATCACTTTTGATTCCCCAACAACCTTCCACTTCAACTGATCTCCCCCGGATCAGATTTCGGTGCTTCAACTCCACCGCACGTCGGAAGCACCACAACCAAGACCCATTTCGCATCCGCTCCACCCCCCAAGAGCTCCAGGACCCTTTTTGTGTGTGCGTGTGCTTACTTGGTTCTTCTGGAGGTCAAGATCCCAACTAGACAGTTTTGTGGCACGTCGAAGGGACCTGGAGTACCTCTGCTCCTTCCCACTCGTGGGTGAGCTCCGGTGCCCCTCCGGACATTCTGAAGCCAATAGCTAATAAAGGGATCATCCAGGAGTTTTTTGGAACGTGTTGTGGTGAGGAAGATCGCTATAGAAGGAGATTGTAACCGGAGGAAGCTCGCTTAAGTGAGGCTTCTTCCCAGATCGTCCTCGACCCTCTTCCCAAATCGGTCTTGGTCGTGTTCTTCGTGTGCTCGAACTACCATCAGATCATCTCCATGCTCAGTGGTTAGATCCTCTGGGGCGATATAATATGGGTTGTTCAGAACAAAGCATCATCGCACGCCCCTGAGGAGATATGTGGCATAAGTGGCATCGATCAACCGTTGGATCCACACCTTATTTTGGATATTTTGCACTCTACACCCAACATTTTTTGTATTTAAATATTATAACTAAAGCTTTCATTGGTCATTTATATAGTTTTGTACTTTTTCCATACAAGCCCCTACACTTCTCACATTTACATAACAATCCATGCCAGCTCACCTCACGTGGCTGCCCATGTGAGGTGGGCATTTTGTAGGTGGGCACCTGTGGTTTTATGTATTTCGATTTGGCCAAGGATCTTTTTATTCCAATTATAACTATTTGGTAAAATTATAGAAAGTCCCTCCGGTTTCATTTTAATTTCATATATGCCCATGTAGAATGTAGTTTCTTTTTGTTTTCTCTTTTTTTAATATAGCTATTGTGTTCAAAAAAATCCAGAAAATACGTGTAGGTTCCTAGATACTTATATTTTCATTCGTTAATTTTATTTGTTCATGTTAGGACATTTTATTATTTATTAAAAATCATTTAGAGCATATTTATTCCCCGTCTACAGTTTAAAATACCTAAAAATATAAAATCTTTTTCTAAAATTCCAAAAAATATATTTAATATTTATTTATTTATATTCTAACTTCAGAAATTAAAACCAAAAATTTGAAAAAAGAAAATACCTAAAAATTAAAAAGACCTAAAACCCTTTTAAAAGTCTATAAAATTCGTACAAATTTCAAAATTAGTATTTTCTATTTTATATTATTATTTATATTATTTTGTAACAAGTAAAATTGATTTAAAAAATTTTTGACATTATTTTCTATTTTTTCTCTTCATTTAAATTTATGGTATTTATTAAACATTTGATTTTGGATCTTTTTTACTTTAAAAATATATAAAAATTAGAAAAATCAATAAAAATCACAAAATTAGTAAAAAATAATTAAAATCCAAAAAATATTTAATTCTGAATTTTTTTGTTATTTTAGTTATATTTATATCTCTTTTATATATTATTGTATATATATTCTTATATATCTTATATTATATATTTTAAAGAAAATGAAATTTTAAAAATCTAAAAATATAAAAAGAGAATAAAAAATCTAAAATTAAAAAACAAATACAAAAATTTAAAACAAAAATAAAATAATATAAAATTTAAACCCACATAGAAAATAGACAAAGAATCACCCAATCATTTTTGTGCATTAGTTTACCCGATCTATCTTGTTTTGGTCCCTGTGTTTGACACTCTACACTACTTGTACTATACACATATTTTATAGAGTTAAATAAAATAAATTTAACTCCACACATTTACTTGCATTACTTTTATATATTTGTGGATTAATTGTTGTTTGAAGTTAGGGTTTCTCGTGGGTCGCCGCATCGATTGTGTCTCCGCCTTGTTTGACATTTCTAGACCCACACAAAATCCACTTGAACACCCATGTCAGTGTGTTGCCTTTCTTAGGATGTACTTTGTCCTAAGTATTGGGGGTAGATGAGCTGAGTGTTCATTCTTCGTTCTGTTTCATCACTCCTGTTGTTGCTTGTACTTAGGGTTCTCTTACCCTAAGTATAAGAGGAGTGATGTATGCATTCTCCTTGATTACTTCTTCTATCATCGTCTATCTTTTCTTCTTTTTGTTTTCAATTTTCTTTTTCTATCAAAATGGTGTCACCCCTTTTTGACAGTTTACTATACTTAGGACTTACTTTGTCCTAGGTATTAGGGGGTGCACCCTGAGTTCTTTCATTCTTTGATCCCCTCCACTATCTCCACTTCATGAGGATTATTTGATCCTAAGTATTGGGGAGACGGTCGACTTCTCATGCCTTCATTTTTTAATTTGTTTATTCATTTGGCTTTTATATTCTCATTACGAGTTATGTCTTCTCTATTCTCTCTAGTCTACGAGGACATAGCTCATGCTAAGTATAGGGGGGACGTATATACTGCGTATATACTTCATCCATAACTCATACTTTCATATTTTTAATAATAAATATGTCTAAAATTATGTATAAAATATTATATATATCATGCAATTCATTAAATTACTTAACAAAAAGATATTTATTATTCCTCATTTTTTGTATCTACTAATTAATAAATCAGGTTAAATATTTTTTGCCAAATGTTTGAAAAATAGTTTGAAAATCTTTTGAAAACTATTTGTTAAATGTTTTCAACTTTTATAAAAATATTTTATTTGAAAAAAATTATTTTCTTTTATGAAATTGAAATGTTTGAAAAACTATTTGCAAATGGTTTTAAAAATCGTTGAATTTTTGTAAAATTTGTATATATTGTTTGAGAAACCTTTGTAAAATGATTTTTAAATTTTGTAAACGTTTGTAAAATTATTTGTAAATATTATTTTAGATTATAGTATTCAAAATTATTTATAAATTGATTTTTAAATAAGTTTGAGGAATATATACATCAAACAAAAAATCTTTATTAATTGTATATATTTTTGTAATCACATATCCCTTGTAAATTTTCAAAAACCTAAACTCTTGTAAATAATATATAATGCATCCCCGTGTAAATATTTGTACCTAGTTTTCTTTTCCAAAATATTTTTTTGAAAAATCCCAAAAACATTTGCGAAAATCTTTTTTTTGAAAAATTACATAAAAATTTGCAAAATCTTTTTGAAAAATCCATAAAAAGTTCAAAATTTGAAAATTGCATCACAAAAATATCTTCTTCATTGTACATATCATTTGCTTAGCATTCACATTTTTTGTGATTGAGTTTAATAATTGAACTAGTCTAAGTAAAATCCGGAGATTGGAGCTTGGTTCGACCTTAAATATACCCAATAACAAGAACCTTATAGGAACTAGAATTGAGGTACATCATGTCTAGTTGACTTAATTCCTTGATAATCATGAGACTTGGTTCAATGTATTCTTGATTGCCTAAGTAGAGTATTTCGGAGCACATGCATGACACCTGTTGATAGTGACCTAACTTAGACATCTACACCTTTCACTTGGCTCAACTTAGTTGAAGTGGTGAGGGGATTGGATTTTCCAATATGAAAGGCATACAAGTGGAAACATTTGTCCTTATCTAGGGAGGGAAGTGCACCCCAACCAATTCAGAGTTAGACACGTCTAAAGATAGGAGAGTGTGGGTTGCAATATTGCATCAAAAAAGGGATAGTCTACTGGCTCAAGAGGAAAAAGTCCATATGCAAATGCTGTTGTGTATAGTAATTCAAAAAAAAAGAAAGAAACAAAATTTAAAAATCAAAAACTCCAAAAAAGTGGGCATGCCCGATTGAAAGAATAAAATGCATACCTGAGTATACATATTTGTATAGTCAATAAGAAAACTTGAGCTTCAAAGTCATATCATGTGAGCCTACAACTGGATGACTTGACTGCACTGGTCATGCATCCTAGGATAGGTGGCTACACTAGCTATCTTCCATTCTTCTCTTCACCCTCTCCTCTTGAGCTGGTTGTCACTTGAACTTAGAAGGAAATACCCTGCTCCTCGAGGAAAGAGCTACTGAATTGGGGAATCATTGGGTTGTCATGCTGGAGAAGTCAGTCTTGTTGTCATTTCATTTGAGAGGAGACACTATGACATACGTTGTACAAGTGAGATTCATAGTCATAAGGGTTTGTGCATGAGTTGAGTATTCTGACCCCGCAACTGAGGAGACTTGAGTAGACTTTTGGGATTCTATAAGGTTGTTGTGTTTCAAATCTGATTCCCAATAAGGTTCCGACTGCACTAAAATTCCAAAGGTATATCTTGAGATTCAAACTTTGATTTTGTGAAGACAAGTTAGAGAATTGAACTTAATCCACTTTCTTTTTTTTCTTTTCTTTTTTTCAGTTTCTGCACTTATTGCATAAGTGTTTGCTAGGGACTAGCAGCGGCAAGTATAGGGGTGATGAATCTCCATTTAATTACCTTTATTCTATCATTTTGGCATTAAAAACCCTAGCTAATGCATGTAAATTGCATTAATATGTACAAATTAACAATCATTCTTTATTACATTTATTATGTATAAAATACTATTTTATTGCCAAAATTATAGACTAAAAAAATAAAAGAAAAAGAATAAAATACCAAAGGTATTTAAGGACTCTAAAACCCAAGAATGAGGCATCTTGATGACTGGGTCGATAAGGAATAAAGTAGGGGGAGATAAGGGCCAATAATGCAAGAAAACCCTTATTTACGTATTCATCATTTATTCATTTTTGGCACCTATTTTATTTTTTAATTTTTGTACCTCAAATAAAGAAACTTTGTATATGAAAGGTATGGATAATAATATATAAAAAAAATACAAAATTTATTTCGTGCAAAAACAATATACATTGTACAAGTTATACTGTAAATAAGATTCCAAAATCCCTACTTATCATAACCATATCTCTCAAATAAAAACTCAAAATGGTCAAAATCGTATTTAATTGTGTATAACTTCTAATAAGATATTTAATGAAGGTGGTTTCATATTTTTTTGGATTTAAGCTTTGAAAGTTATGTTTTGGACACCTATTGTACAATTTACCCAAATAAATATTCATTTTATTTATTCTTTGTTATTTTTATAAATTTATATTTTTATAATTTTGTAAATATTTTTTATAATATATGTATATATTTCAAACACATTAAATTAAAAATAAATCACAAAAATAAAAAAATATAATAATAATATATATATATATATGAATATACAATACATATACATATATAATATACACCTATATTTAATTGAGTGTAAATATTATATCAGAAAAATAAAATAAAAATACGCTTATGTATATAAAACTAAATTATAAATATATAAAATAATAAAATCAAATAATAAAATCAAAAATATAAAATAAAAATAAAAGACCAAAAACATAGATGAATATACCTATAAATATACCCTTAAAATTAACTTGTAATAAATAAACCCAAAATAATAATAATAATAATATTATAAAAAATATTAAATATTTTCATTTTATAACTTAAAAATAATAAAATCATTTACTGATTTATTTTAATTATTATTGAATTTCAATTTGACTTTGTCCTTTTAAGGATGGTGTTGCCCAATCAGGTCATGCCATCCGTTGACCTCGGGTCAACTCTGACCCCAAGTCGTAGACCCCGTCAGAACATAGAACTCCCTCTCCTTCTCGATTTTATACCGTTAGTTCATGGCTCGAGGAAGATAAGACCCTTCATAGGATCTCTTCACTGTACGTACTAGATTCTCGTCGAGACTTCTCCTTGGGTTATTCTCCATCTATTCGCCCTAGATGTTGCTACGAATATCACCCCATCGCATCTTGTACATAAGCTTCTCCTCGATCTTCCTTCATTTTTTGAATCTTCTTTGACCTGTTTTCTCTCCTCCTCTTGCGCTCAAAGGTTCAAAGTAGGTGACAGCTCCTTCGCCCTTGCATGTAGGTTAATCGAGGAAGCAGGGAATAGACACGTTCCAACAGCTCTAGCAGATCACCGTCATGTGGTCCCATTTCTTGGTATATTCTTGTCAAGTTAATCTTTTCCTCTTTATCTATCTTAGTTTTAGTTCCTAGGTTATTCCCTTGCATTTATTTTATGTTTTTATTATATGTATTAGCTTAATCAAGCACCGTCGTAGTTCGTCGGAGCCCTACTCCAAAGAACCCCTTACATCTATTTTCGACCAGTCTCCGACCGGCCAACTGCCTTCATTTGCATTCCCTTTGGTACTGCTATGCAACCCCCCACTCCATTCAACCTAGTCCTGCAAAGATTAGGATCTCGGATCCTTCAATCTTCGCCTCGCCGGAGATCCGTCGCTACGCCCCATCTGCCATCCAACCACACCAATAATGCCCAAGAATGCCTATGGTGAATCTGTGATTCATCACCTTTATTCTTGCATTTTGGTAAAATCCTTTATATAATATATGTAAATAATCACTAATTTCAATTAATTATCATTCTTACCATAAATATATATTATATATTTAACACTTATTATACCCAAAATAAAAGAATAAAGAGAAAAAGGAAAATAAAAAGGAAAGAAGGATGGACATATTTATGTACAGACTGATCCTAACCTCAAGACCATTTCTATATTGACTCGGTCGGCAAAATAAATAAGTAGGGGGAGATAAGGATCTTAATGTATGAAAAAATATTAAGAAAATCAAGGCCAAAAGTATAATTAAACACATTTTTCACATCATAAATATTTCATCTATTTTATTTTTTAGTTTGAAAAATCCAAATCAAACTACTTCTTTTACAAAATTTGTTTATAAATATATATAATAATAATTTGTAAAAATATCAGAAAATTAATTTGTCATAAAACTAAAATATCACAATGAACCGAAAAAGCCGTAAAAGCCGATTTCTGAGGTTCATAGCTCTTTATAGAAAACTCCAAAGGGACCAAACTCACTTTTAAACTTTGTTTTATATTTAATACTATTTATTAAAAATATCAAAAAAATATTCGAATAAAACGGATGAGTGTTGGCGTTTGGGCCCCGTTGTATATATGTATTATATGTAAAAACTTCCCACATTTTTAATTAATTAACCATAAATCCAATTAACATAATTTCTTTTCTAAAAATCTTCTTAAATGTATAGAAAAATATAAAAATATAATTTAAGTCAAAATACAAAGAAACCCGAAGACTCAAAGCCATTACCTAAATTTTCCGAGCCTCAAAACTTAGCCATACGAACTCTAAATTGGGAAAACTTAGTTTTAAAATTCATATTATTTAATTATCTAGAAAATGACATTGATTTCACTAAAATCGGAGTTAGTATGAAAAATATGCATTTCGGGACCGTATTGGTATATTGTATAATGTACTGTAACTTATATTTAGTATGTTGATACTCTATTCTTACATTATAATAAATAAAATTTATTTATTTATTTAAATATTTAATTACATACTTATTTATTTATTAGATTATTTATTGAATTACTTAATGAATTACAAAATTATATCTTAAAATTATTTAATTCTTAATCTAACCAATTATTACTTTAATTAATTTAATTTTATTTCTTTATTTTTTTATTTTCCCTCCTTATTCTCTCTCCTACTTTCCTAATTCTTCTCCTTCCCCGTACGTCTTCTTCCTCTTTCTCCATCGTCGCCCGCCTCTCTTCCTCTTCCTACCGGCCGACCTTCCAATGCCTCCCAACAACTTCAGGCCGGCCATTGGTCGGTCGTTTGCACAACCAACCCCGATCACTGGATCCATCTCGATGACCACACTCGACCTTGCCTATATATAGCCCCGTGCCCCCATCGAGCTCATTTTCATCCACCATTCTCGCATCAACCTTCTCCCGAGCTCTGCGGTATTGAGAGAAAGAGTGACTGTCTCGATCCCCCACCGTCGAGCGAGGTCAAGGAGGAGGGGAGTGTGTGTGATCCTGCTTCGACGAGGTTCCTCCATTGAGAGCTCGAGCCTCTACGGCACGCCGCACATCGAGGCGACGACAATCCAGGAGGCTCACACCTTCGTCCTCATGCGACATGACTGCACCCACTTCGCTTCCAATCCAAGTAGGTTCCCTCTTATGATTCTCTTCCTCCTTCTTATCATCTATTCTCCTCTCTATTTCTCCTGTGATCACCATTCTGATCATCTCTATTTCTCCACATTCTATTCATAACTAATCTGACTCTGGAGATCGATCTATTGGACATGCGAGCCCACGACGAGCCATTAAGCAATAAATGTTATTGTAAATATCATTCCCTGATATGAAATGAAGAATAACTAATTTTCAAAATAAGTCTCTTAGTACAATTAGTGTTATGTACCATGGTCATCTTAATGATCATACAGTTGTTGATTCAATCATTAAATCATAGAGGCTGGTGCTTGGATGAATATCTAAAGAGTTGGATTGAGGACTCATTAAGCACCATCAAATGATTGTTAAGAGATGATCTCCAGACTGAGTAGGAGATGAAAATCTTTTCTCATTTGGCGGGTATCTGACCGACCTCTTGATGCAGGTCCTATGCATGGGAATAGAGATTCGGAGGTGTCAGATTAGTTAGATCAAAGAGTTGACTTAACGAGATCGAGATAACCAAAGACCTATGTCATATGCTGTCACGATATTGGCACGCATCCTCTGACTGGAGACAGATGTGTTACTATATGTATGAGTATGTACATTTGGCAGACCAATAGGTTGATGACCTAACCAAGGTCTATACACTGGCACACTGTGTGCATGCAAGGGCATATGAGTAATACGATATTTCGAAGGGATCATACGGGTTCACTACTGATCCGAAAGACATGATCTCACTCATGAGATATTGGGAAGAATCAAATTCCACGTGTTATCATCTCGCTTTGGAAGTTCGTTTGAATTTGTAAGGTTTGATATATGCTTTTGGAAACTATATGATAAATACCTAGGTAAGATATATGCTTTTGGAAAGTATATGATCGATATCGACTCTTAATGATCGAATGAGAACCTTAATGATGAAATCAAGAAGGAAGCGGTCTAAAAGAGATCTGAAACTTCGGATACGTTATGGGTCTTCCAGTATGCAAGATGTATAGGTATTAGGATTACCTAAGGGTGATGTGATCGTAAAAGATTGTATAACCATGACGCTTCCATTCTGAGGGAGTGATGAAACAAGTCTGGATTTTAGTGACTCCTTTGATAGAGGAGTAATCTTATCTTCGTTCAAAGGATGGACATTGATATGTACGTGATTTTAGATGTAATGAGAAGATTAGATTTGCGGTCTTGATTTAATCAAGCATCTATGGGAGGTCCACAAGATGTGGATTTAAGATGTGATCTCAATATCCAAGTCACTATACGTGTAACAATACAATCGCCTTGTCCTTATCTCGAAGTATGCACGGAGAAAGCATTATCCTTGAAAGATTTCATGGATAATTTTATTGTTGGTATATGTATCCAAGCATTGACAAAAGATAATTAATGTGATCTAATTATCATGAATAATATGAATTTGATTCATATTATTAGAAGAGTTATCTGAGATAATTAAATGTGATTTAATTATCAAAGATGTGAATAATGTGAATGTGATTCATGTTATTTGGGCACATGAGAATAGAGATCCAAGATGATTAAATGTGATTAAATTATCATGGATATGAATAATGTGGATAGCACTATCCATATTAATCAGATATATTATACATGTCATTTATAATATATTAGAGAGTGCATAATGTGATTTATATTAGTTGATTAAGTACTGATGTGAATTGGATTCACATTGGATGATTAATTGAAAATATAATTTACATTTTGTTTTGGGATGTGAATGTATTCACAATATTCCAATGGCATGATTACAAGGTTCACAAGATAATTATGAATTATTTTTGTGAAATAATTTACAACAATTGTTGATGTAAATCTTAAAGATATCAAGAGACTATGAGATCTCATGAGATAATTAGATCTCATGAGATAGTGAGATCTCATGAGAAGAGTGGTCGTCCCTCTTTTTAAGGGGAGTAGGTTTATCTACACATTATCTCCAAGGATAATTAATTGGTTTAACTTGGATTTAAATATAATGATTTATCAATATATTTTAATTTAAATTAAATTAATTGTTGTTGTGTTTTTCCAACAAGATCATGGCCCTTGAAAGAAACACAAATCAATCTCATCCATTGATTTTGTGTTGTCCATGGATTGAGATCCATGGATCCCAAAATCCTATATAAGAAGAGGCACCCCATTCTCTTCGATGAACAAGTTTACAACGTAAACTAATGCTCTATCCCTCTCTCTTTACACGCCAAGACTCTCTTCCTCTCTCTCTCTCTTGTGGTTGTCCATCATGGAGCCTTAGAGAGAGTCGCTATTGTCGCAGCATCATCGTTATGCTGCCGGATCATCTACTCGTGGATATCCATCTCCTTCAGTGCACCTCGCTCATGAAGAAGATTTTGGATCTCGTGTCATGATAAGGAGATCTGTCACTTGGATCATCAACATGGATTGCGAGAAGGACGTGTCTCATCAACGCACTCGCAAGCGTCTCCTTCGTTGGATCGGACTTGAGACATGAGGTCTCTTCATTTAGAGACTCGATCGCAACCACGCTTCAATAGGTAAACCTTATACCTAATTTTAGTTTAGATGAAAAGATCCGAGAAAGGTTCTCGAATCATGTTGTTTCATCACATTGAAATTTTTTAAATTCTGTTGCATCGTGTAACTAGTACAACTAGTCGCTCCTGAACGCAGTCGATGCAATCATCACGATTCTGTGATGCACTTGAGGATCTCCCTATATCCTTCAAGTGGTATCAGAGCCAAGTTGGAGGTTTTCGATTCGATCCATAAACCTAAGAAGATTTGGGCTCGTTAGGGTTCGTGAAAGTTTTATCGCATTTCAATTTTCGCAGTCCTCTTTTGTGATAAATTTCGGCCCTGTTTAAAATATTTAAACACGAAATTTTAAATTGTATAATGTTACCCATTAATTAAGGAAATAGTAGGATTTGCGTTTGCATGATTTGAAATTCGATAACTCTAGTTATGATCTATTTATGACCTTATGACCATGTATCCACTGTTTCGAGGATGGCGAATGATGACGTAATTAAGGAGTTAATTACTGCTTTAAAACGCCTGGAAATACATTCTACTTACCTAGATTCTGTTTTAAATCAAGTTAACAAACTTTAGAAACTTATTTTGCATAATTTGGATTTAAAATGAATGAGATATGCTAATTTTGGTAAGTGAGGGTCACTGCTGAAAATTGCAATCCTAATCATGAACCGTGTGATAGTCATTTAAGAAACCTATGAAATTAATGGTTAATTTCCATAAATAACTATGGATAATATTTGGGAAATATTTGAATGATAATTGTTCCCTCGAATGACATTGCCTCAACAAATAAACGATTAGATTTGATCTAGATCACCAATTGGTTACTTGATACACTTTCAACAAACATGTTACTTGAATATGTTTGAGAATTTGTCTAGAAAATTTCCTTATTATCAAAATGGTTTTGATTATTACTATGTTTCATAATTTCGATTGAAGAATCAATGAACATCTCAAATACACAATGATCGATTTGGCATTATCTTTTCCTGAGGTGGATATGGTGTCTAGTCGGGGAGCGTTGGGATAGCAGGTTGCACCATGTGTGGTCTTTCCCACTCCTGTCGGAACTGACCATGACAGTGTGTAGGAACTCAATAACGCTGGAGAAATCATGGAGTATTTTGTAATTATTAAAATTCCAATTAATACGTACTTTGATAAAATACTATATATTCAAGTAACAATCAAGTTTGTTGATTGAATTGGATTGATAAATGATTTAAAGTAATTAAATAAATTATATCCAAATTAAAACACTCTATTATGAATAAATGTGTATTTTTCTTGGAATAATTAATTATATGAATATGATTGATGATAATTAATTGAAGTTTAAATAAGAGGTGGAGGATCACATAAGTGACATCGATGGTCTCCCGTCAAGGCGAAGGGTCCCATTACCAGATATTGTATATAGGAGATGCTTGTCCAAAGTGATAGCTCTTGCATACAATCCATTTGGATCAGGCTCTTCGCTTCATGAAAGAGTAAGGATGTATGTGTAGTGACTCCAATATCAGGTCCTCATATTATTGGGGCAATATTGGATTGTGCATAGCGAGTTGTATTCCTGATGACGGTTGGTTCAATTAATGACAGGTCAACATCACCTTAGGGGTAGTGGGCACGGGTTGCACGATGGAATGTGTTCCCGCTTCTTTTTATCCGAGTTACAGGTTCTCATATTATTAGGATGTGACAAATATAAGAAAGAAGATCCTAGATCTTGCTTGAGATATATTGGTAAGTATATCTCTTACATTGAAAGTGATTAAGGGAATGAACTTTTAGTGTTGACAAGGCAAGACAACTTTGATATACAAATTCCTAAATCAAAGTAATATATATATATATATGCAAATTTCTTATTTCAGATAATCCTTCATTAAACCCACTCAATAATAACTAGTAAAATATCATGGATTGGGTCCATGATCAAGATATTGTGCTTGCAGTTGGACACATATTGTATGTGGTTGCAATGTGCAAGTTTCCTCATAATAATGAGGAATGGCAATTAAATAGACAATAGATCTACAACCTTAGAGTTTGTATGTCTCTACAGTCTTGATCTTTCATCGAATGTACTTTAGAAGTGACACGTCGATGATGATCGTGATTGTCAATTAATCCTTAGAAAAATCTAAGAAGATGTTATGGCATACATATGTGCACTTGACATTTAATCATGAATGACATGGTTTACTGCATCATGCAGAATGGTAGCTCTATAAGAGATGATGTATTCAAAATATTTGAGTACCTACCTGAACCTAAGTCTTTAAGAGTTAAGATGTATGTAGATATGATGAGTGTCATCTTCTACTATCTATACTCTAATCATTCCTGAAACTTCATAATATTCATGTTGTATGAATTAAATGAAGCATATGTATAAATGTTGAAATACTCTTATATTGAAATCTTTTGAAATTCAACATAATAGATCCTTTATCTTAAGTAATGGTTGTTTATAGATGAAAGGGGCACAGTGGAAGCATGGGTTGGACCCAAGTTAGAAGGAAAGTCAAAGAGTTGATTGCGAAGTGTGGACGTGAGTCTCCCAATCATGTATTTGGGTCTTCCCTTGGTTGGTGGGAGTCTTAGATTCATGAATTGACACTCTCTACTGGACTGAATGGATATGAAACTTGTCGGGTGGAAGATTGCAATTCTTCTAAAGGTAGGAGGCGAGTACTTCTCAAGCTTGTGTTATTGACAATACATGTTTTCTTTTGCTTCTCTAGGTTGTTTCCATCGGGCATGAGAACGAAAATAGAAGCATTAACGAGGCAAATGTTGGGTTGACATGGATCGAATCCATCTTATGGACTGTGGAATGCCCATACTTTTTGAGAGTCAGATTATTAAAAGTACAACAAAGGACGATTTATGACTTCTAAAGTATATATAGCATATATATACGACACCCCCTACACTATGTGTGAACTATGTCCTCATAGTGACCCATGAAGCGGCAAAGGTAGACATAGCTCGAGCTAAGTATAGATTGGTGAAAATATTTCTATATTACAATGACTAAAAGAATAAAGAATAAAGGATAGAAGTCAATCATCTCCTCTATACTTAGGATCAAGTAATCCTAAGGATAGCAGACTCAAAACCGAAGATGATCAAGATCAATAAAATGTACACACTCAATGGCTTGGCATGTCCCCCCTATACTTAGGGTAAAATATCCCTAAGTATAGAGACGAATATCAAAAGATGTGAGACAAGCAAGAGAATAAACAATACAAAAATAAAAAATAATCAAAAGAGGAAATGAGTGATATTACCCCCCCCCCCACCCACCATACTTAGGGTAAAGCTTATCCTAATAAGACAAAATGAATGATCAACATGATGTCTACACCCCCTATACTTAAGATAGAGCACATCTTAAGTATAGCAAAATTCTAGATGAACCTTAGGGTATAAGACAAAGGGAAGGAAGAAAGAAAATCAAAAGTATATACAAAGTGATCTGAAAAAATAGTGTAAGAGAGAAGAGATCATCTCATACGAAATAGATAGGGGTAACCTCAATGGTCGCCGGTAAATGATCGAGAAAAGGTTTCAACTGCTAACTATTAACTCGAAAGGTGGAATCAAACGACAACTCAGATATATCGATGCTATCGTTGTCGTACACCTTTCGCACAAGATATGTGACTTTCTATTTGCTCTGGAGTTTCCCTGGAAATATCTTTAGTCTTGCATCGAATAGCCATACTTAATGATTAGACTCAAACTGCTTGTGGCTGATTTGTGCATCATGCCACTCTTCCATCCGTTCTTTATAATGTATGCTACTCATGAAGGCTTCATATTGTAATTCCTCCAGGTCTATCAGTTCTAGGCTAAAGATTACTTCTTTCACTGCCCACAAAGATCGGTGCTTGATTTCAACAGGTAAGTGGCATGGCTTCCCATAAATGAGCTGAAAGGGATATATAACCAATGGAGTTTTGAAGGATGTTCTATAGGACCAATGAATTGAGTTCAAATGCTGTGACCAATCCTTTTTGTCTGGGAGAACAACCCTATGTAAGATCGTCTTGATCTCCCTATTCGAGACCTCGACTAGACCATTCGTCTGAGGGTGATTCAGAGTAGCAACCCGAAGGTCTATGCTGAACTCATTAGCAAGTGTTCTTACATTGTCGTTGATGAAGTGGATACCTCCATCTGATATCAGAACTCGAGGGACCCCGAACCGCGTAATGATATGCTTTCTTAGGAACTTACAAATTGTTCTTGCATCAGCGGCTCGGGTAGGAATAACCTCTACCCAACGACTAACATAATCTACAGCTAGAAAAATATACTTGAACCCCTAACTTTTCGAGAATGGTCCATAAATTCGATACTCCATGCATCAAACACTTCACATAAGTGAATCGGCTGCATCAGCATCATGTCTCTATGTCTACAAGTACCCATTCTCTGACAGTTAGTACATCTCTTTACGGATGCATGGGCATCCGCAACGAGAGAAGGACACCAAAGACCAGATTGGAGCACCTTCTGTACTATCCTCTTCCTTGAATGGTGTTCTCCAGCTTCTAATCTATGAAAATACATGAGGATACTCTGGTATTCTACCTGAGGGATACACCGACGTTAGACATAATCCACTCCTTCATGATAAAGGATCAGATTCTCTCAATGGTAAGACTTGGCTTTCGTAAGGAAACTCTCAAGTCTCTATCTGGACCAACCTTATGGGGCTTTCTTAGAAACAAGAAAGTTCACAATGTCGGCAAACCATGGCAGCAAGGTAACATCAAGAATCTCCTTGTCGGGGAAGGTCTCAGTTATGGGTGCATCAAACTCAGAAGTCTTAGGTGTTTCTAACTGGGAGAGGTGATCCACCACCACATTCTTGACTCCAGGATTGTCCTTAATCACAATATCAAACTCCTGGAGTAGAAGGATCCATCTGGTCAGACGTAACTTTAAATCCTTCTTGTCCATTAAATATTTGATGGCGATGTAATCAATGAAGATTATAACCTTTGATCCTAAGATGTGGTCCATGAACCTATCTAAGGCAAATACTAAGACTAGCACCTCTTTCTTTATAACCGTGTCATTCCGCTGGGAGGAATCCAAAGTCTTCCTAGCATGGTATATGGCATAAGGAAGGCCATACCTCCTCTATCCCAACACATCCCCAATGGCAAAATCGGAGGCGTCCATCATGATCTCGAATGGGAGAGACCCATGAGGTGGCTGAAGTATATGAGCCTCTACAACCATGATCTTGAGAGTTTCAAACTCCGAAAGACACTTATCATCTACGATAAACTAGATGTCCTTCGTGAGAATATCAGATACCAATCGGGTAATTTTACTGAAGTTTCTTATGAAACGTCGGTAGAAACCAACATGCCCGAGGAAAGTGAAGGATATTGTGAATCCTTAAGCGCATCACGGAAGCATGTTGATCGCATCGTATGCAATCGGAGCAACTAGTCGCACTAGTCGCTAGATGTAGCGGAAATTAAAATTTTTAACTTTAAAGATGAAACCACATGATCACGAGAACACTTCTCGGATCGTTTCATCAAACCACAAAGTACAAGGAATTCCTCTTGAAGCGTGGTTGTGATCGCGAGATCCCAAAGTAGAGATCCTCCTATCTTAAGTCCGATCCACGAAGAACGCACTTGCGGGCGCGATGATGAGTCACGTTCCTTCCCGCAATCCTCGATGAAGATCCAAGCGATGGCTCCCCCGATTTCGTCAAACGAAATCCGTCGTCTTCCTTTAGAGTAAGAATCTCCAAAGAAGATGGAGATCCACGAGTCGTCGAAGAAGAAGCCGAGAGTCTCTCCTTTCTCAACACAAAGTGGACGGCCACTTAATGGAGAAGAGAAAGAGAGAGAGAGAGGGCGAGAATGAGAAAGAGAGAGAGAGAGAGAGTTGTCACCTTGTACAACTCTTAATGATGTACCATGGAAGGCTACCCTAGCCCTCTATTTATATTAGTTTAGGATCCAATGGATCTCAATCCATGGGACACATGGATCCAAAGGCTATGCTTGGTCCATGCTAAATCAATGGCTATGATTGTTGTTGGTTAAAACCAACAACATTAATTTAAATTAAAAAATGTTGTAACATTATCAACATAATTTAATTTAACATTAACTAATTAAGAGATAATGTGATAAATAAAAATGGAGTCAACCAACCTCCCTAAAAATGGGGGGGCGTCACCCATGAACAATTCATGGGTGACGCCACCTATGGAGGGTGGTTTATTTTGCTCCATTTTATTTATCTTATTATTCCTTAATTAATCACAATAAATATTCACCAAATTAATTCCAAATTAATTTGTTAATATTTCAATCTTGCCATTGAATACAATGTGAATCATATTCACAACCCAAACTAATTAGTAAATTGCATTTCCAATTAATTAATAAATGTGAATCCAATCCACATTATTAATTAACAAATGCTATTTAAATAAATTCTCTCTCTTATATATGTATATTATAAATCACATTTATAACACACATATATCATGGATAGTGTTAT
Organism: Ottelia alismoides; assembly: GCA_037367405.1. Lineage (NCBI taxonomy): Eukaryota > Viridiplantae > Streptophyta > Magnoliopsida > Alismatales > Hydrocharitaceae > Ottelia > Ottelia alismoides. The sequence continues at coordinate 632,343 of JAZKJV010006077.1, read as the reverse complement.
CCACATTCTCTTAATCCTTGATAATTAAATCTCATTTAATTATCTTGGATAATCATTCTCACAATATGAATCATATTCATATTAAGCTTGATAATTAAATCTCATTTTATCATCAAGTTCTTCTTGCATGGATATGGAATTCATCAAATGAATTATTCTTGAACTCCAAGAATAATGTGCTTTCTCCGCAGATACTTGGAGATAAGGACAGGGCGATTGTATTGTTCCACGTATAGTGACTTGGATGTTGATATCTCGTCTCAAATCCAGATCGTACGAACCTCCCACAGATGCTTGATTAAATCAAGACCGCAAATCCAATCTTCTCATTGAATCTAAATCTCATTCAGATCAATGTCCAACACTTGGACTAAGATCAGATTGCTTCTCTACTGGAAGGAGTCACTAAAATCCAGACCTGTTTCATCACTCCCTCGGAATGGAAGCGTCATGGATATACAATCGTTTATGATCACATCACCCTCAGGTATTCCCAATACCTGTACATCCTGCATACTGGAAAACCCATGGTCAACCCGAAGATCAAGATCTATTTTACACTGTCTTCTTCAGGGTTTGATCACTAAGTTTCTCATTTGATCATTGGGATTTGGTATCGATCATATACTTTCCAAAAGCATATATCTTACCTAGGTCTTGATCATATACTTTCCAAAAGTATATATCAAAACTACAAATTCAGTCAAGCTTCCAAAGCGAGACGGCCGTGCACGGAATTTGATTCCTCCCAATATCTCATGAGTGAGCTCATGTCTTCCGGTTCAGTAGTGAACCTGTATGATCCCTTTGAGAGATCGTATTACTCATATGCCCTTATATGCACACCAACGCGCCGGTGTATAGACCTTGGTTAGGTCATCAACCTATTGGTCTGTCAAATGTACATACTCAGACATATAGCAATACATCTGTCTCCGGTCAGAGGATGCATGCCTATGCTGTGACAGCATTCAACATAGGACTTAGGTTATCTCGATCTCGTTAAGTCAACTCTTTGACCTAACTAATCCGACACCTCCGAATCTCTATTCCTATGCAGAGGACCTGCATCAAGAGGTCGGTCAGATATCAGCCTATGTGAGAAAGGATTGCCATCTCCTACTCAGGCTGGAGATCACATCTTAACAATCATCTGACGGTGCTTGATGAGTCCTCAATCTAACCCTTTAGATATTCATCCAAACACCAGCCTCTATGATTCAATAATTGAATCAACAGCTGTATGATCATTAAGACAGCCATGGTACATAACCCTAATTGTACAGAGGGACCCATTATGCAAATTATTTATTCTTCATTTCAGATCAGGGAATGATATTCGCAATAACATTTATTGCACAATGGCTCATCGTGGGCTCACATGTCTAACAATCTCCCACTAGCCCAAAGAGCCATCAATGGGCTAATCATTTAAACTCACACTCATGTGACAATCATAGGCTATTTAGAAATATCTAGGTAAGCTGATCAGTCACTCTGTTCCCGCGAGACTACGCCAAGTCCTTTTACGGCACTTGCATATCCCTAGGTAACAGTGCTCGCATCCAATGCGAATGTTGCATCTAATGCAACCTATACTCAATCTAGTCAAAGCAGTTATAGTGTCCTTGACACTATTGCTCAATTATTATAACCAGTATTTTCATAATCCTTATCAGAATACCCTTATTCTGGGAGATCACTATCTCTCAAGGTATCCACAGTTAAGACCTTTTAGATCTCTATCTATAAAGTCTTAAGCTTTTGAAGATAAGACATAGAGATCACTATCTCTAAAGCCTTGTCATCTTTGAAGATATCGTTATTTCTGCAATCAAGTGTTATTTCTCCATAGTAGGATTAGTAACAGTTTACTACTCCCACTGCATGGCAGATATCTGGCTTTTGTACACATTTAGTATACATTTAGCTTCTCGTAACTGATGCAGAGGTGCAAGCAGTTCTAGCATTCACTTCCTCAACTCTTTGAGGTGATATCCCTTTAGATAGGTTAGTACCAAATCTCAAGGGAAGGAAGCCTTTCTTGGAATTTCCAAGAATGGAATATGTCCAAGGTGTACTACAAATGTGACAGTCCCAATACCCTCTCTTCTTTACTTCTGAACAACTTCAGAACTAAGATCTAAGAGGTATTCTTGAGATCATATCTCAAGGTATGGAATATCCAGTCTATAAAACACTTACTCTCATCCTTATATCATTCCAAATGATTAGGATATTATCTACATTTAGCACGATGAACACAATGGCACTCCCACTAAGCTTCATATGGTACATCAAGATTCTATTTGAAATCACAACATTTATAATTTCATCAAATCTTATGTTCCAACTTCAAGAAGCTTATTTGAGTCCACAAATGGATTTCTTTAGCTTTCACACCTTACTTTCCCTGATCATGAAGCCCTGGGGCTACTTCATGTGAATATCCCCAGAAAGGTATTCTTAGAGGAATGCAATCTTGAATTACATCCCAAAGATGCAATAGTCAAGTTGTGTAGCTAATGTTAGCAATATTCTGATGATTTTAAGCATGGTTACCGAAGAGCAAGTCTCATTGCAAGCAATGTCTTCTCTTCCGATGTGTAGCTTATGGCTACGAACCGTGCTTTGAAGGTCTCTACCTTCTCATCAGGTTCCCTTTCTCTTGAAGATCCATTTACACCTTAATGGGTCTAACCCTTATAGGTGGATCCTCTAGGGTCCATATACAACATTTGTATATGAAGTCTACTTTAGACTTTATTGCTAATATCCATCTTTCCATGTCACGATCCTTAGGAACTTCATAACATGAAGTCCGATCATTGTCAAACTTAACTGACACATGGAATAATCCTCAAACTCATTTGAAGAGGTATAAGTGTTTCATCTTTAATTATCCTTTTACTTCCCGATTTCAGGAGCCTCATTATCTTCTCAAGATTAAGTGAGTTCCTTCACTTCATTTTCATCTTGATTCTCAAGAGTCTCAATCCTCCAAGAATCACATTCTCAGATATGAGTTCTTTTAAGAATCTCAAGGTCATAAAGTAGGTATCCAATACCATACTTTATTTTCCTAATGAAGTAGCACTCTCAAGTGCTAGATTCCAGTCTCACATGCATGGAACCTTATTAAGGATATATATTGTAGTCTCTACTACACATATATACCTGGAAACTAAGGGATAATTATGCTAAAAATTCATCATTGATGAAATCATGTCACACATGATCCAATTGTATCTCCCTACAACTCTATTGAGTTCAGGTTTGTCAGGAGGAGTGAGATAGAAATGATATTCATATCTCGATAAGGTATTCATTGAATTTTATCTAATAGGTACAAGCTACTTAGGTTAGATCAAATTCATTTTATCTTTCTTCAAACTTTGGTTCTAAACCAAAATTGTGAAATCTTTGAACATTTCAAAGGTTTCTCAGGTGAAGAGAAGAAATCTCATATCATACATAATCATCAATAGATATCACATATCCATAATGTTTACTATGATATAGATGATCTACATACATCAATATGTATGAGATCTTGAATACCTCGACATCTAACACCATTCCCAGAGAAGGGTGTATTGGACATTTTACTTTGAATACAATATTCACAAGTATGTAAGATTTGAAATTTTAGACATTCTAAAGTTTCATATCTTACTAGTCTATTGATCAAATCAACAGACAAATGTCCAAGGCTTGATGCCAGATCATTGTCAAATGATCTTCATCCTCCTATTGATCTTATAAGGTTTGATTTTCAGTATTAGAAATCTTAATGAACCATTCATTAATTTTCTAATTTTGTGGAGTCCACTAGATGTTAGATTACTATCTGAAATATTTCCATCATAACTCTTTATGATAGTTCTATCTCAGAATTCATGTTTATTTCCAACATTTAGAAACAAACAATGAGGGTATTCTAATATCTAGGTCATAGAGACATTCTCTAAGACTAAGGGCTCTCCCACTGAGAATATGAAGTCCATCTATCCAATAGAGATTGTCGCAACAATTGCACCGATATCCATGTAGATGACTATTAAACCTTAAGATCAAATTTCCAATCTTCTAACATATATGCAACCAATTGCAAATGTCATTAGAAGATTGGGATAGAATTGTCAGACTTTATCTTGTGAAATAAGAAAGTCAGAGTCAATGATTATATATAGATTATTCTGATGTTCTATCTGAGTCCTTCACTAAGGATTTTAGATAGACATGATAGTCATACTATCAACACATCAACTTATTGCAGTATTGGCATTCATCCAACTCTTTGGATGTCATATGGAAGTCACAGAAGCAGGTCAACTCTTTGACTTTCCTTCTTACTCGGGTCCGACCCATGCTTCCACTGTGCTCTCTTCATCTATAAACAACCATTGTTCAAGACAAAGAATCTCTTATGTTGAATTTAAAGATTTCAATACAAGAGCATTTCAACATTTATACATGCTTCATTAAATTCATACAAGATGAATATTATGAAGCTTCATGAATGACTTGAGTATAGACAGTAGAATGATGACACTCATCATATCTACATACATCTTAACTCTTAGAGACTTAGGTTCAGGTAGGTATTCAAACATTTTGAATACATCATCTCTTTCGAGCTACCATTCTGCATAATGCAGAGAACCATGTCATTCATGATTAATGTCTAGAGCACATATGTATGCCAAAATATCTTCTTTTATTTTATAAGGACTATTTGACAATTATGATCACTATCGACATGTCACTTCTAAAGTACACTCGATGAAAGATCAAGACTATAGAGACATACAAACCCTAAGGTGATGTCTTATTGTCTTATTTAATTGCCCTTCCTCATTATGTTGAGGAAACTTGCACACTGCAACCACATACATTATGTGTCCAATTGCAAATACAATATCTGGATCATGAGTCCAATCCAAGATATTTCACTGGTTATTATTGAGTATAACATTGAGTGGGTTTAATGAAGGATTATCTGAAATAAGAAATTTGCATAAGTGTATATATATTATATATACATGTTTTACTTTGATTTAGGAATTTTTATATCAAAGTTGTCTTGCCTTGTCAACACTGAAAGTTCATTCCCTTAATCACTTTCAATGTAAGAGATATTCTTACCATTATATCTCTAGCAAGATCTGGGATCTCCTTTCCTATCTTCGTTGCATCCCAATAATATGAGAACCTACAACTCGGATAAAAAGAAGTAGGAACACATTCCGCCTTGCAAGTCCAACTTGTATTTCCCAATTCGGTCTTTAACACCCGGGCCCACCATCCCTAAGATGATGTTGACCCGTCATTAATTGAACCAACCGTCAATAGGCTTAATACTCGCTATACGCAATCCAATATCGCCCCAATAATATGAGGACCCGATATTGGGGTCACTACGTATACGGCCTTACTCTTTCGAGAAGCAAAGAACCCGATCCAATTAAATCATGCACAGGATCTGTCACTTCGGACAGGCGTCTCCCATACACAACAACTGGCGACGAAATCCTTTGCCTTGACGGGAGACCATGGATGTCACTTATGTGATCCTCCACCTCATATTCAAATTGTAATTAATTATCGTGAATCATATTCACATAATTAATTCTTCCAAGGGAAATACACATCTATTCATAATAGAGTGTTTATTGGACATAATTAATTTAATCACATTAAATTAATCATCAATCCAAACATCAATCAACAAACATGTCTTTTACTTGAATAGTAGGTATATACTCAAAGTACGTATTATTCGAATTTTAATATTTAGAAAAATACACATTGTCTGTCTCCGGCATTATAGAGTCCCTACCCGCTGTCATGGCCAGTACCGACGAGAGTGGGACGGACCACATACGTTGCAACCCGCTACCCCAATGCTCTCCGACTAGGCACCACATCCGCCTCGGGAAAGGATAATACCAGATAGACCATCATGTACTTTGAGATGTTCATCGGTTTTTCAACCGAAATTATACCATATAATATAAATCAAAACATTTTTTATTATAAGGAGATTTGCGAGACAAATCCCCAATCCTATTCAAGCAAAAGGGTTTTTCATGTAAAAGTTGTCCTACAACTATTGTAGGATAAACTATAGTTTTCATGAAAGCAATGTTTGTTGATGAAACAATGATCAAGATCTAATATCTCATCACTGTAGTTTAGGCAAGTGTCATTCAATGAAATAATTATCTCTTTAAATATTTCACAAATATTTATCACTAATTATTTCAGAAAATTAACAATTAATTTTCATCATGATAATTGAATGACATATCACAAGGTTCAAGATCAAAAAAGTCAATTTCCAGAGTGACCCCCCATCACTAAAACTAACATATCTTGATCAATTTAAATCCAAAAATTGCAAACTCAGTTTCCAAAGATTGCCTATTTGATTTATTAAAGAACCCAAGTGATAATTCACGCATTTCAAGGCGGATTAAAACCGTAATTATCTCATTAATTACGTTCAAATCCGCAGTTCCCGCAACAGTGAATATAGTCATATTCAAAAAGCCATATCTTGAGCAAATAAAGTCCAAATTTAGTAAACTCAAGTCCTATGGTTTCCTTGTTTAATGGGGAACAAAATCCAATTGAAAATTTCGTGTTTAAACATTTTAAACAGTACAGAAAAATTCAATTAGACAGAGGTGCGAAAATTGAAATGCAGTAAAAATTTCGCAACCCTTTTAAGAACCAAATCGTCTAGGGTCTATGGATCATATCCAAAACCTTATTCAACCTGCCTCTGATACCACTTGAAGGATATTGTGAATCCTTAAGCGCATCACGGAAGCGTGTTGATCGCATCGTATGCAATCGGAGCAACTAGTCGCACTAGTCGCTAGATGCAGCGGAAATTAAAATTTTTAACTTTAAAGATGAAACCACATGATCACGAGAACACTTCTCGGATCGTTTCATCAAACCACAAAGTACAAGGAATACCTCTTGAAGCGTGGTTGTGATCGCGAGATCCCAAAGTAGAGATCCTCCTATCTTAAGTCCGATCCACGAAGAACGCACTTGCGGGCGCGATGATGAGTCACGTTCCTTCCCGCAATCCTCAATGAAGATCCAAGCGATGGCTCCCCCGATTTCGTCAAACGAAATCCGTCGTCTTCCTTTAGAGTAAGAAACTCCAAAGAAGATGGAGATCCACGAGTCGTCGAAGAAGAAGCCGAGAGTCTCTCCTTTCTCAACACAAAGTGGACGGCCACTTAATGGAGAAGAGAGAGAGAGGGCGAGAATGAGAAAGAGAGAGAGAGAGTTGTCACCTTGTACAACTCTTAATGATGTAACATGGAAGGCTACCCTAGCCCTCTATTTATATTAGTTTAGGATCCAATGGATCTCAATCCATGGGACACATGGATCCAAAGGCTATGCTTGGTCCATGCTAAATCAATGGCTATGATTGTTGTTGGTTAAAACCAACAACATTAATTTAAATTAAAAAATGTTGTAACATTATCAACATAATTTAATTTAACATTAACTAATTAAGAGATAATGTGATAAATAAAAATGGAGTCAACCAACCTCCCTAAAAATGGGGGGGCGTCTCCCATGAACAATTCATGGGTGACGCCACCTATGGAGGGTGGTTTATTTTGCTCCATTTTATTTATCTTATTATTCCTTAATTAATAACAATAAATATTCACTAAATTAATTCCAAATTAATTTGTGAATATTTCAATCTTGCCATTGAATACAATGTGAATCATATTCACAACCCAAACTAATTAGTAAATTGCATTTCCAAATTAATTAATAAATGTGAATCCAATCCACATTATTAATTAACAAATGCTATTTACATAAATTCTCTCTCTTATATATGTATATTATAAATCACATTTATAACACACATATATCATGGATAGTGTTATCCACATTCTCTTAGTCCTTGATAATTAAATCTCATTTAATTATCTTGGATAATCATTCTCACAAATATGAATCATATTCATATTAAGCTTGATAATTAAATCTCATTTAATCATCAAGTTCTTCTTGCATGGATATGGAATTCATCAAATGAATTATTCTTGAACTCCAAGAATAATGTGCTTTCTCCGCAGATACTTGGAGATAAGGACAGGGCGATTGTATTGTTCCACGTATAGTGACTTGGATGTTTGAGATCTCGTCTCAAATCCAGATCGTACGAACCTCCCACAGATGCTTGATTAAATCAAGACCGCAAATCCAATCTTCTCATTGAATCTAAATCTCATTCAGATCAATGTCCAACACTTGGACTAAGATCAGATTGCTTCTCTACAGGAAGGAGTCACTAAAATCCAGACCTGTTTCATCACTCCCTCGGAATGGAAGCGTCATGGATATACAATCGTTTATGATCACATCACCCTCAGGTATTCCCAATACCTGTACATCCTGCATACTGGAAAACCCATGGTCAACCCGAAGATCAAGATCTATTTTACACTGTCTTCTTCAGGGTTTGATCACTAAGTTTCTCATTTGATCATTGGGATTTGGTATCGATCATATACTTTCCAAAAGCATATATCATACCTAGGTCTTGATCATATACTTTCCAAAAGTATATATCAAAACTACAAATTCAGTCAAGCTTCCAAAGCGAGACGACCGTGCACGGAATTTGATTCCTCCCAATATCTCATGAGTGAGCTCATGTCTTCCGGTTCAGTAGTGAACCTGTATGATCCCTTTGAGAGATCGTATTACTCATATGCCCTTATATGCACACCAACGCGACGGTGTATAGACCTTGGTTAGGTCATCAACCTATTAGTCTGTCAAATGTACATACTCAGACATATAGCAATACATCTGTCTCCGGTCAGAGGATGCATGCCTATGCTGTGACAGCATTCAACATAGGACTTAGGTTATCTCGATCTCGTTAAGTCAACTCTTTGACCTAACTAATCCGACACCTCCGAATCTCTATTCCTATGCAGAGGACCTGCATCAAGAGGTCGGTCAGATATCAGCCTATGTGAGAAAGGATTGCCATCTCCTACTCAGGCTGGAGATCACATCTTAACAATCATCTGACGGTGCTTGATGAGTCCTCAATCTAACCCTTTAGATATTCATCCAAACACCAGCCTCTATGATTCAATAATTGAATCAACAGCTGTATGATCATTAAGACAGCCATGGTACATAACCCTAATTGTACAGAGGGACCCATTATGCAAATTATTTATTCTTCATTTCAGATCAGGGAATGATATTCGCAATAACATTTATTGCACAATGGCTCACCGTGGGCTCACATGTCTAACAGAAAGACCATAAATGCTTCACATTGGACAGTCGATTGAGTTTCTTTATGATATCCAGCTTGGTTGGGTCCACCTCCATGCCCCTGTTGGAGATGATATTACCAAGGACCATCCCCTAAGTCAGTATAAAATGACTCTTCTCCCAAAAAAGAACGAGGTTAACCTCCGTGCACCTCTAAAGCACATGGTATAAGCTAAAAAAGCAGGAATCAAAATCATCACCATAGGATTGAAAATTCATCCATGAAGACCTCCAAGATATCTCCCACCATGTCCGTAAAAATAAAAAGCATGCACCTCTGAAATGTAGCTGGAGCATTACCAGAAATATTTAGGCTCTATGTCAAGGAATCGATATTTCATGCTTTGAGATAACGGTTTGAGCTCAGTGGGGAAAACAAACATGAAGAGCTGATTTGATGAGGGCCTGGGTATAGGCAACTAGACCGGTCTGTGTAAGCTCAACCTACTCTGACTTAAAAAGATCTGGAGACTGTTGGATATTCTGCTCTGATTCGATCTCCAGTCTGGTTGTATGCTCTATAGATGAAGTCTGAAGTGATAAGAATTCAACGAAGCACTACCAATCAACATCTTTGGAATCTGAATTAACTGAGGGTAATTGACAGCTATGGTTATCCACTTCGGACACGAAGGGATTAAGAATATCATAATGATCTGAAAAGGTTTCAGAATAGTCTCCATCGATATTTTGACTATTCAGTTCCAGGACTGTGTTCTCCAACCTCCCATCATCAGATATTTGAATCTTCACTTCTATTAAAGGTGTGATGAATGATTGGGTACTAGGTTCAGCCCATACGACCTAATCATCTATTTGTATGAAATCAAAATCCTGATGACTATCAGGTTCATCATCAGATGCTCTCTCTGACTCAACTGATTTGGATTGTTGATCTTGAATCATCTCTATATGTATACTCTCATCCTAGACTCTAAAGTACACCTTCTCAGTACCATAGTCAGAAACGTCCTTGGCTGTCACCAGGATAGGTCGTCCTAATTTGACCGAGGTATCAGTCACACATTCAAGGACTGTCATGTCCAACACGATGAAGTCCATGGGGAATCACAAACCCTAAGTGGTGATGATAACGTCTTAGATTAAACCCTTAGGCCTCTTGATCGATCTATCAGTAAATTGCAAAACCGTTCGGCTTGGTCGAAGAAGTCCGAACTCGAACTTGTTGAGTAAGTAAGAAGGAAGAAGATTAATCGAAGATCTGCTATCTAATAGAATACGATCAAAAGTCTGATCGAGGATCTTGCATCTGACATACGACGCTCCTGTGTCTGATCTCTTGGCTGGGAGACAGTTCTGAATTACGTGGCATGTTTCCTTGGTCAGCACATGGACTTCTAAAAAAGGTTGCGCTGCCTCTTCTTTTTGTGGTCTGTGGGTCATTCTTTTAACCCTTTCTGTAGAAGAGGGATGTGTGCCAAGGCTTCTGAAAGAGTGAGTTGAATCGTAAACTTATCGATCATCTCTTTCTTCAGATCTTTCACTTGAATCTTTTTGATATTTTATTTTTTATTACCTTTTCCTAAGTAGAGTGCTTTGGGAAAAGAAATATGTACATCCTCCTGTTTAGTTTGTATAATAGGAGGACAAGAAGAAGAAGAAGGAAATATTTTTGCAAAACAAGGACTTGCTTTTTGTGAATTATTAGAGAAAGATAGAGACCAATCAACAGTCTTTTTATTTCTCTTTCAAGTTCTTATCTTTTTTACATTTTTTGTGATTTTCTCTCATCATCACTATACACAAAGAAAGGTTAGCAGTTGTATCGGCATTCGGCTCTGGCTGCTCTTCAGACTTGGTTGCTTCAGCACCTCCATCTTAATCATCAAAGGGGTAGGCGGCTTCAGCACTGCTATCAACATCCACAACAAGCTCGTTTATATCCTCAGGTATATTGTCATCGAGCCTAATTAAGTCTATGTCTACTAGTATCCTATTGCTCCTAAGAGAAATGAAATAAGCATCATCACAGAAAAGATAGTCATCTAAAAGTACCAATGACTTAGGGTGGGCTCGGTCAATCTACCTGCTCCGAGTTTCGCTTCAGGTTGTTCGGATTCGGTTCTATCCGAGCAGGAAAGGTGGACTTCCCTTTAACTAAATCAGTGACATGAGTATTGAACTCATCCATTTCTCTGCTAAAAGCTACCTGCTGGTTAGTCATCAGATTGGCGAGATACTCTAAGGTTGAGTTATCATGGAATATCCCATGAGACCCGGATGAGTCACCTCGATGATACTGAGGCTGTTGCTGAGCTAATTGCTGGGGAGGATAGTTCTGCTGATACTGAGAAGGATATGAACTCTTCTTCCACTAAGTTTTCTGGTACTAGAAAGGACCGAAATACTGGTGATGTTCTCTGCTTTGCCCCATCTGTGCCTGCGGAGTATGCTGGGAAAAGGCATCTCCGGTAGACCAACGGAAACCGGGGTGATCGTGACGGATCTCTGGTTACTGCGGCTAGTTGTACCCAATCCCATTGACCTCGGTCAATGGCTCAGGCATCTCAGAGTAGATTGTGAGCATCGATGCCAATGGCTCATTACTATGATACACCACTATCTGAGTGTTAGAAGATGGTGTCTGCTGGTGTTGCGGGTACGCCGAAGACTGATGAGTCAACTCAAAGTACACATGGTAAATGTGCTGAACTGGAGGCCTCGGAAGTATTTCTCGGTCTCGTCTTCCTGAGTCAGCCTATGATCTGGAAGACTTGTTTGAATCTTATTGTATCTCTTGAAGGTACATAATCTGTGTCTGCAGATCACTAAGACATATCTTAAGTTCGTCAATCTTATCGAGCTTGTCTAAATTCTGGCACTTCTTCTCGATAATTTTCATGTTATCCAACTTCTGACAAATGATCCCCATATCAGTTGTTGAGGATTCAATAGGTATCGAGACAACAAAAGACGGATTCCCTTTGATTTATGCCACTCGGGAGTGCTGGTGATATGTAGGTAGCTTCGATTGATTATAAAACTGAGTCTGGGACATCGTGGTATAGTTCTCTGCCTTTTTCTCATAAATGGCCCAGGCCTGGTTGAAAAACACCACCCGATCACTTCTTTATCCCTGCAAAAAGAGACGGAAACAATTTTACGGTCGTTGTATCAACCGAGTGGGTTTTATCATAAAATATTAATTTGGGATTAATCTTCTTTATTTTTATTTATACTCCTGAACAAGATGTATAGTGTCAAGTACGGGAGTGACGAACTCAAGGAGGCAAACTGTTGTTCAAATAGGGGTAAAGTATAGACAAACTAAGGTTAAAGGTCTCCTAATTTTTATTTTTAAGAATTTTTGTTGTTTTGTATTTTTTAATGTATTTTGTATTTTTTATTATTAGAAAATATTTTAATTTTTTATTTAATTTTATTTTGTTATTTTTATGTTTTATTGTTATTTTTTATTTTTATGGATTTTAGAAAGTTTTTAGGATGTTTATAAATGTTGTTGTATTTTTACTTTGAAAAATATATTTTTTATTGAAAATAGGGATGTATTATAAATTTTTAAAGGTGAAGATAATGTGGAAATATTTTTATTGTATTTTCTGTATAAAGTAGATGAAATTACCTTTAAAATGGTAGGTTACACGTTTTTTGGGGATTTTTCTTTATTTAGTTATTATTTTTCAAAGCTTTGTTTGTTTTATATTTTTATGGGTTTTTAATATTTGATTTTTTATTTTATTTTGGGTTATTATGCAAAATATGTAAAATATGCTTAAAGTGATTTTTATGTGATTTTCTTGGAAAATGTTTTTCTAATTTTTTTTATTATTTTTAATGTTTGTTATCTTTTTGTATTTATTTTTTTAATACTTTATTAAATGCGAAAAGATATTTCTATTTTTTTCTAAAATTTTATGTAGTAATGTAAATGGTGTAATATACAGTATTTATATGTATTTTATTATTGTTTTAGCTTTTTGTTTATTATATACGTAAGGGTATGAATGATAGCTATATTACAATGTAAGGGTATGGGTATTATTAATGCCAATTGGGATGTGCGTGAAACTATGGGAAAGTGTCGGGTCTTTTTTATCTAGTGTTCCATCTCATTCTAAATGTGTGACGTGCACGTCTATATCTAGACTTATTCGTAAATCTGGAAAACGCGGGAGTGCTCGCTGCAAAATGTCTAAGTAATATCGCTCCGCACTGCCATAAGCGGTGGGCGGTTGGGGTCGAATGGAGTTGTTAAATAGCTGACGTGAGGCTAGTTTTCATGTGTCGTATCGAAATCTCGTCGAATGGCCGCGTGATTAAAAAAAACAAATAACGACGATCGGTGAGGCCCTCCAGATGAGGCGGCGTGGATCCGCAGGTGGAGATTCGAACTGCTATGCACGAAGATGTTCTGGAAAATCCGATTACTCAGATTGCACAGCTATTCAAGCCTTGTTCTTCCTCTGAGATCTCATGGAACGATGATGTTTTCGTGATGCGACTGTGGAATTGTTCTCCATGCTTTGGATTTTTGCATGCGGATCTTTGACCGGCTTCAAATTTAGTAGCAAAATCTTATGTCGATGCTTAGTCCATGTGATACGATTCAATACCTGAAAATTTACAGATAATGCTCGGGGAACAAATCCTCGACTTATCGTCAACTAAAATAATATATATAGGGTAAAATGGGGCTGCAGTAGCCAACTTGGCTACTCCCACCCCTATTTTTCCTTTATTTTTTTATTTTTTTTGAAAAAATAAAAATTTGTATATTCATCATTATATCCCTCTCACATTCTATTAAAATTTCGTCAGAAACAGAGACTCCTACGGCCTCCATCCAGACGTCATTTTTTTAACGGTCACAGGATTTTTTAAATCGACCATGTTTGGATGGAGGCCGTAGGAGTCTCTGTTTCTGACGAAATTTTAATAGAATGTGAGAGGGATATAATGATGAATATACAAATTTTTATTTTCCAAAAAAATAAAAAAATAAGGGAAAAATGGGAGTGGGAGTAGCCAAATTGGCTATTCCCTGGGGGCAGCCCCATATATATGTATGTATGTATGTATGTATGTATGTATGTATGTATGTATGTATGTATGTATGTATGTATGTATGTATGTATGTATGTATGTATGTATGTATGTATGTATGTATGTATGTATGTATGTATGTATGTATGTATGTATGTATGTATGTATGTATGTATGTATGTATGTATGTATGTATGTATGTATGTATGTATGTATGTATGTATGTATGTATGTATGTATGTATGTATGTATGTATGTATGTATGTATGTATGTATGTATGTATGTATGTATGTATGTATGTATGTATGTATGTATGTATGTATGTATGTATGTATGTATGTATGTATGTATGTATGTATGTATGTATGTATGTATGTATGTATGTATGTATGTATGTATGTATGTATGTATGTATGTATGTATGTATGTATGTATGTATGTATGTATGTATGTATGTATGTATGTATGTATGTATGTATGTATGTATGTATGTATGTATGTATGTATGTATGTATGTATGTATGTATGTATGTATGTATGTATGTATGTATGTATGTATGTATGTATGTATGTATGTATGTATGTATGTATGTATGTATGTATGTATGTATGTATGTATGTATGTATGTATGTATGTATGTATGTATGTATGTATGTATGTATGTATGTATGTATGTATGTATGTATGTATGTATGTATGTATGTATGTATGTATGTATGTATGTATGTATGTATGTATGTATGTATGTATGTATGTATGTATGTATGTATGTATGTATGTATGTATGTATGTATGTATGTATGTATGTATGTATGTATGTATGTATGTATGTATGTATGTATGTATGTATGTATGTATGTATGTATGTATGTATGTATGTATGTATGTATGTATGTATGTATGTATGTATGTATGTATGTATGTATGTATGTATGTATGTATGTATGTATGTATGTATGTATGTATGTATGTATGTATGTATGTATGTATGTATGTATGTATGTATGTATGTATGTATGTATGTATGTATGTATGTATGTATGTATGTATGTATGTATGTATGTATGTATGTATGTATGTATGTATGTATGTATGTATGTATGTATGTATGTATGTATGTATGTATGTATGTATGTATGTATGTATGTATGTATGTATGTATGTATGTATGTATGTATGTATGTATGTATGTATGTATGTATGTATGTATGTATGTATGTATGTATGTATGTATGTATGTATGTATGTATGTATGTATGTATGTATGTATGTATGTATGTATGTATGTATGTATGTATGTATGTATGTATGTATGTATGTATGTATGTATGTATGTATGTATGTATGTATGTATGTATGTAGGGGGCCCTTCCAATGAGGTGGGTCTTTCCTGAAATTCAGAAAGCCACTACCATATTTGTAAATTACGTAACAATTTTATAAATTTAAACTACATATTGTAAAATACTGACGATTATACAGTTATGTAAAATATATCATCCATATTGTAACAAACTATTAATGTCAAATATAGTAATATTTTCATAAATTTTTCATGATATAGATATTATATTAATATTTAATATTAATTTATGGAGTTAGAATGTGTAAAATAAATAGAATAAATGCTTAAATTGACGTGGCTTTCCATGCATCCAGGAAAGGTGCACCTCATTTGAAATATTTCATATATATATATATGGGAAAAAGGAGCCTACCTCGGCGGGTGTAGGTAACTCCCTACACCCGGCCTAATTTTTCATTATTTTTTGATTTTTTTGAAATGAAACTTTGGGGGATTTAGATCACTGTGTATCACCATGTTGTCATTCCAAATTCAACGTAATTCGAGACTTCTATCATCTCCATCAAGACTACCAAATTTTAACGGTCTTAGAATTGCTGAAATCGACCATGTGTAGATGAACGTGTTAGGAATATTTGTTTTTCATGAAACTTGAAACACGTATTCCCCATAACATATTAAGTTAATCCTCCCAACTTTTAACCCAACAAAATAAAAAAATAATCGAAAAATAGGGGTGGGTTCAGGGAGTTTCCTACACCCCAGGGTGCAGGCTCCCTGCCCCCTATATATATATATATATAGAGAGAGAGAGGGGGGGGGGGGGGAATCCGTAAGCGATCGGGAATGATAATAAAAAGGGGATGAACGATCAGAATTGAGTAGGAATCCGATTGAGTTGAACAATGGAGAGAAACAGAAGGGATTAATTTGACGAGATGGAAATGGTGTTGTGCTTAGTGATCGGGGGTTATTATTAGAAGATGTACGGAATGCTTAGTGATCGGGGGTTATTATTAGAAGATGTACGGAATGTAGAGAAGAACGGAGAGAAAAGTCGCGAAACATGAGGAATGGAAACGGAGGGAGAATAGAAAAGAGAATGAATCTGTAATAATCCATGAAATAAGAAGGATGTCAACGTAAATTTCACATAAAATAATAGTAAATTGGGATAAGCAGAGAGAACTCGTGCATGGGCAAAAAGGGGCATCATCATAAAATTCACATAAAATACCAATAAAAGAAGATATGTATGAGAGGGCTTGGATTGCCTTCGGTTATAAATGAGAATGTAAAAATTTAAAGGAGATAAGAATGAGGCTGGATGTTGCATGGAAAACGTGAGGTGCTTTCATGCATAATGATAACATCGGACCGGTAAGCACATAAGCACTAACGTGCACAAACCTTATACATTGAAGATTACTATAAATAGGAGAAGAACTTATTCATAGGAAGCATTCCAAATTCAAGAAACGAGAGGAAGGAAGTGCGAGAGAAGAGGGAGAAATAAGAGATAGAAAGAGAGTCTGAGAAGAAGAAGGAAGAGAGAGAGAGAGAGAGAGAGAGAGAGAGAGATTGTTAAAATTAGCAAAGGATGTCGTCATTGGTATGGTTCCTCTCCTTCTTGTATCTTCACTTCCTCTGTTTTATTTTATCATTATCATGTCAGATGTTTTATTATGCTTAGATAATTGCATAATTTCAATTATGTACAATCTTGTTAAAACGTCGACCTTGAAAGGGTAATTGTTCTATGTCATCGTTGTATCGTTTCAACACAAGTCTAAATTATTATATAGATGATTTAGTATGCTATAAATATATTATAATATAATTAATTATAAAAGATATGGAAATGTTATATAGTTTATTGCAAATGGGACAAGGGTATTATTATACCATATTAAATTGAAGAAGAGTATATATGTTTTAACATTATGCATACGATAAGTACCTATTAATTTTAGTGTATAGTTCATTTAATTATATATTATCAAGATAAGATATGAAACTCTAAAATAGAGTATAATAAGGATTGGCACCATAACGGCATATGGAGCTAAGTGCTACGCTAAGGCGGGAGCCACCTCTAGAGTCCATTTGTCGGGTCCAATAGAACATTATCGGCCTAAAAGGCAGCACCATCCTGGGATGTCGGGTTCAATGGAAACTTGTGGAAAAAGTCCACTATTGACTCAACAGTTGTTGTCATCATGTATCGTAGTGATTGAATGACCACTGTGCCAGTGGTAAGTAAAATGCAACCTATATGAATATGAGGGTATTATTGATCGAATAATGAAAGTATGGGGGTATGTATGCAATATTGATGCTGAAAATATTCATGAAATATGAATCATGAAGATATGAAGATAATCATGAATTATTAAGTAAGAAGTCATGTTAGTATATTATCAATATTATCAAGTGCGCAAGATTTTCTGAATAAGATAGATTAATTTTTCTTCTAACTGATCTTGTCAATCTTTTCTTCAATTGCATCAAGTTATTATGAAGTTCATCATCTTTTGATACCATACTAAGCTATTTTGCTTATAAGCATTTTTGTTCCGCTCCTGTGGTTTGCCCTGCCGTAGATACAACGGAGGAGTAAGGAGCTGAAGAATTAAGAAGAAGAGATCAAGGCTAAATTTGTAGTGGTAGTATAAACTTTCTTTTTTACTAGTTATTGTACTACAATTTGACCATATGTGACTTTGATAAATAAAATAAAGGAATATCTTTTATGGCCTTAGATATGACTGTGAATTGTGGTATTGATATTGCAAGTAACACCCCGGACCCGACGTGGCAATAATATTATTTACTATGCTTCCGCTGGCCACCCGGATCCGTGGACCGTTACAGGTGGTATTAGAGCCGAAGTTCACATAGGAACACTTAGGACTCACTGACTTAGATAATAAATTGACCTAGATTTTTCTTATGACTTTTAGATGGCATCTGGACGTGAAATCATACCTACTGGAGGAGAGCCTGAGAATACCCAATCTCAGTATATGCAATTTATGGCTGATATGGGACAATGGCTTCGTGAGGAGAGACAACGTGCTGAGATTGAACGTGAATTAGCACGTGAAGAAAGAGAGATGACCCGTAAACTATATTGTCAGTCAAAGGAAGAAGGATTCACCCTGAGAAAGTTCTTACAACATGACCCTCCTATTTATAATGGTGAACTAGAACCAGAGAAAGCAGAATACTAGCTTAAGGAAATTGAGTTGGCTTTCAGTGCTCTAGATTGTCCTGAGGAGAAGAAGGTGATATTTGCCATGTTCAGACTACGAGACAAAGCCAAAGATTGATGGGAGACTTGCAAAGGTATTTCTTTTTCAGATGAACAAATTGTTCCATGGAAAGAATTCGTGAAGCATTTCACGGATCACTTTATCCCTATGCGAGCTAGGGAAAAGAAGAGGCAAGAATTTATTGACCTGCAACAGAAGGAATTGAGTGTGGAAGCATATACTGCTCAATTCTATCATTTGGAGAAGTATGGAAAGGGAATCTGCCAAAGCGAATGGGAAAGGGCGAAGAAATATGTGATGGGACTAAGAATAGGCTTGCGAGGAAGGGTCATAAACAACATGCCGGAGACACTTGCCAAAGCAGTAAATGCGGCTACAATAATTGATGAAGAACATCAGCTGACCCAAAATCAGTTGAAAAGGCAAATCAAGACAAGTGGAGGTTCTCGGGATAATTTTCAAAATCCTAATAAAAAATGAAGTTTGGATACCATGTTAGGGACGAGAATCAAGTCAATCCTACTGATAGGACATCTTTCCTGTTTGCCCTCATTGTTCAAGAAAACATTTTGGCAAATGTTACATGCTTACTGGAGCATGTCTGAAATGCGGACAGAAGGGTCACTTTATCCGTAATTGTCCACAGATGAAAGACCCTAATGATAAAATGAGGGAAACCGAGCCGAAAAAGAAAATTATGGGACGTGTATACTCAATCGCGACTCAATCAGAAGACCCTAATCAAGTTATAGAAGGTATACTTTCTATTTCAGGATTTATAGCCAGACTTCTTTATGATCCAGGCGCTTCACATTCATTTATATCCAGTAGATTTGCTAGACTGCTTGAATTACAACCTACAGAAATGTCATTTGTATTGATTGTTTCTTCACCAACGGGTAAAATAGGTATGGTTGGGTCTTTTCTGCATAAGGTACCTATTGAAATTGAAGATAAGCCATTAGTTGCAAATTTGGTACTTCTTGAAATGACGGATTATGATGTCTTTTTGGGAATGGATTGGCTCTATGAAAATTATGCACATGTTCTCTGTAGAGACAAGAAGATTATACTTTGCACACCAGATGAACTTGAGTTTCTGATTAGAGGTTTGAGGAAGCCCACTAGACAAATTCTTATCTCATCAATAAAGGCACATCGGATGATGTCAAAAGGTTGCATGGGTTTTCTAGCTAGTATGGTGAAGACAGATTCTTCACATATTTCTATAGATGATCTGCACATAGTTCGAGAATATACTGATGTATTTCCAGATGACCTTCCTGATTTACCTCCTTCTAGAGAAATTGACTTCAGTATTGAAGTTATACCGGGTTCATTTCCTATCTCCAAACCTCCCTACCGCATGGCTCCAGCAGAATTAGCAGAACTTAAGAAGCAGCTAGATGAACTTCTTGAAAAGGGTTTTATTCAGCCTAGTGTTTCCCCATGGGGCGCTCCTGTGCTCTTTGTCAAGAATAAGGACGGGACTTTTCGACTATGTATTGATTATCGATCTTTGAACATGATTACCATCAAGAACAAATATCCTTTACCTCGAATAGATGACCTATTTGACCAATTACAGAGGGTTGCTGTCTTCTCAAAGATTGACTTAAGATCAGGCTATCATCAGCTCAGAATAAAGACAGAAGATACACCAAAGACTGCATTTCGATCAAGATATGGCCATTACGAGTTTCGAGTAATGCCATTCGGATTGACCAATGCTCCTGCAGCATTTATGGACCTCATGAATAGGGTGTTCCGTGATTTCCTTGACAAGTTTGTCATTGTTTTTGTAGATGACATTCTTATTTATTCTGAAGACAAGAAGCAACATGAGGAACACCTGAGATTGGTATTAGAAACTTTAAGACGTCACCAACTCTATGCTAAATTCTCAAAATGCGAATTTTGGCTTGATAAGGTGATATTCCTTGGACATGTTATATCTAAGGATGGCATAGCGGTGGATCCATCAAAAGTTGAAGCAGTTCAGAAATGGAATCAGCCACAGACAGTCACAGAAGTACGTAGTTTCTTGGGATTGGCAGGTTATTATAGACGTTTCATTCGGGACTTCTCAAAGATAACTCTACCATTAACAAAACTAATGAGGAAGGAAACTAAGTTCACTTGGACTCCACAATGTGAGGAGAGCTTCCAAAAATTAAAAATTTTGCTGACATCATCTCCAATTTTAACACTTCCATCAGGCGTTGGAGGTTTCACAATACACACTGACGCATCAGGATCAGGTCTTGGTGCAGTGTTGATGCAGCATGATAAAGTTGTGGCTTATGCATCTCGGCAATTAAAAATCCATGAGCGTAATTACCCTACTCATGATTTAGAACTTGCCGCAGTTGTTTTTGCCCTCAAACTATGGAGACATTACCTTTATGGAGAAAAATTTCAAGTATTCACTGACCACAAGAGTCTCAAATATTTGTTCTCTCAGAAAGATCTAAATATGAGACAACGACGGTGGTTAGAATTATTAGAAGACTATGATTTTTCCTTAGAATATCACCCAGGAAAAGTTAATGCATTAGCTGATGCACTCAGTAGAAAATGGGAGATTAAGCTTGCTAGCTTAAAATTACAATGGAAGCTTGCTGAAGATTTTATTCTATGGAAACCTGTCATTGATAGGAACCATGGTATATCCATGGCAGGATTACAAATTCACTCAGCATTGATGGAGAAAGTACTATTAGCACAAAAAGATGACCCTGAACTATTACAAATGGTTGAATTATCGAAGAGGCCTAATAGCGAGTTATCAATCGCAGTTGATGGAGGACTGAGATTTAGGAATAGATTATGGGTTCCTAATAATATAGAAGTCAAGAAAGAAATTCTAGAAGAGGCACATAATACTATGTACTCCATTCATCTAGGGAATACGAAAATGTATAAAGACTTGCAAAGGAATTTTTGGTGGAAAAATATGAAGAAGGAAATTGCAGAGTTTGTCTCTAAATGTCTCGTATGCCAACGGGTAAAGATAGAGCATCAGAAGCCAGCTGGAAAATTACAACCCTTGGATATTCCAGAATGGAAATGGGATCATATCACTATGGATCTAGTAGCGGGGTTGCCTCCAACCAAAGGTGCCAAATACGATGCCATTTGAATGATTGTAGATCGCCTAACAAAATCAGCACACTTCTTACCTATACGATTTGGACAATCTACGGAGAGTCTGGCTAAATTATATGTACATGAAATCGTAAAGTTACATGGCGTACCTGTCTCTATTATTTCTGATCAGGATACACGTTTCACTTCTAGATTCTGGAAAAGCTTGAATGATGCTCTGGGCACAAACTTAAAGTTTAGCACATCTTTCCATCCGCAGACAGATGGACAGTCAGAGAGAACTATCCAAACACTTGAAGATATGCTTAGGTCTTGTGCACTAGATTTTGCTGGAAATTGGGACTTCCATTTACCATTGGTTGAATTCACCTATAATAATAGTTTTCATGCCAGTATCGGGATGGCACCATATGAAGCATTATATGGTAGACCATGTCGATCTCTCTCCCTTATGTTGGAACGATGTAGGTAAAAGACAAATTCTTGGACCAGAGATTGTAGTAGACACTACAAAGAAAATTGAGATTATCAGGAAGAGATTGTTAGCTGCACAAAGCCGACAGAAGAGTTATGCTGATCATCGAAGGCATGATCTTAAATTCGAAATAGGAGATCGAGTCTTCATTAAAGTGTCACCTATGCGAGGAGTAGTTCGATTTGGGAAAAGAGGAAAGTTAAACCCTCGATACATAGGTCCTTTCTCTATCACCAAGAAGATAGGGGAAGTTGCTTATCAGATTGATCTTCCTTCTCAGTTCAAGAATTTACATGATGTTTTTCATGTTTCTATGTTAAGGAAATACATACCTGATCCATCACATGTGATCGAATATGATATTCCTAAAGTACAAGAAGACTTATCTTATGAAGAGAAGCCAATTAGAATTATTGATCGTAAGGAGAATAAACTAAGAAGACGTACTATTTCTATGGTCTAGGTCATATGGAAGCATCACAAGCATGAAGAAGCTACATGGGAGATAGAAGAAGATATGAGAGCTAAATATCCTGAATTTTTTTGGTAAGTCTGTTGACTCATAAATTTCGGGACGAAATTTATTTTTAGTAGGGTAGATTGTAATAATCCATGAAACAAGAAGGATGTCAACATAAATTTCACATAAAATAATAATAAATTGGGATAAGCGTAGAGAAGACTCGTGCATGGGCAAAGATAGGAGCCTCGATAACCGTGTCCATTTACATGAATAAGGAGGAAAGTGTGAAGGGGCATCATCATAAAATTCACATAAAATACCAATAAAACAAGATATGTATGAGAGGGCTTGGATTTCCTTTGGTTATAAACGAGAATATAAAAATTTAAAGGAGATAAGAATGAGGTTGGATGTTGCATGGAAAGCATGAGGTGCTTTCATGCATAATGATAACATCGGACCGGTAAGCACGTAAGCACTAACGTGCACAAACCTTATACGTTGAAGATTACTATAAATAGGAGAATAACATATTCATAGGAAGCATTCCAAATTCAAGAAACGAGAGGAAGGAAGTGCGAGAGAAGAGGGAGAAATAAGAGATAGAAAGAGAGTATGAGAAGAAGAAGGAAGAGAGAGAGAGAGAGATTGTTAAAATTAGCAAAGGATATCGTCATTGGTATGGTTCCTCTCCTTCTTGTATCTTCACTTCCTCTGTTTTATTTTTTCATTATCATGTCAGATGTTTTATTATGCTTAGATAATTGCATAATTTCAAGTATGTACAATCTTGTTAAACGTCGACCTTGAAAGGGCAATTGTTTTATGTCATCGTTGTATCATTTCAACACAAGTCTAAATTATTATGTAGATGATTTAGTATGCTATAAATATATTATAATATAATTAATTATAAAAGATATGGAAATGTTATATAGTTTATTGCAAATGGGACAAGGGTATTATTATTATACCATATTAAATTGAAGAAGAGTATATATGTTTTAACATTATGGATACGATAAGTACCTATTAATTTTAGTGTATAGTTCATTTAAATATATATTATCAAGATAAGATATGAAACTCTAAAATAGAGTATAATAAGAATTGGCACCATAACGGCATATGGAGCTAAGTGCTACGCTAAGGCGGGAGCCACCTCTAGAGTCCATTTGTCGGGTCCAATGGGACATTATCGGCCTAAAGGGAAGCACCTTCCGGGGGTGTCGGGTTCAATGGAACCTTGTGGAAAAAGTCCACTATTGACTCAGCAGCTGTTGTCATCATGTATCGTAGTGATTGAATGACCACCGTGCCAGTGGTCAGTAAAATGCACCCTATATGAATATGAGGGTATTATTGATCGAATAATGAAAGTATGGGGTATGTATGCAATATTGATGCTGAAAATATTCATGAAATATGAATCATGAAGATATGAAGATAAACATGAATTATTAAAGAAGAAGTCATTTTAGTATATTATCAATATTATCAAGTGCTCAAGATTTTCTGAATAAGATAGATTAATTTTTCTTCTAACTGATCTTGTCAATCTTTTCTTTAATTGCATCAAGTTATTATGAAGTTCATCATCTTTTGATACCATACTAAGCTATTTTGCTTACGAGCATTTTTGTTCCGCTCCTGTGGTTTGCCCTGCCGCAGATACAACGGAGGAGTAAGGAGCTGAAGAATTAAGAAGAAGAGATCGAGGCTAAATTTATAGTGGTAGTATAAACTTTCTTTTTACTAGTTATTGTACTACAATATGACCATATGTGACTTTGATAAATAAAATAGAGGAATATCTTTTGTGGCCTTAGCTATGACTCTGAACTGTGGTATTGGTGTTGCAAGTAACACCCCGGACCCGACGTGGCAATAATATTATTTACTATGCTTCCGCTGGCCACCCGGATCCGTGGGCCGTTACAGAATCAGAGATAGAAGAGCTAACCAGGAACTGGATCAGGATGCGCAGGTTGTTGCCTGTGGTGGAACTCGAAGAAGCCCCATGTCCTCGCCTCGACACGTCGGCAGCTCGCTGAGGATCTCGCGGCGACGCTCGGAGCTGCACGCCAACGGTGATCGCGCCTACTCCTCCTCTCCTCACTCGACGGACGCGGAGCGGCTGTCACCTCACTCGACTCGGAGCTCCAGGACGGAAGGTGGAGAAAAAATGGTGGATCCGGTGCTCATTTGGAGGGGGAGAGGTATAAATAGGGATGAAAGCTTGGTGGCCAAGTAAGGTGGTGGAGTCACCTGGCGGTGGGTGGTGTCACCGCCGAGGTTGTTAGGCTACCGGCCTAACAGCCGACCGGTGAAGGAGAAGAAGGGGGAAGAAGATTCGATGGGAAGAAGAAGAATTGGGAAAGTTAGAGGGAGGAGGAAGAGAGAGAAAGGATAAAAATAAAATTATGAAAATTAATTTAATTAAATTAATAAATATATAATAATAAGATAAATAATTAATTTAATTGAATAAAATAAATAAATCAGGAAAATAAATGAAATAGAATTAATAAAATAATAATATAAATTATGCTTTATTGTACAATATACTATTATTGATCCGAAAACCGTGTTTTTCGCATTAACTCTGATTTTAGTGAAATTAGTATCATTTCGTAGATAGTTGAAAAATATAATTTTAGGGACCATGTTTGCTCAATTCGGGGTTGATACGGCCGAGTTATGAGGTCTAGACGGAAAAAATAGCGGCTTCGGGCCTTCGGATTTTATTTATATTTTAATTTACTTTTATTTTTGTATTTTTATATACAATCTTAGATGATTTTAGGAAAAAGAATTAAGTTAATCGGGTTTACGGTTATTTAATTAAAATCCAGAAAGTTTCTACATATAATCGAGATAGACAAGGGTCCAAAAAGCCGAAACTCACCGGTTTTATCTGATTATTTTTCTGATATTTTTAGTAAATAGTATTATGTACAAAACATATTTAAAAAGTGAGTTTGGTCATTTTGGAGTTCTCTATAAATATATATGAACCTTGGAAGTCGGCTTTTGTGGCTTTTACGGTTCATTACGACTATTTATTTTTATTAATGAAATATTTTTGTGATATTTTTATAAAATAATATATATTTTTATAAACAATTTTTATAAAAGGTGTGTTTTGATTTGAGATGTTTTTGATGATAAATAAAATAGGTGAAATATTTACATGGTGAAAAATAAGTAATTTATATTTTTGGTCTTTATTTTCTTGATATTTTTATAAATTAAGATCCTTATCTCACCCTACTTATTTCTTTTGTCGACCCGGTCAATATTTACCTGGTCTTGGGGTTAGGTTCAATCTGTATATATTACATATCTCCGGTCTTCTTTTCTTTTATTTTTCTTTTTTATCTTTATTCTTTTATTTTAGATAATTTATGTGTTAATTATATAATACTAATATTTACTGTTAGAATGTTAATTAATTGGAATTAGTGGATATTTACATATATTTTACTAAGGATTTTAGCCAAAATGAAAGAATAAAAGGCGATGAATCATGGATTCATCATTCCCCTATACTTTACCTTTGATAGTCCCTTAGCAAAAACTTATTCTATAAATAAGTGCAAGGAAAACGAAAAAGAAAAAGGAAAATAAAAGAACTTAGAACATGATTGTTTCTTTAAACCGAATCTTACTTCACCCAAAATTTGGAGCCTGGATTCAGACCTTTGGATTAATAGTATGTCGGGACTTTATTAGAATTGGGATCTAAGCCTCGACAGCCCTCAAGTTCCACAAATCCTTATCTAGATCCATCTTAACAGCCAGCTCAGATCCACCAATCCACCACGCAAACTTTTCATCTTTGAAAACAACTTGACTGTGTGTGAACGATTTTAGCTCTTCCTGCTTAAAGAATCGAAGGACCGCCCATACAGTTGGGCTCTCATCCAACAGCTTAGTCCTCGAGGAGGGAGGTATTTCCTTCTAAGGTCAGGTCGTGCTGTGTCCACAATCGAGTATAGAAAGAAGTAGAAGAAGTGGAAGAGAGCTGGAGTGTGATCGGTGTAATCACATCTCCTGTGAAGCCTAGCCAGTTTAGCCAAATCTCCACGAAGACATGCAGGCTTTTATGAAGCTCGAACCATTGTGGTCGTTTTTGGTATTTGATGTATTCGGCTTATTTTTGGTAGAGATAATTGCCGCACTGCATAGGTCTTTTATGCCCCGACGGATATAGCATATTTTCATTCCGTCCATTTTTTGGGTCTTAGAAAAAGTTGTGCTAGCAGATCCTTCCCTCATCGGAAGCTTTATTTCAACCCCAATCTCTCCCATCTTAAGACATCATCATCGTTAGACAAGGATGGAAACACACCACCGAAATGGATTGCCATTTGTAGCCCCATGCAGATCGAGCTAAGTGCAATGTGCTTGAGTTCAAAATTGGTTCAAATGGACAATAGTTCATCAGATGACACCAGGTTTCCTACTTAGGCATTTTCAAGTTGAATTCCAAACACGGTCTCATGGAACCCAAATAATTAAGTCTGAAGACTTGAAGAGTCTCAATTACCGTTCCTAATAAAGTCCCTTTAGAATTAAGTGGATTAAGGCCTAAACCAAGCTCCATCTCTCGGACTTAGATCCATTCCGTTCAAGAATCAAACTTGTTCTGAAAAATGCTAATGAATGCAACAATTTTTTTATGAGGTATATTTTTCGGCTTAAGAGTTTTTAGTGATTTTTAAAAACTTTTGCAAATTTTTATTGATTTTTAATTTTAAATATTTTTCATTTTTTAGGGTTCTTTTTGTAAAAGTTGTGGATTAATTCGATTACATAAGTTTTACACGAATTAAGTATATTTTATAAAGGATTTTACACAAATTTTATATACAAGATTATATGGCTTTTATACAAGATTTTACAAGGGTTTAATTTACAAATTTTTAAAGTATTTATCAAAAGAATTTTACAACATTTTTTATGTACAAAATTTTAACCGTTTTTTATAATACATTATTACGGTTTTCTTGCGGCTTTTAGAAACCCAAAATATACACACATACTTTTAAGAAGCCTTGTTACTAAAAATACAATAAACTACGAGTTATGCTTTCTAAAGTATATATAGCATATATATACGACACCCCCCTATACTTAGCGTGAACTATGTCCTCAGAGTGACCAAAGAAGCGCCAAAGGAATACATTACTCGGTCTAAGCATAGTTCGGTGAAAAGAATCTGTACTACAATGACTCAAAGAATAAGAAATAAAGAATAGAAGTCAATCATCTCCTCTATACTTAGGATCAAGAAATCCTAAGGATAACAGACTCAAAACCGAAGATGATCGAGGTCAAGAGAATGTACATACTCAACGGCTCAGCTTGTCCCCCCCTATACTTAGGGTAAAATATCCCTAAGTATAGATACGAAAAACAAAAGGCGAGGGACAAGCTAGGGAGCAGACAATACAAAAACCGACGACAATCAAAAGGGGAAATGAGCGAGATTATTCCCCCTATACTTAGGGTAAATCAAACCCTAACTATAAGCAACGACAGAGGTAATCAAACAGGACGATATAAACAACAACACAGTGTTTACACCCCCCCCCCCTATACTTTGGATAAAGCACATCCTAAGTATAGCAAAATTCTATATATACCTAATGGTGTAAGACAAACGGAAGGCAAAGAGTAAAATCGAGAGTATATACAAGAGATCTTTTGAAAATCAGGTATGAGATGTATAGTGTAAGAGTAAAAAGATCATCTCATACAAAATAGATGGGGGCAACTTCAATGGTTTGTGGTTCATGATTGAGAAAGGGTTTCAACCGATGACCGTTGATTCGAAAGGTGGAATCTGACGACAACTCAGATATATCGATACTACCGTTGTTGTACACCTTTCGCACAAGATATGGGCCTTTCCAATTGCTTTGATGTTTCCCTGGAAACAATTTTAGTTTCGCATCGAATAGCTAGACTTTTGATCAGGCTCAAACTGCATGTGGCTGATGTGGGAATCATGCCACTCTTTCATCCGCTCTTTGTAATGAAGGCTACTCGTGAAAGCTTGGTCTCTCAGCTCTTACGCAGCTCCCAATTCAGTCTGCCTCTTATCTCACGAATCATCCAGACCAAAGATCACTTCTTTCACTGCCCACAATGATTTATGCTTGATCTCGACAGGTAAGTGGCATGGCTTGCCATAAACGAGTCGAAAGGGATATGTGCCCAATGGAGTCTTGAAGGATGTTTTATAGGCCAAAAGAACCGAGTTCAGAAGCTATGACCAATCCTTTCGGTCTGGGCGGACAACTTATACAAGATCATCTTGATCTCCCGATTCGAGACTTTGGCTAGACCATTCATATTAGGATGATACGGAGTAGCAACCCGGTGATCTATGCCGAACTCGTTGGCAAGAGACCTTACCTTGTCATTGATGAAGGGGCTACCACCGTCTCATATCAGAACATGAGGGATCCTAAACTGCGTAATGATATGCTTTCTCATGAACTTGCAAATCGTGTTTGCATCCGTGGCTCAGGTAGGAATAGCCTCTACCCAACGACTCACGTAATCCACAGCTAGAAGAATATACTCGAACCCCAGACTTTTAGGAAACGAGCCCATAAAGTCGATACCCCATGCATCGAACACTTTACAGAAGTGAATCGGCTACATCGGCATCATGTCTCTATGTCCACAAGTGCCCATTTTCTGGCAATCAGTACATCTCTTAACAAATGTGTGGGCATCCACAACAAGTGTAGGCTACCAAAGGCCGGATTGGAGCACCTTCTGTGTTGTCCTCTTCCCTGAATGGTGTCCTCCAGCTTTTAATCGATGGCAATACATGAGGACACTATGGTATTCCTCCTGAGGAATACACCAACGCCAGACAGAATCCGCTCCTTCATGATAAAGGGCCGGATCCTCCCAATGGCAAGACTTGGCTTTTGTGAGGAATGTCTCAAGCCTCTGTCTGGACCAACCTTATGGGACTTTCTTAGAAATAAGAAAGTTCACAATGTCGGCATACCATGGCAGCGAGGCGACAACAAGAATCGCCTCGTTGGGAAAGGTCTCGGTGATTGGTGCATCAAACTCAGAAGTCTTAGGTGTTTCTAACTGGGAGAGGTTATCCGCAACCACATTCTTGACTCCAGGATTATCCTTGATTACGATATCAAACTCCTGGAGTAGACCATCTAGTTAGGCGTGGCTTCGATTCCTTCTTGTTCATTAAGTACATGATGGGGTGTGATCAGTGAAGATTGTGACTTTCGAGCCTAATATGTGGGATCTAAATTTGTCTAAGGTAAATAATACGGCTAGCATTTCTTTCTCTGTATCCGTGTAATTCCGTTGTGTGAAATCCAAAGATTTGCTAGTGTAGTGTATTCCATATGGAAGGCCATCCCTCCTCTACCCAACACAGCTCCAACGGCAAAATCAGAGGCATCCGTCATGATCTCGAATGGGAGAGACCAATCGGGTAGCTGAAGGACATGAGCCTCTACAACCATATTCTTGAGAGTTTGAAAAGCCGAAAGACACTTATCATCGACGGTAAACTCGGTGTCATTCGTGAGAAGATTTGTCGGGTAATTTTGTTGAAGTCTTGTATGAAATTTCGGTAGAAACCGACATGCCCAAGGAAAGATCGTAGTTGTTTTAGATTGGACGGTGGATTGAGTTTCTTAATGATATCCACCTTGGTCGGGTCCACCTTCATTCCTCGAATGAAGATGATGTGACAAAGAACTGTCCACTGAGTCATCACGAAATGACTCTTTGATGAATCCCCATTCATCACACTTTATTCTTTTATTTTAGCTAGAGATCTTGACAAAATACCATGTATATGATTGTAAATATAATAAGTTACCAAAATGCATGCTTTGTGTAAATATGAATAATTAGCATGTATTTGTGCAAAAATAAAAGAATAAAGAACTAAAGAAAAAGAAGGAAATATTTAGAATAAATATTAAGTGATCTAAACCCAAGAGAGGGCCCAATATGGTCCTGATCGCTAAATAAAATAAGCAGAGAGAGATAGGGCCATTCAACCTTGCATATGTTCCTTCTTATGTATATATTTTATTTTTCATAAAAACAAAAATAAAAATGTGTTTTTATTATTTTGTATATATTTATAAAAATAAAATAAAAATGAGAAAAATAAAATAAAAATAAAAGTAAAATACTTTCTCTCTTCTTGTATATATACCATGTATATATGTATCACACCACTATTTATTTCATCCTTGTAAATAAATTACAAAAATAAAATAAAAATTATTTTTTACTCTACATTTTATGTTGTAAATAAATAAAAGATAAAATTAGAGTATTTGTACATAAATCAGAAATTGGAAATAAAAGTATAAAATACATAGGTATTTTATACCTTATATAATATAATATAATGTATATAACATAATTTTTTCAAAAAAATAAATAAAATTCAATAAAAAATAGTTTGAAAATAAATAAAAAATTTTTATTCTGTAAATATTTTAAAATAAAATCATTTTTGATTTCTAATTTATTTTCTAATTATTTTTGACCCTAGAATTCTGTGATTGGTCCACGGGGATTGTTGACCCCCGGTCAACTCTTCCCCTTGGATCCCTTCTTTGCCGATCCTGCTCATCGGCCCGATTCTTCCAAATTTTCTGGAGTGGATTCAATCTTCTTTCTCCCCGATTCCGGCGCCTACCTCTTCTCCATGGATCAGCCACCCTCGCGGATCCCTAGGGGTGGCGGATCTACCTCAGATTGCGCACCCATGCCCGGTCTTCATCATTATCTGGGACGCATATAAAGTTCTTCATTACAACTCCCAGCCTCTCAGCTCGCGCCGCAAGCCCTAATCCTACCATAGAGTGATTCCTCTCGGTGATAGCGACTGGAACCCTACTTTGCTGGCCGGAATAGGCTCCTGTAGCCGACACTCGATGAACGTGGCCGGAGCTCACCTACATACGAGCCTTCCAACCCGTTGCAGCTCGGTCGAGGCGACAACCCCCTTTGCCGCACCCTCCTGGAGCTCAGGATCGACCTTAGATCGTCAGGTGAATCTTTCATCGACCCTAGTTCTAGTTATCCCCGATTTTCCATCTGTCGCTCCGCCAGTTCTGACCTAGTGGTCAGAGCTCCACCGATCATTTCTAGCCGCTCGGATCGATGCTCTGCTCCATCGTTACCATTGTCCATCATCTGATCATCTCGATCTTGGCTATCCGAGCTAAGATTGAGCTACTCTCCTTCCTCCACCTACGCCGGAGCCATCCTCCGCTGTTCCAAGTTGCTTCACCTTGTTTTTCATCAAATAA
>JAZKJV010006076.1:0-77271 GCA_037367405.1 Ottelia alismoides | reverse complement strand
TGTCGGCCAAGCCGCGCAAACGCTGCTCGGCCATCTCGCGCCCGGCCAGCGTGGTCACCGAAACATAGAGCGGCGTCGCCGGCAGCGTTTCCGCAGTTGCTGGAGCAGCGCCACGGCCGACAGCACCTCGCCCACCGAAACGGCATGCAACCAGATGCCGCCGCGCTGCGTCGCCTCAAAAGGCAGGCTCCCGAAGCGTTCGCTGAGCCGGTGAGCGTACCGCCGGTCGCGCCCGATGCGCAGCAACAGGTACAGTAGCAGGAAGGGAAAGCCGATCGCCAGCAGGAGACGATAACAGAAGATGATGACTCGCCGTGACAATTTGCGCTACGTCCTCATGAGTCTACCAGCCCTCACTCTGCGGGCGGAAGACAAGGTGCAGCCCTTCAAGGCCGCCGCCGCGGCCACTTACACCGCGCACCAAAAGCTGGAAGACGTCACCATCGGCATTCAACCCTTCGACACGGCCGAACTCTGCAAAACCGCCTTCGGTAAGCTCAACCCCAATCAGCACGAAGTGCTGCCCGTGCTCGTCGTCATCGAGAACGGCCGCAAGAACGCCCTGCGCCTCGACAAGATGGAAGTGCAGTACATCATCCCCGGCGTGGGCAAGATTGAAAACACCACGCTCGACGACCTCCGCGGCGTCGTCGGCCCTTCGCGGCCCGCGCCCGGCCCCAACCCCCTGCCGATTCCCCGCCGCAACAAAGTGAAGAAGAATCCCCTGCTTACGGCCGAAGTGGAACGCAACGCCTGGTCAGCCCGCATGCTCGCCCCCGGCGAAAGCGCCTCCGGCTTCTTTTACTTCCAAACGCGCCACCGCACGTCGGCCCGGCTCTACCTCACCGGCCTGTTTGAGCCCGCCACCGGCAAAGAGCTCTTTTACTACGAAGTGCCTTTCTCAGCCTAGGCTCTCGGGAGCCCCGCCGCGAACTTCGCCACCGGCAGCGTATTGAGCACGTCTTTCTTCTCCAGCCACCCGCGCCGCGCCATCTTCACGCCGTGCCGCATGTTCAACAGGTGCGACGTATGGTGCGCATCGGTCGACACAATAAACCGGCAGCCCAGCGCCTTCGCCTGCCGGATCATCGCGCCGTTCAAGTCCAGCCGCTCCGGACTCCCGTTGATCTCCAGCGCCACGCCCCGCCGCGCGCAAGCCCGCGCCACCGCGTCCAAATCAAACGCGAAGCCATCGCGCCGCAGCAACAATCGCCCCGTCGGATGCCCCATCGCGCGCACGCTGGGCGACTCCACCGCGCGCAACAGCCGGTCCGTCATCGCCGCCGGCTCCAAGTCCATATGGCTATGCACGCTGGCCACCACAAAGTCGAGCTCGGCCAGCGCATCCTCGGCCAGGTCCATCGTGCCGTCGCGCAGAATGTCGCACTCCAGGCCCGAAAACACCCGTATGCCCAGCTTCTTTTGGTCCAGCTCCCGCACCTGGTGCGCAAACGCCACGGCGCGCTTCTCATCAAGCCCATTCGCCATCGCGATCGCCTTCGAATGGTCCGTGATCACAATGTACTCGTAGCCGAGCTTCTTCGGCCGCGGCCGCCATCTCTTCGAGCGTATTCCGCCCATCGGTAGCCGTCGTGTGCATGTGGAGATCGCCGCGAATGTCGCCCAGTTCCACCAAATCCGGCAGCGTGCCCTGCTCGGCCGCCTCGATCTCGCCCTGATTCTCGCGCAACTCCGGCGGAATCCAGGCCAGCCCCAGCTTCTCGTAAATCTCTTCTTCCGTGGCGCCGGCCACGCGCTGCCCGCTCTCCACATGCGTCAAGCCGTACTCGTTCAGCGTGTAGCCCAGCTTCAGCGCCCGCTGCCGCAGCGTGACATTGTGCTCCTTGCTGCCGGTGAAATACTGCATCGCCGCGCCGTAGCTCTCCTTCGGCAACGCCCGCACATCCACCTGCAGCCCTTCCAGCCCCACCAGCGCACTCGCTTTGTTCTCGCCCGTGGCGAGCACCTGCTGCACGCGCGGATGCTTCACAAAGCGTTCGAGCACCGGCCCCGGGTCCGCCCCGGTCACCAGTATGTCGATATCGCCCACCGTCTCCTTGCCCCGCCGCAAGCTCCCCGCCGCCGTCACCTTCTCCACGCCCGCGATCTTCAAATAGCCGGCCAACTCCTCGGCCAGCTCCGTGGCAAAGCTCAACAGAAACCGCCCGGACGAGCGCCGGAACTGCTCAATCCCTTTCAGAATCTTCTCTTCGAGCTTCGCTCCCATGCGCGGCAAATCGCGGAGCTTCTGCTCCTGAACGATGCGCTCCAGGTCGTCAATCGTCGCCACGTCCGGAAAATGCCCGAGGATCGCCGCAATCGACTTCGGCCCCAGCCCCGGGATCTTCAAAAAATCGAGCACCCCGGCCGGATACTTCTCCAGCAAACCGTCGCGCTTGTCAAACGAGCCCCGCTCCACAATCTCCCGCACATGCGCCGCCAGGCTCTTGCCCACGCCGGGAACTCCGGTCAACTCCCGCGCCGGATTCTTCGCAATATCCGCTAAACGCTCGGGATAGCCCTCAATGGTTGCGGCCGCCTGCCGGTAGCTCCGAATACGGAATCCATCCTCGGCGGCAATCTCCATCAGATCGGCCGTCTCGGTCAGGATCCGGGCAATTTTCCTTGTTCTCCATGCGGGGTCTGTTAGGGTCCAGTTTACAGTTCTTCCGGCCGCGTAGCTTTTGTTAATATTGAAAGACCTTAAGACAAGGGTTTCCTCTAGAGGAAGGTTCGCGGGCTGCCCTTTACCCTGACCGGCACGTCGAACCTGGGAGATCCAAAACTATTTGACGAGAGAGGTCCCAGTTGCGATGAGCAACCCGGATGGAGCGATGGAAAAACAAGCGACACAGCAAAACATACAGGAAGCGTTCCTCAACAACGCCCGCAAAGAAAAAATCTACCTGACGATCTACCTGATGAGCGGCGTGAAGCTATCTGGGCGCATCAAGAGCTTCGACAAATACTCGGTGATTCTCGAAGCGAACAACCAGGAACAGCTGATCTTCAAACATGCCATCTCCACCGTGGTGATCTCGCGCGGCATGCACACCGGCGGGATGCACGCGGCGGCCGCGTCGGCTCACCAGGGTTCGCACCCAGGTCCCGCAACGCCAGGACATCCTGAAAACTCCTAACGTTCCCTTCGAAAAGGCCATCCTGGCTGGCTTGCAGCGCAAGCGAAAGCCCTCCGGTGGTGTGTCCGCCGCCGCCGGCGGCACCGAATTACTCCCCGGAAGAATCGCTGGACGAGCTCACCGTGCTGGCCGCTTCGGCCGGGGCCGAGGTTGCCGGCCGCCTGGTGCAAGTCCGCGATCACGCCGACAAAGCCACCCTGATCGGCGCCGGGAAAGTGGAAGAGCTCGCCACCTTGTGCCGGATGCACGAAGCCGCCGTCGTCATCTTCGACGACGACCTCTCCCCCTCCCAACAGCGCAACCTCGAAAAAGCCCTCCAGACCAAGGTCATCGACCGCACGCAGCTCATCCTCGACATCTTCGCCCGCCGCGCCCGCACCCGCGAAGGCCAACTCCAGGTGGAACTGGCGCAACTCAGCTACATGCTCCCCCGCCTCACCGGCCACGGCATCGCGCTCTCCCGGCTCGGCGGCGGCATCGGTACCCGCGGCCCCGGCGAAACCAAGCTCGAAACCGACCGCCGCCGCATCGGCTTCCGCATCGCCAAAATCAAGCGCGACATCGAAACCGTCCGCGCCGGCCGCCGCATCCAGCGCCGCCAACGCCAGTCCGTCCCGCTGGCCACTATTTCCCTGGTCGGCTATACCAACGCCGGCAAATCCTCCACCTTCAATCGCCTCACCAGCGCCGCCGTCGAAGCGGACTCGCGCATGTTCGCCACGCTCGACCCCACCGTGCGCCACCTCCAGCTCCCCTCCAAGCGCAAGGTGCTCTTCTCCGACACCGTCGGCTTCATCCGCGGCTTGCCCACCACCCTGGTCGACGCCTTTCGCGCCACGCTGGAAGAAGTGGTGGAGGCGCGCCTGCTGCTCCACGTCATCGACGCCTCGTCGCCCCACGCCACCGCGCAAACCCAGCGCGTGATGGAAGTGCTCAAGGAAATCGGCGCCGCCGAAACGCCGCAGATTCTCGTGCTCAACAAAGTGGATCTGCTCACCGAAGCGCCCGGCGACCTCACCGCCCTGGCCCGCCGCCTGCTCGGCGACGCCGCCGGCGAACAATCGCCCGACGCCGTGGCCGTCTCGGCGCGCACCGGCGCCGGCTTCGACCGGTTGATTGCCCGCATCGACGAACGGCTGTCGCTCGATCCGGTGGCTCCCGCCGTCTTCCGCATACCGGCCTCCGACGGCGCGGCGCTCCACTTGCTTCACGAACATGCGCGCGTGCTCGCCGTGCGTTACGAAGCCGACGAAGCCATTCTCGAGACCGAAGCCCCGGAGAGCATCCGCTTGCGCCTGGCCGAATTCCTCAGCTAGTCAGCCCGCTCCGGCGGAGCGCCGGCCGGCGGAGTGCGCTCCACCGCCGTCGCCAGCGCCACCATCCATTCCGTGTTCGCCGCCGGACTCTCCTCGGCCGGCATCCCGGCAACCGGCCCTCCCTCCCGCACCGGAAGCCAGTACCGCACCTTGAGCTCCATCGCGTGCGAGCTGATCGGCTTGGAAAGGTAGTCGTCCATACCCGCCGCCAGACAGCGTTCGCGATCGCCGTTCATCGCATTGGCCGTCATCGCGATGATGGGCAGCCTCTTCCGGCCGGCCGCCGCCTCCATCTTCCGGATCTCGCCGGTCGCCGTCAGCCCGTCCATCTCGGGCATCTGCACGTCCATCAGCACCAGCGCGTAGTCGCCGGTGGCCACCGCCGTCACCGCGTCGCGTCCGTTGCATGCGGTCTGCACGTGGAAGCCGGCTTTTTCCAGGAACCGCAGCGCGATCTTCCGGTTTACCTCGTTGTCTTCCACCAGCAACAGCGGCCGATCCGTCGCCACGGCCGGCTGGATGCGCGGCATCGGCACCTCGGCGTCGCCCTGCGACCGTTCCACCGCCACCGTAAACCAGAACGTGCTCCCCACCCCCGCGCGGCTTTCAAAGGCCAGATCTCCGCCCATCAGCCGCGCCAGTTGACGCGAGATGGCCAGCCCCAAACCCGTGCCGCCGTAGCGCCGCGTGGTCGAAGCATCGGCCTGGCTGAAGCTCTCAAACAGATCCCGATGCGCCTCCTCGGGAATGCCTATGCCCGTATCGGCCACGTTCACCCGCAGCAGCATCCCGCCCTCCGGCCCCTCCCGCTCCACCCGGCCATCCACGCGAATCATGCCCCGCTCGGTGAACTTCACGGCGTTGCCGATCAGGTTCATAAACACCTGCCGGAACCGCACCGGGTCGCCCAAAACCCATTCCGGCAGCGCGCCCAGCTCCACGGTCAACGCCACGGCTTTCTGTTTCAGCCGGGGCTGGATCAGGGCAATCGTCTCTTCCAGCTCCCGCCGGGGGTGAAAGGTCGTCTTCTCAATTACCAGCCGGCCCGCTTCAATCTTCGAGAAATCGAGAATGTCGTTGATAATCGTCAGCAGCGAATCGCCCGAGTAGCGGATCGTGTCCAGATAGTCGCGCTGTTCGGCCGTCAGCGGCGTGGCCAGCAGCAGATCCGTCATGCCCAACACGCCGTTCATCGGCGTCCGGATCTCGTGGCTCATGTTCGCCAGAAAGCGCGCCTTGAGCTCCTCGGCCCGGCGCGCTTCCTGCTCGCGCACCTGCGCGCGGCGCGCCATTTGAATGGCAAAGCCCACCAGCGCCGAGGCGGCCAGTCCGAAGGCGAGCGTCAGTTCCGGCATCGACGTGCGCGCCGAGTCCGCGCCGCGCGCCCGCAAACGCTCCAGCCGGGAATCCTCCTGCGCGCGCAGGTTCTGCCAGAGGCCCAGGCTCAACACCACCAGCGTCACCGTCACCACGGCCGGCCCCAGGCGCTGCATCTGCTGGCGCGCCCGCCACACCAGACACGCCCCCAGCGCCACGAATCCCACGGCCACCGGCACCGGCATCCGCGGCGGCCACTCGGCCTGCGGCGGCGCCGGCGACAGCATGCCGGCCAGCGGCACCAGGCAATACAACGCCACCGATAACCCCGTCAACCCGGCCCACGACGCCCGGCCCCGCGACGCAAAGATCATCCCCGTACCGAGCAACAGGCTCAAACGCGCGATGCCCGGCGCCATGCGCGAGTCTTGCCCCCACCACAGCCCCGGCAACGCCTCCAGCGAAGGCGTCCCGCGCCAACTCGCCAGCATCGCCGTAACGCCCATGCCGATCACCATCAGCCCCCCGGCCAGCCCCGCCACCGGCCAGCGCACGGCCAACAGCAGCGACGCCCCGGCCACCAGCAGCATCCACGCGCTGCCGTAACCCACCGGCCGCACCACCACCCACGGCTCGCCCGCCAGATGCCAAACAATCAACGCCAGATAGCCGCACACCAGCGCCACCGCGGGCAGAATGCCATCCACGATTCCCGGCCACCACTGCGCGACTCTGTTTAGGCGTAACACGCTCTGTCGAAAGAATCGGCGCTTGCCCGTTCTTCCTTTACCGGGACGTTCTCGCTACACTGACTAATTCGGCATGTCCCCGCGGCTCGTCTTCTCCCTCCTCTGGACCATCCCCCTCTCGCTCTCCACCACGGCCGCGATGATTACCTTCTCCTTCGCCGTCGCCCCCTTCGTCAGCCGCGAATGGCAAGTGGCCTGGTTCCGCCGCTGGGCCCGCGCCATGCTCTCCATCTGCGGCGTTACCGTGCGCGTCCACGGCGGCCAGGCCCTCGCGCCCGATCAGAATTACATTTTTGTTTCCAACCACATTTCGCTGATTGACTCGCCTTCGCTCGTCGCCCACCTCCCCAAGCCCCTCTGCTTTGTCGCCAAGCGCGAGCTCTTCTCCGTGCCGTTCATGGGTTGGTACTTGCACCGCCAGGGTCATGTGCCCATCGAACGCGGCGAACCAAAGGCGGCCCTGCGCAGCTTGAACGAAGCGGCCAAAGCCATCGAAACCGGCCGCAAGTCCGTGCTCATGTTTCCGGAAGGCACCCGGTCAAAAGACGGCCAGATGCTGCCCTTCAAAGAGGGTGTGGCGCTGCTCGCCATCCGCTCCGGCACGCCCGTCGTTCCGGTCGCCATCCGCGGCACCCAAGCCGTCATGCCCAGCAAAGCGTTGAAGATCACGCCCGGCACCGTGGATCTCTACATCGGCGAGCCCATCCCGGTCAGCGGCCTCGAACCCAAACACCGTGGCGAATTCACGGCCCGGCTCGAGGCCGCCGTGCGTCAGTTGCTGGCCACCGGCGCCGGCTGATCGGCCGCCGCCAACAGGCGCAACGCCATCTCGCGGCTCTTGCGCAAGTCCGTCTTGCCCGTGCCCAGCGTCGGAATCGCCTCCACCCGCAGAAACTGATCGCGCTTGGGAATCCACAAGGGCGGCAATCCCTGCGCGCTCAAGTGCGCCACCATCGCCGCCGGCTCCAGCGCCGCGTTCGTGTAGAGCACCACCAGCCGCTCCCCGCGCGATTCATCCGGAATGCCCATCACCAGCACCGGCGTATCGCCCAGCACCGCGTGCAAGGCTTCTTCCACCTTCAGGTGCGGCACCATCTCGCCGCCAATTTTCGAAAAGCGCGCCAGCCGGTCCGTAATGTAAAGGAAGCCCTCGGCGTCCAGCCGCGCAATGTCGCCCGTAATGTAAAAGCTCCCGTGCATCGCCTTCGCCGTGCGCTCCGGCTGCGCGTGATAGCCCAGCATCCGGCTCGGCCCATCCACCAGCAGCAAACCCTCCGCGCCGCTCTCGCGCGGCTCCATCGTCTCCGGATCGACAATCCGCACACTCACCCCCGGCAGCGGACGGCCCACACTGCCCGCGCGATGCCCCGGCTGGTTGTTGATGCCGTCGTCGAAATCCGGCCCGTTCACCGCCACCACCGGCGCCATCTCCGTGCAGCCGTAGCCCTCGTAAATCGGCACGTTGAATTTCTCCACGAATGCCGCCGCCAGCGACTCGCGCAACTTCTCGGCGCCCACCAGCGCATAGCGCAGCCGCGCGAACTGCTCCTTCGTGCACTTGCGAATGTAGCCGGCGCAAAACGTCGGCGTCGCCAGCAGGAACGTGCTCCCGTGCTTCTCGGCGAGCTCGCCAATGATCTTGGCGTCCATCGGATTCGGATGGTAGGCCGCGCGCGCCCCTTGCAACAGCGGGAACCACAGGCAATAGGCATAGCCGAAACTATGGAAGAACGGCAGCACGCCGAGCATCGAGTCGTTCTGCGTGAACGTATAGACCTGCGCCACCGCGTCGCAATTGGAAATCATGTTCCAGTGCGAGAGCGCCACGCCCTTCGGCTCGCCCGTCGACCCGCTTGAGAAAATCACCGCCGCCACCGACTCCGGCCGCTGACCGGCCGGCGTCAACTGGCTCACCGGCAACAACCGGCACTTGGCGAACTCCACCGCCTTGGCCGCCGCGCCGAACTGCGGCAACAGGTCTTCCAGATAAACCATGCCCTCGCGCTCCGCCATCTTGGCTTTTTCAAGGAACGCCTTCGACGTCAGAATCGTCCGGATCTCGCACACCCGTACGGCGGCATTCACCGCGTCCTCACCCGCCGTAAAGTTCAGGTTCACCGCCGCGCGGCCCGCGAGCGCCGTGGCCAGGTTCGCCAGCGCGCCTCCCACCGAAGTCGGCAACAGCAGGCCAATGTGCGCCTGCGCCGGCGCATGGCGATCCAGCCATTGCGCCAACAGCCGCGCCGCAATCAGCGTCTCGCCATAGGTCAGTTGCTTGCCGGTGGAATCGGCCATCGCCGGCGCGCTCCACCGCCGCTTCGCCGTCGCCGCAAAGCGGTAAGCCAAAGTATCGCCCTCGGCCGGACGCAGCCGCGCCGCTTTCGTACCAAGCTCGCTCACCTGCGCGTGCAACGCCTCCGGCTCCACCGCTTGCCGGATCGGCTCGCCAATGTACACCGTAATCGTCGGACGAAACAGCTTCTCAAACGACTTGAGCAAACCGCCGCCCTTCATGCTCAGCGGATGCCCCCACAAGCCGTCGATGTACACCGGAATAATCGGCGCCAGCAGACTCCCGTCCTTCGCCGTCACAATCCGCTCATAGCCCTTGCGGAACGGCAGCAAGTGCGACGTGCGCGTAATCTGGCCCTCCGGGAAAATCCCCACCAGCTCGCCCGCCTCCAGCTCCTTCCGCGCCCGGATCAGCGATTCCAGCGACTCGCGCTTGCCGTTGGCCGCAATCGGAATCAACTGCAGCATCCGGAAAAACGGGTTCAGCCACTTGTTCTCATAGATGGGCTTCCACAGCAGAAAGCGGATGTAGCGGGGCGTGGCCGCGGCGATCAGAAAACCATCCGCGTACGACACGTGATTGGCCACAATCAGCGCCCCGCCCGTCTTCGGCAGATTCTCGGCGCCCACCAGCCGCAGCCGGAACAGCGAATGCAGCAGCGTGGCCAGAAAGAAGCGCAACGACGCCAGCGGCATGCAGTAGATCACCAGCGCCGTGGCGGCCAGCGTCAAGGCGCCCAGGGCCGCGAACATCTGCCCCGGCGTCAAGCCGAGCTTTTCGTTCATTAGCCACAAAGAGCCCGACGCGAGGATCACCCCGATCATATTAACGAAATTGTTGGTGGCCAGCACGCGGCCTTTCTCCTTCGCGTCCGCCTCTTCCTGCAGCCAGGCGTTCAGCGGCACAATAAACAAGCCTCCCGCAAAGCCGATCACCGCCAGCAGCCCCGCCGACACCGCGAACGTCGCCGCCGTCCCCAGCAGCATCGTCGCCACCCCCATCACCGCCGTGCCCACCGGCACCAGCCCCAGCTCAATCCCATCGCCGGACCACCGCCCCGCCATAATGCTCCCCGCGCCAATCCCGATCGCCATCGCGGCCACCAGCAAACCCACCGCCGTTTCCTCCACTTGCAGCGTTTGCTTGGCAAAGAGGATGAGGTTCATCTGCACCAGCGCCCCCACAAACCAGAAGAACGAAATCCCCGCCACCACCAACGCCATCGTGCGCCCGGCGAGAATATGCTTGCCTCCGGTCACGATCTCGCCCAGCGGATTCCAGCGGAACGCCGCCGTCGCGCCCGAAGGCGCCACCCGGCGAATCCGCAAACTCGTCAACGACCCCAACACCGCCAACCCCACCAGCACCAGCCCCATCTTCAGCGGCTCGTGCTTCCAATGCGCAAACAGCGAAGTGCCCGCCGCCCCGCCCACCACCACCGCGATGAACGTCGATAGCTCCAGCAACGCGTTCGCCCGCGTAATCTGCGCGGCCGGCAACATCTCCGGCAATACGCCGTACTTGGCCGGGCTGAAAAAGTTCGCCTGCGCCGCCAGCAGAAACAGCACCGCCAGCATCAGCTCAATTTGCCCTGCCGCCAATGCCAGCGCCGCCAGCATCATGGTCGGAATCTCACAGGCCTTCGTCACAATCAGCACCCGCGACTTCGAGTAACGGTCGGCCAGTTGCCCGGCCCACCCGGCAAACAGCAGAAACGGCAGCACGAACACGGCGCCCGCCAGCGATAACGAGCGCGACGCATGGTCCGGCGACGACGCCAGCGCCACGGCCGCCACCGAGACGATCATTTTAAAAAGGTTGTCGTTGAAGGCTCCCAGAAACTGCGTCCACAAAAAGGCCTGAAAGCCCCCGTCGCGAAGCAGTTCACCGTAGCCGGAGTGCGAGGATTTGTCGGTCATGTGCTGTGAATA
This sequence comes from Ottelia alismoides, assembly GCA_037367405.1. NCBI lineage: Eukaryota > Viridiplantae > Streptophyta > Magnoliopsida > Alismatales > Hydrocharitaceae > Ottelia > Ottelia alismoides. Next base: position 66,525 of record JAZKJV010006076.1, on the reverse strand, counting down.
TGCAGGCTATCGGCCAGAGTGGGCTGGCTGTCCATAGCCATTGATTTCAACCAGTTAGAGCTGAATCCTCGACACAGCCCTCAAAGGAAAAGTACATAAGAAGATCATCCTGATACACTTTTTGTACATCATGGTCTTCATCAAGCCCGCCGAACGCGCCTTCCTCCAAGCCGTCTCCCGCCTCGCCTACGCCAATCCCTTCCTCCCCGATCGCGTCGAAGCCGAACGCGATGCCCTCGGCGACGACTTCGTCTCCGGCGACGTCGTCTGGAGCGCCTCCGTCGCCGATCCTGACTCCTCCCGCCCCAACATCCTGCGCCTCGCCGACCGCCTCCAACCCCTCCTGAACGACCTCCGCGAACGCCTCCGCCAAAACGCCCCCGCCCACGAACCCGACCTCGCCCTCTACGAAGACGCCGTCCACCACATGCTCTATCAGCGCTACTACGAGGACTTCGTCGGCGCCGCCGGCAAGTTCGCCTTCTACCGCAAGTTCCTCTCCGACTGGGAACACTACCTCGGCCTCGCCGGGCGCCGCTTTGAAACCGCCCTCCAGCCCGCCCACCTCTTCGCCTGCTTCTGGCAGGTGCAGCGCGCCTTCCACGGCATCTTCGACCACATCATCGGCAGCTCAATTCCCTCCGCCTGGCTCCGCGCCAGCGTCTGGCAATCGATCTTCACCCACGACCTGCGCCGCTACCGCCGGGCTCTCTACGCCAAAATGGGCGACTTCCCTACCCTCATCACCGGCCCCTCCGGCACCGGCAAAGAACTCGTGGCCCGCGCCATCGCCGCGGCCCGCTACCTCGCCTTCGACCCCGCCCGCCTCACCTTCGAAGGCACCCCCAAGGAGTTCTTCCCCGTCAACCTCGCCGCCCTCCCCGCCACGCTCATCGAAAGCGAACTCTTCGGCCATCGCAAAGGCGCCTTCACCGGCGCCATGCAGGACCGCAAAGGCTGGCTGGAAAGCTGCCCCGCCACCGGCTCCGTCTTCCTCGACGAAATCGGCGAACTCGACGCCTCCATCCAGGTCAAGCTCCTGCGCGTCCTCGAGTCCCGCCATTTCTCCCCCGTCGGCGACACCGGCCTGGTCCGCTTCAACGGCAAACTCATCGCGGCCACCAATCGCCGCTTGAGCGCCGAAATCGCCGCCGGCCGTTTTCGCGAGGACCTCTACTACCGCCTCTGCGCCGACCAGATCCACACGCCCTCGCTCCGCGAACAAATCCAGGATTCGCCCGGCGTCCTCCGCGAGTCGCTGCACTACCTCGTGCGCCGCAACGCCGGCGAAGCCGAAGTGGAACGCAGCCTCGAAGAAGTATCGCAATGGGTGGCGCGCGAACTACCGCCCGACTACGCCTGGCCTGGCAACTACCGCGAACTCGAACAATGCGTGCGCAATGTTCTCATCCGCCAGTCCTACCGGCCCATGGAGTCCACCAGCGCCCCCGCATCCCACCACGACGCCTTCTTCGACGACTACCGCGCCGGCGCGCTCACCGCCGACGCCCTCCTCGGGCACTACGCCACGCTCGTCTACGGCCAGTGCGGCAATTACGTGGAAACCGCCCGCCGCCTGGGGCTCGACCGCCGCACGGTAAAAGCCAAAGTGGAGTTGCACCTCAAACAGCGGAACGCGGCGGGTCGGCCGAACCGGGCACCACGCGCGTAAGATCCTCGCCCACAATCGAGGCGCACCACGTCCGCTCAATGTGCTCAATCACCAGTTCCGTCCCCCGCGTATGGCTCACAAAGGGGCGCGTGCGCGGGTCATACATGGCATCGGTAAGGTCGCGCGCCAGCACCACGTCAAAGCCCAGCCGCGTCATCTGCCGCGCCCCGAAGCCCCGGTTGAGAATGCAGATGTTCGTATGCACCCCCATCAGCACAATCTTGTCGATGCCCTCCTGCCGGCAGAAATTGTAAATCTCCTGCCCGTTGTCGCTCACCCCGTCAAAGCCCAGAATGTCGAGCGCCGGATGCTCCCGCGTCCACGGCCACGGCGGACCCGTCTCCTTCTTCGTCACCGGATCATCACAACCGCCCGCCGAATCGTCGATCGGAAAGTTGCGCTCCTCGTCCGGCACGCGCGGGCAACGGTTCAGAATCGGAAACGGCGCCTCCGCCTTCGGCGCCTGCTGCAGGCGCTGGCGCCACGGCGTGCCTTCGTAAAACTTCATCGTGTCGCTCGGCGAGTGGATCACCATCACGCCGTGGCTCCGCGCCGCGCTCACCATCTGGTTCATCCGCGGCGCCATCACCGCCACCCGCTGCGCCGACAGCGCGCAGGTGTGCGCATCCCACATATCGCAGATGATAATCGCCGTGCGCGCCACCGGCCACTGCACTGTCTGCTCGTTCACCGCGCCCGCCGCGTTGCGCCGGCGAGTCCGCAGGCGCAACGTGCCGGGAACCTTCGGGCGATTGGGCAAAGCCGGCGTCTGCGCGGCGGCGGCGGCGGTCAGCGAGTAAAGGAAGTGACGGCGGTGCATCTGGGAATCATATAAACTTTGGAAGAGCGCCGGAAGACTCTCTCTCTCCCAGGAGTTCCCCGCCATGCTTCCCGATTTCGCCCTGCGACGCCTGGCCGCCCTGCCCGGCTTTCAGTCGCTCTGGGCCCGCTTCCCCCTCGGCTCCCTGCCCACCCGCGTGCGCTACGGCGTCTTCCCCCGGCCCATGTACGCCTACGGCATCTACCACGCCGCTTGTCAGGCGCGCGCGCTCGGCTTGCCTGCCATTTCCGCCGTTGAGTTCGGCGTGGCGCGCGGCGCAGGCCTGCTCGCCATGGAAGACGCCGCGCGCCAGATCGCCTTGCACACCGGGGTCGCCGTGCGCGTCTTCGGCTTCGACACCGGCGCCGGCCTGCCCCCGCCCGAAGACTACCGCGACCTGCCCCACATCTGGCGCCAGGGCTTTTACAAGATGGACGTCGACGCCCTCCGGGCAAAGCTGCGCGGCGCCGAACTCCTGCTGGGCGACGTCGGCGACACCGCCCGCCAGTGGCTCGCCCGGACCGGCGTTCCCCCGCTCGGCTTCGCCGCCTTCGACATGGACTACTACTCATCCACCATGCGCGCCTTCGCGCTGTTCGAAGCCGGCCCCGCGCGCCACTTGCCGCGCACCTACTGCTACTTCGACGACATCGGCATGATGGAGTCCGCCTGCCTCTGCGAATACACCGGCGAGCTTGCCGCCATCCGCGACTTCAACGCCGCGCATGAAGAGCGCAAGATCTGCCCCATCCACCTGCTGCGCAATCAGCGGCCCGTGCACGCCTTCTGGCACGACCATATGTACGTCTTCCACAACTTCCGGCACCCGCGCTATGGCGACTTCGTGCTCGGCCCCCAGCCGCTACAGGTAGAACAGGCTCAACCGGCGCAAGCCCGCGTCCTCCAATAACCGCCGGTCGAGATACTGCTTCTCCAGCTGCCCCAATTGTTCGGCCGTCATCTTGCCCCGGTACGGACGAAGCTGCGCCTCCATCTCCCGCCGCGCCTGGAACATCGTCTCCTCGCTGGCCGTCACCCGCAGCGCCGCCACCATCTTTTCCTCGAGCACGGTTAGCCGCTGTTCCAGCTCTTCGAGCTGCAGCACATACTCACCCGCACTGGCCGCCAACGCCTCCAGCGACGCCGCAATCTCCTGCAACACCTCCTGCGGCTTTTGCTGCAAAGGAGCCGCGTTGCTCCGCAGATACCCGGCAATCTCCTCGGCCGTATAAGGCGCCTCGGCCGCCGGTTTGGCGCCGGCCGTGCCCGCGTTCGCCAGAATCTCGGCTTCCTGCATCACCGCCTGCGCGCAGTAGGCCAACGAATTCACCGCCTGCGTCTTCGTCTTCTTCTGCCGCCATTTCACAAACGCGGCCTCAATCCCGCGCAGCACGGCCTCCAGCGGCACGCCCGAGTTCTTCCAGCTCTCAATCAACGCCCAGTCCAGCGGCGACAGCAGAAACAGCCCGCTGCCCCGGGCGCGCTGAAATTGCTCTTCGATCTCCGTGAAGTAGTTGAAGTAATTGCGCGGCCAATCGCGCTCGTCGGAATCGAGCTCAGCCACGGCGCTCCCAAATCAGGCGCAGTCCGTCCAGCGTCAGGTCCTCATCCACAAACTTCACATAGCGCGACACCGCCGCCACCATCTTCGCCTGCCCGCCCGTGGCAATGCAGCGCGTCTCCGGACCCAGCTGAGCCACCAATCGCTCCATAATGCCGTCAATCGTCCCGATCGTGCCGTAGTACAAGCCGCTCTGAATCGCGCCCACCGTGTTGGTGCCCACCAGCTTTTCCGGCGCGCGAAAATCCACCAGCGGCAGCCGCGCGGCCTTTTCAAACAGACCCGCAATCGCAATCCCGATCCCCGGGCAAATGATCCCACCCACAAAATTGCCTTCCGCCGACACGATGTCGAAATTGATCGCCGTGCCCAGATCCACCACCGCCGCCGGACCGCCGTACTTGCGATAGGCCGCCACGGCATTCACCAAACGGTCGGCACCCACTTCCCGCGGACTGTCGGTGTGAATCCCAATGCCGAGATCGGTCTGCGAATTGACAAACACCGGCGCGCGGTCGAAATACCGGTGGGCCATCTGCTCCAGCGGCTGATCAATCGGCGGCACCACACTCGCCACGATAATGCCGCTCACCTTCGTCATCTTCAGGCCCGCCGCCGTCAGCAGGTCGCGCATCAGGATGCCCCATTCGTCCGCCGTGCGTTCCCGCACCGTGCGCAGCCGCCAACTGGTGAGCAGTTGCGCACCGTTGAAAATCCCAATGGTGAGGTTCGAGTTACCTGCGTCAATGGCCAGGAGCACTGTGTTCTATTGTAGGCGTATGGAGTTGGCGTTCACCGCGCGGCTGTGGGAGTACGAAGGCGCCGGCAGTTGGCACTTCGTCACCGTCCCGCCGGCCGATTCGGCGCGCCTGCGCGAGTTCACCGAAGGGCGCCGCAAGGTGGGCGGCTCGGCACCCGTCACGGCCCGCATCGGCCGCTCCCGCTGGAAGACCTCCGTCTTCTGGGATTCCAGACGCCGCGCTTTCCTGCTGCCCGTCAAAGCCTCCGTCCGCGCCAAAGAGCAGCTGCAGGCCGGCGCCCCGCTCGACGTCGAACTCGTCGCCGGCTAACCCCAGCCCGCCCCGGCGGCCAACGCCCCCTTCACAGCTTTCACGAAATCCCCACAAACCCGCGCAACCCTTACAGCGCAAAAGGAATTCTCCGCCTCCTGCGCGCCCGGCCGGGTTCGTTTTCGCTGGACACCATGCTACGCTCAAGCCGGGAGTGAAAACTCACTCCCCAAACGGCCGGTCGCCCCCAAGGCGCACCGGCCGTTTCGCTTTTTGCCCGATCCGCCGGGAGACCAACCAGGAGACCAACCATGTCCAACGCCCTCGACTTCCTCACCGCCGAACGCGAACACGCCGAACGCCACCTCGCCCGCGTCCGCCGCATTCAGGCCAGAATGCAAAGCGATCTCGAACAAGCCGGGCTCGACGAAGTCACCGTCTACGAACGGCTCGCCGCCCACCAGGCCTACCGCGAGCTCCAACGCGACGAAGTCTTCTATCAGCAGATGTGGCTCCGCATCCACCGCCAGCTCGACCGTCTCGCCGCCGCCGCCCCCGCTTCCCCGCCCGCCCCCCGGCCCGTCCCCGTCCGCACCCCCCAACCCCAACCCACCCGCAACGGCCCCTGCCCCTGCGGCTCAACCCTCAAGTACAAGCGCTGCTGTGGCAAAGCCGTCCCCGCCGCCGCCTGACACCAGTGGAGTAGCATATGAAGCAGGAGTACGAAACCATGGCTCCCCAAGTCGATAACCCAGTCCCCTTCCGGCCTGCGACTGCTGACCCGGCCGAAGTCGCCTCCCACCCGGGCTGCCATATCGACGGTGCGGTCGCGGTCTTCTTGCGTCGGCCCTGAAATCATCGCCATCGCCGACTACGAGTTCGTCGCTTCTTTCGTCGATCGGCTCGTCACAAAGGCCGTCCACGGCGCCTGGCGAAAGCGCCCCCAAAGCCTTCCGCTACCCTATTAGGATGCGTCTTCTCCTCTCGCTCACCCTGGCGAGCCTCTGCCTGGCCCAAGCTCCTTTCCAAATGTGGCCCGGCGCCCAGTACGACCCCGCCATCCCCACTACTCAAAAAGTCCTCGGCTTCGCGCCCGGCCAACGTGTGGCCTCGCCCGCCGAAATCGTCCAATATTTCGAAGCCCTCGCCGCCGCCGCGCCGAACAAGATCAAGTTCTTCGACTACGCCCGGAGCTGGGAAAAGCGCCGCCTCACCTATGCCGCCATCGGCTCTGAGGCCAACCTCAAACGCCTCACCCAAATCAAAGCCAATATCCAACGCCTCGCCGATCCCCGCAAAACGAATGCCGCCGAGGCCGCCAAACTCATCGCCGATACCCCCGCCGTCATCATGCTCGCCTATGGCGTCCACGGCAACGAAATCTCCGGCCCCGACGCCGCCATGATGACCGCCTACCACTTCCTCGCCGCCCGCAACGACGCCTTGGTCAATGCCGTCCTCAAAGACGTCATCGTCCTCATCGACCCCGCCGAAAACCCCGACGGCCGCAATCGCTTCGTCCACAACTACACCGTCGCCGAAGGCATCGAACCCGATGGCTCGCCCGTCGCCGCCGAACGCAACGAACCCTGGCCCGGCGGACGCACCAACCACTACCACTTCGACATGAACCGCGACTGGTTTGCCCTCACGCAGCCCGAAACCCGCGGCCGCATCAAGCTGCTCCAGGAATGGTTCCCGCTCGTCTACGTCGACCTGCACGAAATGGGCACCGACTCCACCTACTTCTTCGCCCCCGGCGCCGAACCCTACAATCCTCACCTCGAAAAACAACAGCTCGAAACCCAGGAGATGTTCGGCAAAACCAACGCCAAATACTTCGATCAGTTCGGCTACCCGTACTTCACCCGCGAAGTCTACGACGAGTTCTACCCCGGCTACGGCGCCTCCTGGCCCTGGTTCTACGGCGGCATCGGCATGACGTATGAGAACGCCTCCGTCCGCGGCCTGCTCGCCCAGCGCAGCGACGACACGCTCTACCACTACCACCACTCCGTCCAGAAGCACTTCATCGCTTCGCTCGCTACCTGCGAAACCGCCGCCAAGCAGCGCCAGCGCCTGCTCGACAACTTCTACAAGTACCGCGCCAACGCCGTCGCGGAAGGCAAAAACGAAGCCATCAAGGAGTACATCCTGCCCCGCCGCGGCGACGTCTCGCTGGTCGACAAGCTCGCCGTCAACCTCGCCGAGCAAGGCGTGGAAATCAAACGCGCCACCGCCGCCTTCGACAAATACCCGGCCGGCTCCTACGTCATCTCGCTCGCCCAGCCCGCCAAACGCCTGATCCGCACGCTGCTCGACCCCAAGACCGAAATGGACGCAAAGTTCCTCGCCGAACAGGAGCGCCGCCGCAAGCGCAAGCTCCGCGACGAGATCTACGACGTCACCGCCTGGTCTGTCCCGCTCATGTTCAACATCGAGTGCATCGCCCACAACGGCGAGACCACCGGGCAGTTTGAAATAGTCAAGCCCGGCACCAGCACAAAGGGAGCCGTCACCGGCGGCCGCGCCACCGTCGCCTATCTCATTCCGTGGGGCACCACCGCCAGCGGACGCTTCCTCACCGCCGCCCTCCGCGACGGCCTCTTGGTCCAGTCCACCGACAAGGCGTTCAAGCAGAACGGCCGCGACTTCAAGCCCGGCACCCTCATCGTGCCCGTAAAGCAGAACAACGAAGCCAAGGTGCACGACGCGGTCGCCAAGGCCGCCGAAACCAGCGGCGCCGAAGTCCTCGCCGTCAACTCCAGTTGGGTCGACGCGGGCGCCAACTTCGGCTCCAACAACGTCTCGCCCATCAAACGCCCGCAGATCGCCCTGGCCTGGGATGCGCCCACGCAGGGCAGCGCCGCCGGCCACGCCCGCTTCGTCCTCGAGCGCCAATACAACTATCCCGTCACCATCGTCCGCACGCGCCAGCTCGGCTTTGCCGACCTCAGCAAGTTCCACGTCCTCGTCCTGCCGGAATCGGCCGGCAACTACGCCACCGAACTCGGCGCGCCCGGTCTGCAACGTCTGAAGGATTGGGCCAACGCCGGCGGCACCATCGTCGCCCTCGGCCCCAGCGCCACCACCTTCCTTGCCGCCAACGGCCTGCTCGGCTTGCAGCAGGAAAACATCGCCCGGCCCGACACCGCTGCGGCCAAGCCCGCCGCGGGCGGCGCCGGTGGTCCCGGCGGCGCGTCCGACATCCGCACCGCCGGCAAGCTCCTCACCAAGCAGGAAGAGTATGAAAAGGCCATCCAGGCCGACACCGAACTGCCCGACGACGTCGCCGGCGTGCTCGTCAAGGCAAAGGTCGACCAGGAACATTGGCTCACGGCCGGTGTGCCGGAGACCGTGCACGCCGTGCTCAGCGGACGCGCCATCTTTGCGCCCATCAAGTCGGACCGCGGTGTGAACGCCGCTGTTTTCGCCGGCCCCGATGAGCTGCTCGCCAGCGGCTATCTCTGGGAGGAGAACCGCAAGCAGCTCGCCTACAAGCCTCTGGTGGTCACCGGACGCCAGGGGCGCGGCGTCGTGATCGCCTTCACGGCCGACCCCAACTATCGCGCCTACGTCGACGGCATGAACATCTTTCTCTTGAATGCCGTCTTCCGCGGCCCGGCGCACGCCCGCGGCTTCGGCCAGCAGTAAGCACTTAGCGCCCGTCCGACAGCCGGTCCGCGAGTATGCCGGGCAGCCCGGCCTCGCGGATCTTGCGCTGCGCCTGGGCCATGTCATACTCCACGCGCCGGAACGTCACGCGGGGTTCGGCCGGATCGTAGAGCGCGTAGGCCGCGCGCGGGTCGCGGTCGCGCGGCTGTCCCACCGAGCCCGCGTTAATCAGCAGTCCGTCGGCTTTGCCGAACTCAAACACGGCTTCGCGGTCCAGCGGGCCGGGCTTGTCGATCTTCAGCACCCGCCGCCCGCGCAACTCAAAGCCGCCCTGCACGTGCGTGTGGCCGAAGAAGGTCACTTTCGACGAGCAACACTCCGCCGCCAGCCAGGCATCGTCGCTGTTGATGACGTACTGATCTTCATCGTTCGGCGCCCCGTGCACCAGTTGGAAATCGCCCACGGTCACCGGTCCCTTCGGCAAGGCCACCAGCCAGGCGCGATTGGCGGGCGTGAGCCGCTGGTCGGTCCACAGCACGGCCGCCTGGGCCACCGGATTGAACCAGGCCAAATCCACCTGGCCGGTGCAGGCCCGGTCGTGATTGCCGCGCACGGTCACCTTGGCGTGCTCGCGGACCCAATCGGTCACCGCGTTCGGATCGGCGCCGTAGCCCACCACATCGCCCAGGCAAACCACCTCGTCGTAGCGCCCGCGCGCGTCGGCCACCACGGCTTCGAGCGCTTCCAGGTTGGCGTGAATGTCACTGAGGATCAGGTAGCGCACAGGCGGATCAGTGCCACTTCCGGAGGTGCGCCCACACGCGCCGGCACGCCGACGGTGCCAATGCCGCGTGTGACGTAGATGGACGAGCCACCCTCCTGATAAAGACCATATACATAGGGTGTCAGAAACGCCCTCACCAGATTCAAGTCCTGTTCCAGAATCTCCACATTGATCTGGCCGCCGTGCGTGTGCCCGGCCAGCGTCAGGTGCCAGCCCTGGGCGGCCGCCACGGGAAAGACGTCCGGGTTATGCGAGAGCAGCAGATTCAAGCCGTCCTTCGCCAGCAACGCGGGACCCTGCGTCAGATACTTGCGCGACTTCCGCTGATAATCCACCCCGGCCAAATTCACTGTGGCCGAGCCAAAGCGCAGCTCCGTCCGCTCGCCGCGCAGAAAGCGCATGCCGCGCCGGGCCGCGTGCTCCTGCACATAATCCTCGCCCGTGATGTAGATCTCGTGGTTGCCCATGCAGCCGAAGGTTCCGGCGTCGGAGCGCAAGCGCCGCAGCTCCTCCAGGCAATCATCCACCGGATCGTAGCTGCCCGTCACCAGGTCGCCGGTCACGAAAGCGACGTGTGGCTTCGTTTCGTTAGCCATGTCGACGCAACGCCGCAGCTCTTCGCGGCTCAAGAACGGGCTCATGTGGATGTCGCTCAACTGCGCAATGCGCAAGCCGTCGAGATCCTTCGGTAAGCCCGCGATGGGCACCTTCACTTCGACGAGCTTGAACTGGTCGCGCCGCGTAAGGCCAAAGCCGATCACGCCGGCCGGCAACGCCATCGCCGCCGTGCCCGCCAGCCGCAAAGCCTGCCGCCGGCCGGGGCTCACGGTCCGGCGTTCACCAAGGCGCCACAACCAGGCCACGCCCCACATCCACAACACGCAGAACGATAAAGCCAGGGCGGCGCCGCGCAAGTTCATCCAGCTATAGGCTACCGGGGCGTTCCACATCGCCGTGGCATTCAGGGCCAAACCGGCCAGAATGATGGCGGCGCTGAGGTAACCGGCCGGGCGCAGGGCCCGCCAGCGCGGCAACCAGCCCGGCAAAAGCCAACTGGCGTAGGCCGCCGCCAACATGATGGCCGCGTCGGGCAAAAATCGCCACAAGGCTTGCATGTTCTTCTTTCAGTCTATCGTGCGCCGATAATGGAAACTTGCGGGTCCTGCTCGTTTCCACTTATGACCTGGGGCGCCAACCGTTCGGTCTGGCGTCTCCGGCGGCTTGGCTCGCCCGCGCCGGCCACACGGTGACTTGCGCCGATCTGGCGATTGAGGGCTTGCCGCCGGACGCGGTCCGCCGGGCCGACGCCGTCGCCTTCCACTTACCCATGCACACGGCCACGCGCATGGCCGCACCGTTGATTGAGGACGTGCGCGCGCTCAACCCGGCCGCACGCGTGGCGGCCTATGGCCTCTACGCGCCTTTGAATGCCGGCTATCTGCGGTCGCTCGGCGTGGAGGCTTGCCTGGGCGGCGAGTTCGAGGCGGCGCTCGTGGCGTGGGTGGAAGGCCGCGCCCCGGCGCAAGAGATCTCGCTCGACCGGCTCAACTTCGCCGTGCCCGCCCGCGACGCCTTGCCGCCCCTGGCCCGCTACGCCAAGTTGCGCCACGGCGGCCGCGTCACCACCGTCGGCTACACGGAGGCGTCGCGCGGCTGCAAGCACCTGTGCCGGCACTGTCCCGTGGTGCCGGTCTACCAGGGCAAGTTCCGCGTGGTGCCGCCTGACGTCGTGCTGGCCGACGTGGACCAGCAAGTGGCGGCCGGGGCCGGACACATCACGTTCGGCGACCCTGATTTCTTCAACGGCCCCACGCACGCGATGCGCATCGTAGAGGAGCTGCACCGCGCGCATCCGGGCATTAGCTACGACGTGACCATCAAGGTGTCGCACCTGCTGGCGCAGCGCCACCTGCTGCCGCGCCTGAAGGCCACGGGCTGCTTGTTTGTAACCAGCGCCGTGGAGTCGATTGACGACGCGGTGCTCGCCAAGCTCGACAAGGGCCACACGCGAGCGGGCTTTCTGGAAGCGCTGGGCCTGCTGCGCAACGCCGGCTTGTTGATGAAGCCGACGTTCATTCCCTTCACGCCCTGGACGACGCTCGCAGGCTACGCCGCACTGCGGCGGCTGCTGGAAGAGACCGGCCTGCTGCCGCACGTGCCGCCGGTTCAACTGGCGCTGCGCCTGCTCATCCCGCAGGGCTCGCGCCTGCTGGAGCTTGCCGAGATCCAGCAGGTGATCGAAGGCTTCGATGCCGAGGCGCTGCTGTATCGCTGGCGCCACGAAGATCCGCTCGTCGACGCGCTGGCCGCCCGCATGATGGCCGAAGCCGCCGCGCTCGATCGCGACCCGCCGCCCCAGCGGGCCGAAGTGCCCTTTCTCGACGAGCCCTGGTATTGTTGAGCCGAGCCCACCGACAGCCAGTTGGCTGTGCTTTAGTTCGCATGAAGATCCTCGTATTCGCCGCCACCACCGGCTACCAGATCCGCGTCTTTGCCGAAGCGGCGCGTGCGCTGGGCCACGACGTGCGACTCGCCACCGACCGCTGCCACCAGCTCGACGACCCTTGGGCCGACGGGGCGATCGCCGTGCGCTTTGACGACGACGCCGCCCTGCCGGCCGAGCTGCTGGCGCAGAGGCCCGACGCGATTGTGGCCCTGGGCGACCGGCCGGCGCTGGCGGCGGCGCGAGCGGCCGCCGCGCTCGGCGTGCGCTTTCATTCGCCCGAGGCCGTGCGCAACGCCGGCGACAAGCACCGCGCCCGCGATTGCTTCCGGCGCGCCGGCATGCTGGTGCCCGACTACCGCAACAACGGAACCGCGCCCGGCTTTCCTTGCGTGGTGAAGCCGACGCGCCTGAGCGCGAGCCGCGGCGTGATCCGGGCGAACACGCCCGAGGAGTTTGCGGCGGCCGTGAAGCGCATCCGGGCCATTGAAGGCTATGGCGAGATCCAAGCCGAGACGTACATTCCGGGCTGTGAGTTCGCGCTCGAAGGTCTGGTGACGCAAGGCCGGCTGCAAGTGCTGGCGCTCTTTGACAAGCCCGATCCGCTCGAAGGGCCCTACTTCGAGGAGACGATCTACGTAACGCCTTCGCGCGCAGCGGCCGCGGCGCAAGCGGCCATCGCCGCCACGGCGCAGCAGGCGGTGACGGCGCTCGGCTTGAGCGATGGTCCGGTGCATGCGGAGATGCGCGTGAACGAACGCGGCGTGTGGATGCTGGAGGCGGCGGCGCGGCCGATTGGCGGGCTGTGCGCGCGGGCGCTGCGGTTCAACGGCGGCATGACGCTGGAGGAAGTGATCTTGCGGCACGCGCTGGGAGAAGCCTTGCCGGCGCTGGCGCTGGATGGGCCCGCCAGCGGCGTGATGATGATTCCGGTGCCGGGCGAGGGCGTGCTGGAAAGCGTGGCCGGGCACGAGGGCGACGACGACATTGTGATTACGGCGAAGCTCGGCGAGCGGCTGGTGCCCTTGCCCGAGGGCAAGAGCTATCCGGGCTTTCTCTTCGCCCGCGGCGCTTCGCCGGCCGAGGTGGAAGAGGCTTTGCGAAAGAAGCACGCGCGGTTGCGCTTCCGGCTGTTGGCGGTGTTGCCCGTGGCGCAGCCGGGCAACCCGAGTGCCTGAGCTCTGACGGTACCGGCGCGCGGCGCCGGGGCGCATATGATGTTTACATGCGCCTTTCTGCGGCGATCGTTTTCCTTCCTTGTCTCCTGAGCGCGGCCGACTTTGCCCGCGACATTGCTCCCGTCTTTGCGAAGAACTGCGCGGGCTGCCACGGCGCCAAAGTGCAGATGAACGGCTTCCGTCTCGACGACGGCGCCGCGGCGCTAAAGGGCGGCTATTCGGGCGCTTCGATTTTGCCCGGCAACGCCGCGAAGTCGGCGCTGGTGGCCCGGCTCACTTCGGAGAAAGAGGGCTTCCGCATGCCGCCGGCCGGCCCGCGCTTGACGCCGGAGCAGGTGGAGGCGATCCGGCAGTGGATCGATGAGGGCGCGAAGTTCCCGGCCGCGGCCGCCGCCAAGACGAGCGCCAAGAGCAGCCACTGGGCCTTTCAACCTTTGCTGAAGCCGGCCGCGGGCGCGACGATCGACAGCTTTGTGCGCGCCAAGCTGGCCAAGGAGAATGTGAAGCCCTCGCCGCGGGCGGACAAGGCGACGCTGTTGCGGCGCCTCTCGCTGGACTTGCGGGGCATGCCGCCGACGCTGGAGGAGCAAAGAGAGTTTGCCGCCGACCCGAGCGCGAACGCTTACGAGAAGCTGGTGGATCGCTACCTGGCTTCGCCGCACTATGGCGAACGCTGGGCGCGGCCGTGGCTCGACCTGGCGCGCTATGCCGATTCCGACGGCTTTGAAAAAGACCTGGCGCGGGCGTGGAGCTGGCGCTACCGGCACTGGCTGATTGAAGCGCTGAACGCCGATATGCCGTTTGACCAGTTCACCATTCAGCACATCGCCGGCGACCTGGTGGGCCAGCCGATCCCGACCGGCTTTCACCGCATGACGCTGCACAATCGCGAAGCCGGCGTGGCGCGCGCCGAGGATCGCTTTGAACAGGTGATCAACCGGACCAACACCGTCTCGACAACGTGGCTCGGGCTGACGGCCGGCTGCGCGCAATGTCACGACCACAAGTACGACCCGATCTCGCAGCGTGAGTACTATCAGCTCTTCGCCTTCCTGAACAGCGCGCAGGATGAGGAGATCGACGCGCCGCTGCCCGGCGAGCTGGGGCCCTGGCTGCAGGCCAAGCCCGTGTACGACGCCAAGCGCAAGGCGCTGCTTGAGGAGTACGAGATTCCCAAGCTGCAGGCCGAGTTTGAAAAGCACATGACGGCGGCGATCACCAAGCCCGGCAACAACGTGGAATGGGACTTCTGGGTGACTTCCTGCACGGCCATGCTCGACCGCTGCCAGCAGATTATTCTCACGCCGCCGGCGCAGCGGACGCCGCGCGCGGCCAATGCGCTGACCGATTACTTCATCTCCAACCTGGGCCCGGAGTTTCCGCGCGACAAGGCGCTGCTGGACAAGATCAAGGGGCTGCGCGGCAAGCTCGCCGAACTCAACAAGACGCTGCCGCGCTACTCGCAGGCCTACGTGCTTAAAGAAGAGCCCGTGCGAACGCACGTGGCCGTGCGCGGCGATTACAAGCGCGAAGGCATTGCGGTGGAGCCCGGCACGCTGGCCGCGCTGCCGCCGTTTGCGGCGAAGCCGGGCGAAGCGCCGCGGCTCGCGTTTGCGAAGTGGCTGGTGAGCCCGGCCAATCCGCTTACGCCGCGCGTGATTGTGAATCGCGCCTGGCAGGAGTTCTTCGGGCGCGGGATTGTGAAGACGAGCGAGGACTTCGGCACGCAGGGCGACCGGCCGACGCATCCGGAATTGCTCGACTATCTGGCCACGGAGTTCCAGCGCGACTGGAGCGTGAAGCGGCTGCACAAGCTGATTGTGATGTCGGAGACGTATATGCAGTCGTCGGCGGCGCGGCCGGATTTGAAAGAGCGCGATCCGGACAATACGCTGCTCGCGCGGCAGCAGAGGCTGCGCTTGCCGGCCGAGCTGATTCGCGACTCGGCGCTCGCGGCCAGCGGCTTGCTTTCGCCGGTGATCGGCGGCCCGAGCGTGAAGCCGCCGCAGCCGGCGAGCGTGGTGGAACTGGGCTACGGGCGGCCGTCGTGGAACGAATCTACCGGGCCGGACCGTTACCGGCGCGGGCTCTACATCCACTTCCAGCGCACGACGCCTTACCCGATGTTGATGACGTTCGATATGCCGGAGTCGAGCGTGGCGTGTTCGCGGCGGCGCAATTCGAATACGCCGTTGCAGTCGCTGAACCTGTTGAATGATCCGGTTTTCTTTGAGGCGGCGCAGGCGCTGGCCTTGCGCCTGGAAGCGTTGGGGCTGGAGCAGGGCTTTGCGCTGACGGTGGGCCGCGCGCCGACGGCGAAAGAGAAAGACCGTCTGGCGAGCCTGTACGCCGCGAGCGCCGATGCGCCGGCCGCGCTCTTGCCCGCGCAGCCGGGCGCCGCCAAGTGGGTGAACGTGGCGCGCGTGCTGCTGAACCTTGACGAATTCATGACCCGGGAGTAACCATGCAGAGACTCGCACAACTCGGACGCCGTTCCTTTCTCCGCGACGTGGCCTGCGGACTCGGCACCTTCGCCCTCGGCGACCTGATGGCGGCCGATGCGCAGGGCGATCCGCTGTTGCCCAAGAAGCCGCACTTTGACGGCAAGGCCAAGAGCGTGATCTTCATGTTCATGGAAGGCGGGCCCAGCCAGTACGACCTTTTCTATCCGAAGCCGGAGTTGCAGAAGTGGCACGGCAAGCCGTTGCCCGAGTCGATGACGAAGGAGATGCAACTGGCGTTCATCAAGCCGACGGCGGCGGTGCTGGCGTCGCCGCGGACGTTCAAGAAGCATGGGCAGAGCGGACTGGAGTTCTCGGACTATTTGCCGTACACGGCCGAATCGGCCGATGACATCTGCATGGTGCGGTCGATGTACAGCGAGGCGTTCAATCATCACCCGGGCCAACTGATGCTGTTTACGGGCACCACGCAGATCGGGCGGCCGACGCTGGGCGCGTGGAGCGTTTACGGGTTGGGTTCGGAGAGCCGCAATCTGCCGGGCTTTGTGGTGTTGACCTCGGGCGCGGGCACCAGCGGCGGCGCGTCGAACTTTTCCAGCGGCTTTCTGCCGAGCGTGTATCAGGGGACGACGCTGCGTTCGTCGGGCGACCCGATTCTGTATCTGTCGAACCCGCCGGGAGTGACGAACGAGATGCAGCGGGCCGGCCTGGACGCGATTCGCGACTTGAACCAGGAGCGGCTGGCGGCGACGGGCGACGCCGAGATTGCGAGCCGCATTGCGTCGTACGAGTTGGCCTACCGGATGCAATCGGCCGGGCCGGAGCTGGTGGATTTCTCGAAAGAGAACGCGGCGACGCTCGAGATGTACGGCATTGGCAAGGAGCCGACGGACAAGTTTGCGCGCAACTGTTTGCTGGCGCGGCGCATGGTGGAGCGCGGCGTGCGGTTCATTCTGATCATGCACGCCAGTTGGGACGACCATACGAACCTGAACAGCAAGCTCAAGAAGAATTGCGAGATTACGGACCAGCCGACGGGCGCGCTGCTGAAGGACTTGAAGCGGTTGGGCTTGCTTGAGTCGACGGCGGTGGTGTGGGGCGGCGAGTTCGGGCGCACGCCGATGCAGGAAGTGCGCAACACGCTCGATCCGGAGAACGCGGGCCGCGATCATCATCCGATGGCGTACACGATGTGGATGGCGGGCGGCGGGTTCAAGCCGGGCGCCGTGGTGGGCGCAACCGATGACTTGGGCTACGCGATTACGCAGGACAAGGTCCACGTGCACGACTTGCAGGCGACGCTGCTGCACAACCTGGGCTTCGATCACACGAAGCTGACGTATCGCCACATGGGCCGCGATTTCCGGCTGACGGACGTGGCGGGCAACGTGGTGAAGAAGATGCTGGCCTAAAGCTACTTCAAGCGGAGCGCGCCCGCGTTGGGCAGGCGCTGTACGGGCGCGCCGTCGCGATCCAAGATGACGGCGAACTGGTCGAGGCCGTTAAGAGGCGCGGCGCATTCGACGATGCGGCCGCGGGCGATTTCGAGCGGCTGCGTGGAGCCTTCCAGCCGCACGGTGACGCCGGCGAGATCGGCATTGGCGGCGGGGTCGAGGCGGAGGTAGAGCCGGGCGCCGTCGGTGCCCCAGTGCAGGCGTTGCGCATAGAGTTTGCCGCCGTGCATGGCGCCTTGGCGGGAGTCCACTTCGTAGAGGCCGGCTTGGAGCCATTCGAAGTAGGAGGAGACCTCGCCGTCGAGTTGCGCGCGGACGGGTCCGGCGGGCGGCAGCACGGTGGAGGCGGCGGTGACGTGCTTGAGAATGGGGCGAAAGAGTTCCTCGGGCGGCACTTCGCCGAGGGCGGTGTAGACGTTCTTTAAATGATCGCGGAAGAGCTGGTCGAACTCTTCGCGATTGTCGGAATGGTGCTCGGGGCCGTACCACCAGCACCAGTCGGAGCCTTCGGCGATCAGGAGCTCTTCGAAGGCGAGTTCGTTCTTGTGGGCGGAGCGTTCGTAGGTCTGGCGGGCGCGGAGCAGATACTCCCAGGCGGTGTTGTCTTCTTCGGCGCCGATCCAGACGTCGAAATTCGCGCTGATCCACGAGGCCGGGAAGATGCGTTCGATGACGGTGGGTTCCACGCGCGCGAAGGCTTCCGTGGCGGTGAGCGCTTCCATGCGCGGGTCGTCGAGGATGCCCTGGTAGAGGCGGCGGAGGAACTCGCGGCCGTTCTCGTGGTAGTACTCCCAGCAATTCTCGCCGTCGAGGATGACGGGGACGAGCGCATCGCGGCCTTGGGCGAGCAGCGGCGCGGCGTTGTCGCGAATGCGGCGGAGAAAATGCTGCGCGCCGTCGTAGGCGCCGGTGCGCTGGTAGGTGAAGCCGATTAAGTCGCTGAGCTCATGGTCGCGGAAGAGCATCTTGAGCTCGTGCCCGTTCTGGCGCCAGGCGTAGGGGCGGTAGGTAACGTCGGGGGTGCCGGGGCGATCGATGGTGCGGGCGAGCACACCGTTGTCGGTGGCGGCCCAGCGGAAGCCTTCTTCCGCGGCGAGCGTGAGAGCGGCGTCGGAGACGGAGCCTTCCGACGGCCAGAGGCCGACGGGCGCCGTGCCGCCGAGGCGGGCGGACATGAAGTCGCGCGCGCGCTTGAGCTGTTCCCGGGCGTCTTCGGGATAAGAGAAGCGCGTGGGCAGCGGGACGCCGGGGTGGGCGATGGTGGCGATGGAGGAGTCGCAGAGCAGGGGGAGGATCGGGTGATAGAAGGGCGTGGTGGAGACTTCGATCTGGCCGCGGGCGGCGAAGTCGCGATAGACGGGCACCACGCGCGCGAGCGCGGTGAGCTGTTTGCGGCCGAGCAACTGCTGGTCGGCGAGGGAGAAGTGGCGGCCTTTCGCGATCAGGGCTTGGATGTCAGGGTCGGTGGCGAAGTCTTCTTCGTCGAACCAGGCGAGTTGGGAGAGCACCTGGAGGTCGCGAGTTTCGGCGGCGGAGAAGGCGCCGAGTCCCGAGCGCGATAGTTCGTAGAGTTCGGCGTAGCGGCTGAAGCGGTAGATGAGACGGTCGACGTTGGCCTGGAAGAAATACTTGCGGATGAAGGCCTGTTCGGCGTGGTGGAGATCCTCGGCGGGCTTGAGGGCGCAGCGGAGGAATTCGTCGGAGGCTTCGCCGCGGGCGTACTCTTCGATCTGCAGCACCATGGACGGGACGAGATTGAAGGTCTGGTGAATGGCGGGGAACTCGTCGAGGATCTTCACCATGCCGTAGTAGTCTTTGAGCGCGTGCATGCGAGTCCAGGGCAGGCGGTATTCGCCGGTGGCCAGATCCTTGTAGAAGGGCTGGTGCATATGCCACAGGAAGCAGATGTAGATCCGTTTTTCGGCCATGGGAGGTGTTACTCTCATTGTTCCGCATATGCGATACGTCAATTTGGGTGCCACGGGCACGAAGGTTTCCCGGCTGTGTTTGGGCTGCATGACCTACGGGTCGAAGTCGTGGCGGCCATGGGTGCTGGAAGAAGAAGAGAGTCAACCGTTTTTTGAGCGGGCGGTGGAGGCAGGGATCAACTTTTTCGACACCGCCGATATGTATTCGCTGGGCGCGAGCGAAGTAGTGCTGGGCCGCGCGCTGAAGCGGCTGGCCGTGCCGCGGCACCGGGTGGTGATCGCGACGAAGGTCTACAACCCGATGGGTCCGGATGCGAACGAGCGCGGGCTCTCGCGGAAGCACATTGTGCATTCGGTGGACGAGTCGCTCAAGCGGCTGGGCACGGATTATATCGACCTTTACCAGATTCATCGGTTCGACAAAGAGACGCCGATGGAGGAGACGCTGGCGGCGCTGGACCAGGTGGTGCGGCAGGGAAAGGTGTTGTACCTTGGCGCGTCGTCGATGTTTGCGTGGCAATTCGCGCAGATGCTAAGCGCGTCGGACCGGCACGGCTGGGCGCGTTTTGTGACGATGCAGAACCACTACAACCTGGTGTATCGCGAGGAGGAGCGCGAGATGATTCCGTTGTGCCGGAAGGAGGGGATTGGGTTGTTGCCGTGGAGTCCGCTGGCGCGCGGCTTCCTGGCGGGCAATCGCGTGAAGGCGGATTACGGCGAGACGTCGCGCGCCAAGACGGACGACCTGGCGCAGCGCTACTACTATCAGGACGCCGACTTCGCGGTGGTGGCGCGGGTGGGCGAGATTGCGGCGCGGCGCGGTGTGCCGCACGCGCAGGTGGCGTTGGCTTGGCTGCTGCATCAGCCGGGCGTGACGGCGCCGATTATCGGCGCGTCGAAGATGCCGCAATTTGAAGATGCGCTGGCGGCGCTCGAGTTGAAGCTGGAGGCCGGGGAACTGGCGGCGCTCGAAGAATTGTACGAGCCGCATCGGGTGTTGGGTCACGCTTAGCCGTGGTGTATCGAGGGCGCTTTGCGCCGTCGCCGACGGGGCCTTTGCACATGGGGTCGCTGGTGGCGGCGGCGGCGAGTTACCTGGATGCGCGCCGGCACGGTGGCGAGTGGCTGGTGCGCATGGAGGATGTGGATGAGCCGCGGTGTTCGGCGGCGGACGCGGCGCTGATCCTGCGGCAACTGGAGGCTTATGGCTTCGAGTGGAAGGGCGAGGTGGTGTACCAGAGCCGGCGCAAGGAGGCGTACGGCGCGGCGCTGGAGGATTTGCAAGCGCGCGGCCTGGTGTTTGGGTGTTCGTGTACGCGCAAGGAGTTGGGCGGCGGGGAGTTCTATCCAGGCACTTGCCGGGGCGGCGCGGCGGGCACCGCGCGATCGTGGCGGTTGCGGGTGGATGCCGAGCCGGTGGTGTGGCGGGATCGCTGGCTGGGCGAGCAGCGTGAGACGTTGACGGAGAGCATCGGCGATTTTGTATTGCGCCGGGCGGATGGCTATTTCGCCTATCAACTGGCCGTGGTGGTGGACGACGCCTGGCAAGGGATCACGGATGTGGTGCGCGGGGCGGACCTGATGACGTCGACGGCGCGGCAGATTTTTCTGCAAAGGGCGCTGGGCGTGCCGACGCCGCGCTATGGGCATGTGCCGGTGGTGACGGATGCGCAAGGCGAGAAATTGAGCAAGCAGACGAAGGCGCCGGCGATTCCGCTGGCGGAACCGGAGACGGCGCTGCGGGCGGCGTTGCGCTTTTTGGGAATCAAGGCGCCGGCCGGGGCAAGCGTTCGCGAGATGTGGGAGTGGGCGGCGTGGCGATGGCCGGCGCAAGAGGGTCCGGCGGGTCGTTGATAATGAAGCGTTGAGCGTGACGCAAGAACAGCAACTCAGAGAAAAGCTAAAGCGAATTGAAGCATTGCATGCCGGGGCCACTACGGCGGGGGAGCGCGATGCGGCGGCGGCCGCGATGGAGCGGTTACGGGCCAAGCTCCGGGAGAGCGAGAAGACCGATAAGGCGGTGGAGTTCAAATTCCTGATGCGCGATGCGTGGGCGCGCCGGCTCTTTGTGGCGTTGTGCCGGCGTTATGGGCTGGAGCCGTACCGCAAGCATGGGCAGCGGTATACGACGGTGAATTTGCGGGCGCCGAAGTCCTTTGTGGATGGCGTGTTGTGGCCGCACTACCAGGCGATGCAGTTTGCGCTGCGGGAGTACTTGGACGCGGCCACGGAGAAGGTGATCCGGGAGCACGTTTACAAGGACGCGGGCGAGGCGCGTGAACGGTAAACTGGTTGTTTGGTCAATCAACTTGTACTTGAGAATCTGAAGCATCGCCCGCTGCGAACGCTGCTATCCACGTTGGCGATCGGCATTGCGGTGATGCTGGTGCTGACGATTGTCGGCTTGAGCGAGGGCATGCTGGAGGATTCGGCCCGGCGGGCCGGCGGCGTGGGCGCGGACATTTGGCTGCGGCCGAAGGAGGCATCGATTGGCGCGGGCGCGGCGGCGATCCCCGAGAAGCTGGTTGCCTTCATCGAGAACATGGATCATGTGAAGATTGCGACGGGCACTGTGGTGTACGTGCCGCAGTTCCCTACTTCGGTGCAAGGGGTGGATTTCGATAAGCTGAGCCGGCTGGCGGGCGGTATCAAGTTTCTGAGCGGCGGGATGTTCGTCAACAAGGACGACATCATCATCGATGAGTACTATGCGGAGGAACGCAAGCTGAAGGTTGGGTCGAGGTTCAACATGATGAATCGCGATTGGCGCGTATGCGGGATTATTGAGTCTGGCAAGTTGTCGCGTTTGTTCCTTCCGCTGCCGCTCCTGCAGGAGATGACGGCCACGGCGGACCGGCTGTCACAGATTTTCATCAAGGTCGACGATCCAGCGAACGTCGCCAAGGTAATGGCTCAATTGAAAGAGAAGTTTTCCGACTACCGGCCGACCACCAACGCGGAGGTGACATCGGCATTTTCGGCGAACAACATCCCGGCGGTGCGGATCTTCATCCGGGTGGTGATTGGACTATCGGTTTTCATAGGCTTCGTTTTCGTTTTTCTGTCGATGTACACGGCAGTGCTGGAGCGAACTCGCGAGGTGGGAATTTTGAAGTCTCTAGGCGCCGCGCCGAGCTACATTGTGTCGATTCTGCTGCGCGAGGCTTGCTTACTGGGCGTGGCGGGAACGTTCGTGGGCATCGGGTTAGCTTATCTGACGCGTTGGGTATTTATGACGTTCATTCCCGCGTCGATGCAGCAGAAGATCGTGCCGGACTGGTGGCCGACCGCGTTGGCCATTGCGCTGGTGGGCGCGGTATTGGGGACGATTTATCCGGGCCTGAAGGCCGCCAAGCAAGATGCGATTGAGGCGTTGTCCTATGACTAGCAACGGAGCGAGCGGCAACGGCATGATGGTGGAGGTTTCGGACCTGCGCAAGGTTTTCCGCCAAGGCGATGTGGATGTGGAAGCGCTGCGCGGCGTGTCGCTGGGCATCGGCAACGGCGAGTTTGTGGCGATTGTGGGTCCGTCGGGCTCGGGGAAATCCACGCTGTTCAATATCCTGGGCGGGCTGGCGCCGGCATCGAGCGGCGTGGTGAAGATCGGCGGGAAAGATCTGGCGCATATGACCGAGAGTGAGCGGACGAATCTGCGCAAGAAGACCGTGGGCTTCGTATTCCAGAAGTACAACCTGCTGCCGACGCTTTCGGCGCGCGACAACATCGAGATTGCGCGGCATATTTCGGGTAGCAACGGGGCGGGTTGGGATGAGTGGTTCCGGGATGCTTTGAAGATGCTGAGCATTGAGAACCGGCTGCATCACAAGCCGCGGTCGATGTCGGGCGGCGAGCAGCAGCGGGTGGCGATTGCGCGGGCGATTGTGAATCACCCGGAGTTGCTCTTGGCCGATGAGCCGACGGGCAATCTCGACACGGAGAATTCCACCGTGGTGCTGAACCTGCTGCGGGATTTGAACCACCGGTTGAAGCAGACGATCTTGATGATCACGCACAATCCGGAGGCAGCGGCGTTTGCCGATCGCATTATTGAGATGCGCGACGGGCGGATTGTGAGCAAGTAGCGCGTCGCCGCGCCGGTGTTAGTTTTTGCCGGGCGCGCGGGTGGGCTCGGCCGGCAGGACCTCCGCGAGGCTATCGGCGAGGATGAATTCGTCGAAGTAGAGGGTGTCTTCCGACGGACGGTGCGGACTGCGGTGAATGCCGGGCTGGCAAAAGTAGACGCTCTCGGGGCCCTTGGTTTTGAGCCGGCGGTCGAGCACGAGCTGGCCATTGAACCAGAGGCGCACGTTGCCTTGAGCCGCGTCTTCCGACCAATGAATGTGCATGGCCAGATGGTGCCAGCGGCCGGCGGGAAAAGCGGCGCTCCATTCCACGCCGTTGCGCCCGAGGTTGCCGGTGCCGTAGCGAAGGAAGGTCTGGCCGTTTTCGCCCGGCTCGAGCCACCAGGTCATGACGTTGTTGTAGCGGGGCGGCGGCGCGCCTTCCCAGTAGAAAAAGTTGTCGCGATCCTTGGGCGGTTCCTTCACCATGAGGGCGAACGACATATAGGTGTCGGAGCCTTCGGCAACGGTGATGCGCGGGCCGCCCAATTGCGCGCGCAGCTGCTTTTCGTTGAAGACGTCGTCCGGGTGGATGGTGACGCGCACGGCGTGCTGCCCGCGATAGGCCGCGCCGGTGACCACTTCGATGTTGCGGGGCGTACCGTTCTGCCCGCGCGTGCCCGACTTGGCCCATTCGGAGAGATCGCCGGTTTCAAAGCCGGCGCGAAAGAGCACTTCGCCGCGCGCAGCCGAGCAAAGCAGGATCAGGGCGAGGGTCCTCATGGGCAACCGGCAGTGTAGCAAAATAGACCGCATGCTTACCCGTCGTGAAGCGCTGGCCCTGCCGGCGGCGGCCGCGCTGAGTAGCTCGCTCGGCGCGCAAAGTGATCCGGCGCCGCTCACGCTCCAGGCTGGGCCGCTGTCGTTGGTGTTCGAGCCGAAACTGGCCTTCGTGCGTTACATCAAGTTCGGCGAGCACGAAGTGTTGCGGGGGATCTATGCCGCCGTGCGCGACCAGGTGTGGGGCACGGTGGCGCCGCAAGTGTCGAACCTGGTGACGGAGACGCGGGCCGACGGCTTTGCGATCCGGTTCGATGTGACGTGCCGCGAGAAGGAGATCGACTTTGCCTGGAAGGGCGAAGTAACCGGGAGCGCGGCGGGCGAGATCCGCTTCACGTTCCGCGGCGAAGCGCGGTCGAGCTTTCTGCGCAATCGCATCGGCTTTTGTGTGCTGCACCCGATTGCCGAATGCGCCGGCCAGCCTTGCGAAGTGGAAGAAGACGGGGGCAAGACGACGCGGGGCACCTTTCCTTTGGCCATTGCGCCGCATCAGCCGTTTTTGAACATGCAGGCGATTTCGCACCAACTGCCCGGCGGGGCGAAGGTGCGCGTGGCGTTCGCGGGCGACCTTTTTGAAATGGAGGATCACCGCAACTGGACCGACGGCAACTACAAGACCTACTGCACGCCGCTCGCGCGGCCGTGGCCGCACGCGGTAAAGAAGGGCGATCGCGTAGAGCAAGCCGTGACGGTGACGGTAAGCGGCGGCGCGGCGCCGGCGATCCGGAAGCGCAGCGGCGTGGCGATTATGATTACGCCGCAGGCCGCCGGGAAGATGCCGCGGCTCGGCACCACTTACGCGGGCCTGGCGCCGGCGCAGCGGCTCGCGTTTGCCCACTTGCGCGTGGACTTCCAGTTCGCCAACCCCCAGCCCGCCGCCAACGCGGCACGCCTGGGCATTCCGCTGGAGCTGGCCCTGGAGCTTTCCGACGAGGCCGAGGCGGAACTGGCGGCGCTCGCGAATCTCAAGCTGCCGGTGGCGCGCTACCTGATCTACAAGACGGGCGAGAAGTCCACCAAGGCGAAGTGGATTGAGCTGGCGCGCAAGCATCTGAAAGGCGCGCCGCTCGCCTCGGGCACCAACATTTACTTCACCGAGCTGAATCGCGAACGGCCGCCGGTGGCGCTGATTGACCAGGCTTGCTACTCGATCAATCCGCAGGTGCATGCCTTTGACAATACGAGCCTGGTGGAGAACCTCGAAGCCCAAGGCGACACGCTGCGCAGCGCCCGCGCGTTTCTGGGCGGCAAGCCGATTGCGGTGACGCCGATTACGCTGCGCCCGCGCTTTAACGCGGAGGCGAAGGTGCGGGTGATGAATCCGCCGGACCCGCGGCAGCAGACGCCGTTTGCCGCGGCTTGGACGCTGGGGAGCATCAAGTACATGGCCGAGAACGGCGCGGCGAGCGTGACCTACTACGACTTAACGGGCCTGGGCGGGCTTGCGGAAAACGGCATAACGTTTCCGGTGGGCCGCCTGCTCGAAGAAGTGCTGCCGTGGCAGGATGGGGCGGTGTATGCGGCCCCGTCGAGCGATCCGTTGAAGGCGGTGGCGCTGGTGGTGACGAAGGCGAAGCGGCGGGCGGTTTTTCTGGCGAATCTGACGGATGACGCGGTGGTGGTGCATTGCGCGCACACCACCGAGGACGGCCTGGTCCCCTTACTTCCGTACCAGACCCGAAAGTTCGAAACAACGATATAATCGGCGCATCGCAATGCGCCCAGTGTGCCTAATCTTCGCGGCGGCAGGGTATGCCGCGGCCGCCGTTCCCAGCTTCGAACGCGACATCCGGCCGATTCTCCAACAGAACTGCGCGGGCTGCCATCAGCCGGCGGCCAAAGCGTCGGACCTGGACTTGACGACGTATGCGGCGTTGCGGGCGGGCGGCAAGCGCGGCTCGAGCTTTGTGGCCGGCAAGGCCGAGGCCTCGGTGATGGTGCAGTACCTCACGGGCGCCTTGAAGCCGGTGATGCCGTTGGGCCGGCCGCCGTTGCCGGACACCGAGATCGAGCAGATCAAGGCGTGGATCAACGCGGGCGCCGCCGATGATTCGGTGGTGGCGCAAGATTCGACCCAGCCGACGGTGTACACGCAGCCGCCGGTGATTACGGCGTTGCGCTTTTCGCCCGACGGATCGATGCTGGCGGTGAGCGGCAATCGCGAAGTGCTGCTGCATAAGAGCGACGGTTCGGCGCTGCTGAAAAGGCTGCCGGGCAAGGCGGAGCGGTTGTTGTCGCTTGCGTGGTCCACCGACGGGAAGATGCTGGTGGCGGGCGGCGGT
The DNA here is from genome assembly GCA_037367405.1 of Ottelia alismoides. NCBI lineage: Eukaryota > Viridiplantae > Streptophyta > Magnoliopsida > Alismatales > Hydrocharitaceae > Ottelia > Ottelia alismoides. The sequence goes on along the minus strand of JAZKJV010006076.1, from coordinate 40,415 downwards.
ACGCCGGCGCGCTTCGGCGAGGTGCAGTGGTGGGACGTGGCGGCGGGCAAGCAATTGCGCAAAGCGGAGTTGACCAGCGATACGGTGTTCGGGGCATCGATTGCGCCGGACGGGAGCAAGGTGGCGGTGGGCTGCGCCGACAACACGGTGCACGCCTTTGACACGGCGACGGGAAAAGAGCTGTACAAGCTGGGCAATCACGAAGGTTGGGTGTTGGGCACGGTGTTCGACGTGAGCGGCAAGCGTTTGGTGTCGGTGAGCCGGGACCGGGCGGCAAAGCTGATTGACGCGAAGGCGGGCCAGTTTCTGGAGAACGTGAACCAGATGAAGACGGAGCTCAACGCCGTGGCGCGGCATCCTCAGCAAGACATGATCGCGATGGGCGGCGAGGATCGCTACGCCTACGTCTACAAGCTGGACCGGCCGCGCAATTTGAAGGTGGGCGACGATGCGACGTTCGTGCGGCGGCTGGACCGGCAGGACGGCGTGATTCTGGCGCTCGACTGGTCGCCGGACGCCAAGCGCATTGCGGTGGCCGGAGCGTCGCCGGCGGTGAATTTATACGACGGCGAGACGGGCGAGCGGCTCGGGTCGTGCACGGGGCACACGGCGGGCATTTACGCGGTGGCCTTTTCGCCGGACGGCGCGCGGCTGGCGACGGGCGGCTTTGATGGTCAGGTGAGAATCTACAATGCGGCCGATTGCCGGCTGGTGAAAGCATTCGTGCCGGTGCCGCTTTCGGCGGCGCAAGCGGCGGGAGGTGGCCAATGAAGTGGACGGCTGGCTGGGTGCTGGCGGCGGGGCTGATGGCCGGTCCGCCGGTGATTAATGACTTGCAGCCGCGGGGCGCGCAGAAGGGCCGCCCGTTCACGCTGACGCTGACGGGGCGCGACCTGAGCGACATCCTGCGAGTGCACTCGACGATGCCCGCGACGTTCACGCCGCTGACGGCGGAAAAGCCCGCGGGGCTGATGGGCGGCGAGGGGCGCTACGCGTCGTTCCTGGTGGAGCCGAAGGCGGAACTCGGCGTGGGCGTGTATCCGATTCGCGTGGAGACGGCCGACGGGATCTCGAACATCCAGCTTTTCGCCGTGGGCTCGTTCCCGGAAGTGGCGGAGGAAGAATCGCAGCCGGGGTCGCTGCCGAACCGGAATGACACGATTGAGAATGCGCAGTCGCTGCCGAGCGCGGCGGTGACGCTGAACGGATCGTTGCGGGGGCCGGAGCGCGATCTTTACCGCTTGCAGGTGAAGGCCGGGGAGCGCCGTGTGTTTGAGATTGAAGGGCGCCGGGCGGGTTCGGCGATTGATCCGGTGATCCGGTTGCTGGATGGCACGGGCAAGCAACTGGCGCGGAGCGAGGACAGCCCGCTGCTGGGGCTCGACACGCGACTGGAACATACGTTCGCCAAGGAGGGCTACTACTATGTGGAAGTCACCGATGCGCGTTTCAGCTCGCAGGGGGCCAACTTTTATCGCTTGAAGACGGGCGGCTACGCCTATCCCACCGAGCTGTTTCCGCTGGGCGGCCCGCGGGGCGGCACGGTGGAAGTGGCGCTGGGCGGCGCGCAAAAGACGGTGGCGAATCTCAAAGACCTGCCGGCGAAGCTGCCGGTGACGTTCGTGAATCTGCCGGGCGAGCCCGCTGCCCTGCCCTTGCCGTTCGACTTGGGCGAGTATCCGGAAGTGACCGAGCCGGCGCAGCCGGTGGACCTGCCGGTGACCGTAAACGGCCGGCTGGCGAAGGCGGGCGAAGTGGATCGCTTCGCGCTGAACGTGAAGCCGGGCGATGACCTGATTCTCGATGTGCGCGCGCGCGACTTGGGCACATCGAAGATCATGGCGGTGATCACGGTGAGCGATGAGAGCGGGAAGCGCATCGTGAGGTCCGGCGATGAGCCGTTGCCCGAAGAGCTTTACGCGGTAACGAATTCGAAGACGGCCGGCGATCCGTATGTGGCGTTCAAAGTGCCGGCGGGTGTGCGGCGAATTACCGTGGCGATTGAGGACCTGGCGTTGCGCGGCGGCACGCATTATGCGTATCGCTTGAGCGCGCGGCGGGAGGCGAATGCGTTTACTGCGTCGATCGGCATGCCGTATATCAACATTCCGGCGGGCGGCACGGTGATTGTGCCGGTGAACGTGAACCGCAAGGGCTATCAGGGCGATGTGAAGCTGCGCGTGGTGAATCCGCCGAAGGGCTTGCTGGTGGAGGGCGGCTACATTCCACCGGAGAATACGAATTATGTGCAGGGCAATCGCGGCTTGATCCGGCGCGGGACGTTGCTGCTGACGGCGGAGCCGGGGGTGAGGATTGCGCCGACGGAGTTGCAGATTGAGGCGGTGGGGTGGTTGCCGAACGGAACGATTCTGACGCAGCGGGCCACGGGACCGGGCATGCTGGTGAACGTGGCGGGCGCGACGATTCAGGGCGCGCTGGACCGGCAGAGGCCGGTGAACGCGCCGTGGCTGGGGCTTGAGCTGCCCGCGGCGGGCACGCGTCCGCTGCCGGCGACGCTGAGCGTGAAGCTCGAGAAGACGACGCGCAAGGCGACGGGCGACGAGTTCTTGTTCCGCTGGAAATGGAATGCGCGCGGCGTGCAGGTGCCGGACGCGGTGGGCATTGAGATCGTGGGCGGCGCCGATGTGCGCGCGATCGAGATGGCGGCCGATCCGAAAGACCGGACGACGGGCACGTTCCTGTTGACCACGACGCGGCTGACGTTGCCCGGCCGGTACGACTTTTACATCAATGGCCGGGTGACGGTGGAAGGTCAGCCGGAAGATATCTACTCGCGGCCGGTGGCCCTGGTGATTGAAGAACCTGTCGAAACGAACAAGGAGAACTTGAGTGCGTCTGCTGGCAGCCAGTAGTTTTCTCGCGTGCCTGGCGTGGGCCGAGGTGCCCGCCCAGCCCACGTACCTGCGCGACATCGCGCCGATCATGAACAAGGCCGGTTGCACGTCGGGTCCGTGTCACGGTTCGGCCAAGGGTAAGAACGGCTTTAAGCTCTCGCTGCGCGGCTACGACGCCCAGTTCGACTACGAAGCGCTGCTCTACGATCTTTCGGGCCGCCGCTTCAATCGCGCCGAACCGGGCAAGAGTCTGATGCTCGCCAAGCCGACGCAGGACGTGGCGCACGGCGGCGGTTTGCGCTTCACGAAGGATTCCGATTACTACAAGACGATTGAGCGCTGGATTGCGCAAGGCGTGGCGTTCGGCAGCGCGGCGCAGGACACGGTGGCGGCCGTGGAGGTGACGCCCAAAGATATCTTCATGGCGAAGCCGGGCGAGCAGGTGCAGGTGAAAGTGACCGCGCGTTACGCCGATGGCGTGGTGAAGGACGTGAGCCGCGACGCGACGGTGGAGTCCTCGGTGCCGGACGTGGCGCAGGTGGACGCGGCGGGCGGCGTGAAGGGCGAGCGCATCGGCGAGGCGACGCTGCTGGTGCGGTTTATGGGCAAGTTGACGACGATTCCGGTGACGGTGTTGAATCCGGCGCCGGGTTTTGCGTGGAAGCCGTTGCCGCAGCACAATTACGTGGATCAGTTGATTGACGCAAAGCTGCAGAAGCTGAAGATTCAGCCGTCGGCGGTGGCCGACGATGCGGCGTTTCTCCGCCGCGTGTCGCTCGATCTCACGGGCCAGATCCCTACGCCCGAGCAGGTGCGGGCGTTTCTGGCCGATCCGGCTCCGCCGCGGATGAAGCGCGCCCGGCTGATCGATAAATTGATCGCGTCGCCGGCGTATGTGGATCACTGGACGGTGAAGTGGAGCGATCTGTTGCAGTCGTCGCGGAAGTATCTGGGCGACAAGGGCGTTTACGGTTTTCGCGAGTACATTCGCGAGTCGATCGCGGCGAACAAGCCTTACAACAAGTGGGTTCACGAGATGCTGACGGCCAAGGGCAGCGCCTATGACGAGCCGGCGGCGAACTACTACCGCGTGACGCGCGACGCCAAGCCGACCATGGAGAAGACGACGGCCGTCTTTATGGGCGTGCGCATGGTGTGCGCCCAGTGTCACGATCATCCGTTTGAACGCTGGACGCAGAATCAGTACTACCAGATGTCGGCGTTCTTCTCGGCGGTGGGCTTGCGGGCCGGCTACGAAGTGGGCGAGGAGATTCTGTTCGACCTCCGCGCCGACTACGAGATGAAGCATCCGAAGGACGGCCGGGTGGTGAAGCCCGAGTTCCTGCTGGCGAGCGCGAAGCCGGTGGCGATTCCCGACGATCCGCGGCGGCGCGACGCGCTGGCCGATTGGCTGGTGTCGAAGGAGAATCCGTTCTTCGCCAAGGCGATTACCAACCGCGTGTGGAGCTACTTCTTCGGCAAAGGCATTATCGACCCGGTGGACGACATTCGCGCCTCCAATCCGCCCTCCAATCCCGCGCTGCTCGAAGCGTTGACCAAGGATTTTCTCGACCACAACTTCGACCTGCAGCACCTGATGCGCACCATGGTGAACTCGCGCGCCTACCAGACGTCGTTTGTGCCGAACGAGTGGAACGCGACCGACGAGCTCAACTTCTCGCGCGCGTTGCCGCGCCGCATGACGGCCGAGCAGCTCATGGACGGCCTGGCGTTGGCGTCCGGAGCGCGCCCGGCGTTCCCGGAGGTGCCGCAGGACACGGGCGCCAGCCAGATTCCCGATCCGCACGTGGGCAAGGAAGGCTTTCTCGACGTCTTCGGGCGTCCGCAGCGCGAGAGCATGCTGGAGAGCGAACGCCGCAGCGATTTCTCGCTGCCGCAGGCCTTGAACCTGGTGAACGGCCGCACGATCTCCGACGCCGTGGCCGACCCGAAGGGTCGCGTGGCGAAGCTGATTCTCGCCGGCAAGGCGGACGCGGCGATTGTGGAAGAACTTTACCTGGCCGCGCTCGGCCGTCTGCCGCAGAAGGATGAGGCCGAGCGGGGCGCGCAATATCTCGGCAACGGATCAAAGGCCACGCGGGCGCAGGACCTGCTGTGGGCGCTGCTGAACAGCAAAGGCTTCCTGTACATCTATTAAAGGACCCCACCCAGAATGCTGAACTTCCTTACTCGCCACGCCGTTCGCAACTGCGATCCGGATGAACAGAGCCCCACGCGCCGCGAACTGCTGCGCGTCGGCTCGCTGGGCCTGGGCGCCTTGAGCCTGCCGCAATTCCTCGCCTACCAGGCGCGCGCCAACACCAACAAATACGCGGGCGCGCGCGGCTTCGGCTCCGCCAAGAACGTGGTGATGATCTTTCTGCAGGGCGGCCCTTCGCACATCGACATTTGGGACCCCAAGCCGGACGCGCCGGCCAATGTGCGCGGCGAGTTCAAGCCGATCAAGACCAAGATTCCGGGCACGCACATCAGCGAGCACATGCCGATGATGGCCGATGTGCTCGACAAGGTGACGCTGATCCGCTCAATGAGCTACACGCCCAGCGGACTATTCAACCATACGGCCGCCATCTACCAGATGTTGACGGGCTATCCGCCGGACAAGGTGTCGCCGAGCGGTCAACTGGAGCCGCCGACGCCCGCGGATTTCCCCACGGCCGGCTCGCATATCGCGAAGATGCGTCCGGTGAAGGACGCGATGCTGCCCTTCGTGGAGCTGCCGCGTCCGCTGCAGGAATCGGGCATTATCGGCAAGGGCGGCGCGGCGGGCTTTCTGGGTAAGGCCTACGATCCGTATCGTCTCTATCAGGACCCGGCCGAGTCGATCAAGCTGGAAGACCTGGCGCTGCGCAAGGACATTCCGCCCGACCGGCTGAAGGATCGCTTTGAACTCCTCAAGGGCGTGAACGGCTCGATGAAGGATTTGGAAAAGGCGCTGAACCAATCGGCCGTGGACGAGTACTACGGCAAAGCGTATGACCTGGTGTTGAGCGGCAAGGCGCGCGACGCCATGGACCTGACGAAGGAGAACGACAAGACGCGCGACCGCTACGGGCGCCACACCTTCGGCCAGAGCATGCTGATGGCGCGCCGCCTGATTGAGGCCGGCACGCGTTTTGTGCAGGTGAACTGGCCGAGCGTGGCCAACGGCGATCCGGAAAAGACGGCCTGGGACACGCATGCGGCGAACTTCGGTCCGCTGAAGAATCTGCATTGCCCGAAGCTGGACCGTTCGTTGAGCGCGCTGCTTACCGAGATGGACGAGCGTGGCTTGCTGAAAGATACGCTGGTGGTGGCGGTGGGCGAGTTCGGCCGGTCGCCGCGCATGGGCGTGAGCACGTCGGGCAACTCGAACTCGCCGGACGGCCGCGACCACTGGCCCTACTGCTACTCGGCGATCGTGGCCGGCGCGGGCATGGCGCGCGGACAGCAGTATGGCGAATCCGACGCGACGGCGTCGTCGCCTAAGGAAAAGCCGGTGCATCCCTGCGACCTGCTGGCCACGCTGTATTACTCGCTCGGCATCGATCCGGAGATGGAGATTCGCAATCACTTGAACCAGCCGCGCGAGCTGGTGAAGGGCAAGATCGTCACGGGCCTGTTCGCCTAAACGGCTTGGCTTGGCGGGGAAACGCTACACTACGGGGAAGTGCACGAGGTTCTCCGTGGGATTCAAGGTTTTGCCGTCGACCTGGACGGCGTGATGTGGATGGGCAACCAGCTGCTGCCCGGCGCCGGCGAGTTTCTCGATTGGTGCCAGGCCAGCGGCAAGCCCGTGGCGTTTCTAACGAATACCGTATCGCTTTCGCGCCAGCGCATTATCGAGAAGTTCCACCGGCTGGGCATTGCGGCGGTGCGGCCGGAGCAGGTGTTTTCCGCCGGGCGCGCCGCGGCGCTCTACATTCAGCAGAAGCAGCCCGGAGCGCGCGTCTTCATCATCGGCCAGCAGGGCACGCATGAGGAAGTGGAAGCGGCGGGGCTCCGCTCGGTGGACGCGCAGGCCGACTTCGTGTTGATCGGCATGGATCGCGACGTTCATTTCGACCGGCTAAAGCTCGCCTGCCGCGAAGCGTTGCAGGGCGCGGAACTCGTGGCGGCGAATGAAGACCGCTGGTTCCCGGAAGAAGACGGCCCGGTGCCCGGGGCCGGCTGCTTTAAAGCGTTCGTGGAATGGTGCGCCGCGCGGCCGGCGCATTTGTGCGGCAAGCCGAACCCGGAAATCTTCGCGCGCGCGCTCGACTATCTCGGCCGCCCGGCCGAAAGCGTGGCGATGATCGGCGACATTCCCGAGGTGGATTTGGCGGGAGCGCGCAAAGTGGGCATGCGCGGCATCCTGATCGGCGACCACCAGGACGCGGGCGCCGACGCGCACTTTACCTCACTGGCTGAATTGTTGGCGCAGCGCTAGCGGCGGCCGGCGGGCAGACTTTGACGATCGCCACCATGCCGGGGTCCACCTGGGCGGCGCGGCCTTTCACGGTGGGCATGGCGCCCGGCTGTTTTTGATCGAGCCGCGCCGAGGGCATAGCCGGGAAGCAATCGGTGCCGGCAAGCTTCACCGGGGTGATGACCGTCGGCGTTACCGCCGGCAGGCCGGGCGGGACCGACGGCGCCACCGGCTTCGTTTGGAACGGCGAGGGGAAGACATTCTGAAACGCCGGCGGCAACGGCGCTTGCGCCATTACCAGCACCGGCCAGACGAAGAGAGCCGTGAAGAATACCCGCTTCATACCCCCGATTCTACTCCTTTGCTATGCTGCAAGACGTGACCCCTTCCAGCCTGATCACAAAGGTTCTCGCGCTGCTTTCGCCCGACGCCGTTCGCTCGGCGGCCGACGCCACGGGCGAAACACGCGACACAATGCGCAAGCTCATTGAAGGAGCCATTCCCGCGGCGCTGGTAGGCCTTACCGGGCAGGCGAGCTCGGCCGAAACCGCGCAGCGATTGATGGAAGTGCTGCGGAACGGCTCGGCCGGCGTGGACCTGGTGGGCCTGATTTTCGGGCCCAAAGCGCAGGAAGTGACCGAGCAGCTCGGGCGCTGGGCCGGGGTGCGGAAAGATGTGGCGACGCACGGTCTGCGCACCGGTTGCGAACTCGCCGTAAAGGCGTTGGTGGACGAGCACAGCCGGCGCGGCTTCAGCACGGCGACGCTGGGAGAATTCTTGAGCGCGCAGCAAGCCAGCTTGAAGACGTTCGTGCCGTCGCCGCTAATGGGATTGCTCGGCCTGGCGCCCGTAGCGGCGTTGGCAAGGCCGGAAACCGTCTCGACGCTCGCGCGGATGGCGCAAGTGGCGGGCGTAGCCGCCGTTTTCCTGGGCACGATGTGGCTGTATCGCGCGTGCGGTCCGGCCAAGACGGTGATTGAAGCGGCGGGGCCGAAGCAGGTGGAAGTGCAGTTGCCGGGCGGGACGAAGCTCAAGCTCTACGAAGGCTCGTTCAATTACAGCCTGGTGCGTTTCCTCGGAGACCGGGCCGACCAGAAGCTGCCGCGCACCTTCGTCTTTGATCATTTGAACTTCTTTACCGGCGAGACCCGCATTACGCCGGAATCCGTGCCGACGGTGGCGGACCTGGTGGCCATTTTGAAGGCCTATCCGGAAACGGGCGTAAGGCTGGAGGGTCACACGGATTCTCAGGGTGACGCCGCGGCGAACCAAAAGCTCTCCGAAGATCGCGCCGCCGCCATTTTCGCCATGCTCGCCAATCAGGGTGTGGAGCAGGGCCGCATGGCCACGGCAGGCTATGGCCAGACGAAGCCGGTGGCGGATAACGGCACAGAGGCAGGCCGCGCGCAGAACCGTCGCCTGGAGCTGGTGGTCGTTAAGAAGTAGCGCTCGGTTTCTTGCGGTCGAACGGCCCCAAGGCCAAGCCCCAGACCAACAAAAGGAAGGCGGGCACCAGGAGCAGCTTCATCACGCTGCCGGCGGCCGCGGGATTGGCGCCCCCGCGTAGCAGCCGTAGACGATGAAGGCCGCCAGAATGGCGAAGCAAGCGTACTCAATGGGCATGCCGGTACCGAGCCGCGCGCGGCCCTGGGCCACGGCGACCAAGCCCACGCTCAGGCCGAGCAAGAGAAAGCTGCAGAAGAGCAGAAGGGCCAAGTGAGCCAGAGTTCGCACGCGGGAGGTATCGGCAGAATCGGCCCTTGCCTGCAGGGGTATTCTAGTGAGCCACCGAAGGCGGAGCCGGCTCGTCAGGGCTGCCCGCGTGGGCGAGCGGCACCTTGATCAGAATCCCGGCGAGCACCAGGAGCACCAGGAAGCCCACGCCGTAAGAGGGCTCGGCGAAGAACTCCGGCAGGTGCCACTTCATCATGGCGGCCGTGGCCTCCACCAGGCCCATCAAGCCCTCGCCCGTAATCATGCCGGAAGCGACCAGCACGCCGATGTTTTCCACGCGAATGCGCTGAGCAGCGTTCAAGCCGCGATTGGCGGCCATCGTGTCGGCCAGCCAGCGGATCATGCCGCCGACGAAGATGGCGAACGTGGTGCCGAGCGGCAGGTACATGCCGACGGCGATGAGCATGGGGCTGCGCACCTGCATCATGATCATGGCGATGCCCATCGCGATGCCGACGCAAACCAGCGGCCAGGCCATATCGTTATTCACAATGCCGGAGGCGAGCGAAGCCATCAGGCCGGCTTGCGGCGCGGCGAGCTTTTGGCCGCCGAAGCCGATGCCGCCTTTCTGGATGTCGCCTTCGTGCATGATCATCAGCGGAAAATACATCAGCAGCGAAGCGGCCACCACGGCCACGAGTTCGACAATCTGGATGGTGCGCGGCGTGCCGCCGAGAATGTAGCCGACTTTGAAATCCTGCAGAAGCTCGCCGGCCACGGCCGAGGAGACGCAGACGACGGCCGCCACGCCGAGCACGGCCGCAATGCCGCTCATGCCGCTCACGCCTAACGACACCATGAGCAGCGCGGCGATGATGAGCGTGGAGAGTGTAATGCCGGAAATCGGGTTATTGGTGGAGCCGATGACGCCGACCAGGTAGCCGGAGACGGTGGCGAAGAAGAAGCCGACAATCAGCATGACGACGGCGGCCGTAAGCCCGCCCACCACGCCGTTGGCGAACCAGATGTAGAGTCCGCACATGAAGACGAAGACCACGCCGATCATGGCGAGCACCACCTTCGAACTCATGTAGCGCTCGTTGCGGCTGAGCGATTCAAGGTCGATCTTCGGGCCGCGCAGTTCGGCGACGGACTTGGAAAGGCCGGCGGCCAGATTCTTGCGCATGCGGAAGAGCGTGTAGCAGGCGCCGACCAGCATGCCGCCGACGGCGATGGGCCGGACGACGAAGCGCCAGACCATGGCGGCGTTCGTGCCCCAGTCGGTTTTGCCTTGGGCTTCCAGGCTGGGTCCGGCGAAGTAGAGCAGCAGCGGCACCATCAGGCCCCAGGCCAGCACGCCGCCGGCGAAATTGAGCGAGGCGAGTTTAGGGCCGATGATGTAGCCGACGCCGATGTAGGCGGGCTTGATCGACGGCATGCCGAAGTTCGACACGGCGCCCACCGGGAGCAGGCCGGCGGCGCCGAGCTTCAGGTTGGTTTTGGCCAGGCTGATCTGCACCGCCAGATCGGTGGCGTAGGCCTTCATCACGCCGAGCAGGTAGACCGCGCTGCCCACGCCGATATTCCAGAAGAGGACGCCGGCCGCACTGGCGCCGGATTGCCCCGCCTTGTGAATTTCGCTGGCGGCCACCGACTCGGGGAACGGCAGTTCGCGATCTTCCACCATCACGCGGCGAATGAGCGAGACGAACAGGACGCCGAGAATCGAGCCCACCAGCATGAGGATGGTCGATTTCCAGTAAGCATCCTCGGGCCGGAACGACTTCCACACGCCGGCGATCACAAAGGCGGGCAAAGTGAAGATGGCGCCCGCGGCGACCGACTCGCCGATGGAGCCCGCCGTGCGCGCCAGGTTCTCTTCGAGAATGGTGCCTTTCTTCAGGCGCAGGAGCGCCATGCCGATGACGGCGGCCGGGTAGGTGGCGGCCACGGTGAGCCCGGCGGTGAGGCCGAGATAGGCGTTGGCGGCGCCGAGCACCAGCGTCATGACCAGACCGATGAAGACCGCGAACCAACTGAACTCGGTCATCTTCCGGTCGGGCGGAACGTAGGGTTGAAACTTCTGCGGGGCGGGCGTTTCTTCAGTCTTCATGTCTTCTTCTCTCTCGGGCGGACTGGGATGGGCGGCTTGGTTGCCGCTCTCGTTGTTACGGCGCGGCGGTAGCGGCAAGCGGACGCGGCGGCTGGACATAAGGCGCCACCATGCTCTCGACGCCCGCGGCGTTGACGGCTTTGATGCCGATCACAATATCGTCGATCGAAAGATTCTTGAGCGTGTACTCGGTCACCTTGCCCACGGCGATTTCGCGCTCCCAATAGGGCGCGGTGGTGGAGCGCGTCACCACTTTGTACGAGGCGGCCTGAGCGCTTTCCTTCCACTTGAGCACGGCGTCTTTGCGTTGCGCGCCGCGCGCCAGATTGGGCTGGAAGGTGTAGCCGGTCTCGGCTTCCTGCTTGGTGACGTCGCGATTCACTTGCGGCGGGCGGGGCGCCAGCGCCAGCGAAGCGAGCGCCGCGCCGTTCACGCGCGTCACCCGCGCGCAATAGGCGGGCGAGGCGTGGGCGAAATCGTCGTTCGGCGTGTGCTGGCGGATCAAATCCTCGGCGACCGTGGAGAAGCGGACGGCCGCATAGCCGATGCGGTTGAAGGGCGTGTGGTCGCCGCCGCGCCCGAAGCGGTCCGGGCGGAAGACGGTTTCCACTTTCATGTCGGGCACGTAGCGGCCGGCCACTTCGCGGACGTAGCGGGCGAGCGTGCGCGACGGCGAATCGGCCGGATCGTCGGAAAAGAGCCGCACTTCGTGGGTGACACGCAAGCCCTGGCCGTTGTCGTCGTTGCCGATGATGTCGTTATTGAGCACGGCTTCGATCTGCACGCCCGCTTTCTTGGCCGCGTTGGCGTAGCCCTGCGCGCCGAACAGGCCGTACTCTTCGCCGGAGGTCGCAATGAAGACGAGCGTCTTGTCCCAGCGGTGCGGAGCCATTACCCGGGCCAGTTCCAGCACCGCCGCTACGCCGCTGGCGTTGTCGCTCACGCCCGGCGCTTTCGGCGTCTGGGAAGTGGCGGCGTAATCGGTGGTGGGCGCGCCGCCCTTTTTCGGGGAGGGCTTTTGCACCAGCGCGATGGAATCGTAGTGGCCCATGATGATCACCTGCACCTCGGGGGTCACCTGGCCGGGCAGCTTCGCCACCACGTTCGTTACGTCGAGGTCGCGCTGCACGCGGCCTTTCTTGGGCACTTTGTGCGTGTCCAGCGTGACCTCCAGCCGCGGCGAGGCGGCCTTGAATTCGGCCGCCAGCCACTCCTGGGCCGCGAGGTTCGACGCCGAGTGAATGTCGCGCGTGCCGAAGCTCTCCAGCTTCTTCATGGTGGCCGCAATGCGCTCCTCGGAGACCTGCTCCACGACACCGGCCACTTGCGGATGGATCTGCGCCAGCGACAACCAAAGCAGCGCGATCACGAGAGCCGTCCCCGCACCTGCTCACTCAGCGCCCGGCCGTCGACGCGCTTGCCCACCAGCTTCGCCTGCACGGCCTTCATCACCAGACCCATTTGCTTCTGCGACGTAATGCCGGTCTCGGCGATGGCCGCGGTGATGGCGGCGTCGATCTCCTCCGCCGAGGGCGCCGCCGGCATGTAGGCTTCAATCAGCTTGATCTCGGCCTCTTCCTTCGCCGCCTGATCTTCGCGCCCGCCCTTGCGGAAGGCGTCGGCCGCTTCCCGCCGCTGCTTGATGAGCGAATTCATGATGGCCAGCTCGGCCGTCTCATCCGGATCCTTCATGTTGTCGGCCTTCCACTTCATCAAAGCCGTCTTCAACATGCGCACCGTGCTGAGTTTCGCCTCGTCTTTGGCCTTCATGGCCTGAATCATGTCCGTCTGGACCCGGTCAAGTAGTGACATGCCGTCTGTTATTCTAAAGGAATCCGCCGTTTCCCGCCGATTTTTCGGCTAGACGAAAATCATGTACATCAAGAAGCAGCGACTGCTAACCCCGGGCCCGACTCCACTCCTGCCGCGTGCCTTGCACGCCATGATGGGCTCCGACATCCACCACCGGACCGAAGACTTCCGGAAGCTCTATAAGTCGGTCCTGACGGGCCTGAAAGATCTGCTCAAAACCGAAAGCGACATCATCGTGCTGGTCTCGTCCGGCACCGGCGGCCTGGAGGCCGCGGTGGTGAACTTCCTCAGCGCCGGCGATAAGGTCATCATCTGCGTGGCCGGCAAGTTCGGCGAACGCTTCGAAGGCATGGCGAAGACCTTCGGTCTGAACGCCGTAATCCTGCGGGAAGAGTACGGCGCCACGGTGAGCGCCGAGCGCGTGGAAAAGGCCCTGGCCGAGAATCCTGACGCCAAGGCCGTGATGGTGCAGGCCTCGGAAACCTCCACCGGCGCCGCGCACGACATCAAGCGCATGGGTTTGGCGGTGAAGAAGACCGGCGCCATCATGGTGGTGGACGCCGTTACCGGCCTCGGCACCATGCCGCTCGACATCGACGGCTGGGGGCTCGACGTCGTGGTCTCCGGCTCGCAGAAATCGTTCATGATTCCGCCCGGCCTCGGCTTCCTGGCCATCAGCAAGAAGGCCTGGGCCCTGGCCGACCAATCCAAGACGCCCAAGTTCTACTTTGACCTGAAGCGCGAACTCAAGAACGCCGTGAACGGCGAATCGGCCTGGACGCCGAACACCAGCCTGATGCTCGCGCTGCAGGAGGCCATCACGTACGTGAACTCGATCGGCGGCCTGGACAAGCTCGTCGAAAACGCGCAATTGCTGGCCCGCGCCACGCGCGAAGCCGCCCAGGCGCTGGGCCTGGAGCTGTTCTCGCCCGGTTCGCCGGCGGCCTCGGTTACGGCGATCCGCGCGCCGAAAGGCATGGATTCCAGCGTGATCGTCAAGGAGTTCCGCGCCAAGTTCGGTGCCATCATCGCCAACGGCCAGGGCACCATGAAGGGCCAGATCTTTCGCATTGCGCACCTGGGCTACTTCGACTTTATGGATCTTTTCGCCATGGTGGCCGCGCTGGAGCTGATTCTCCAGGCCAACGGCCATCCGGTGCAGTTAGGAAAGGGCGTGGCGGCGGTACAGCGTGTGTATGCCGAAGTCGCCATGCCGGCGCCGGTCGGCGTCTAGTGAGTGATCGCACAACCGAATGAATATTCTCGTAGCTGAACCTGTGTCTCCGGCCGGTCTGGAGATTTTGAAGTCGGAACCTCGCTTCAACGTGATTGTGGCCGATCCGAAGTCGTATGCGGATCATCTGGCCACGGCGGATGCCTTGCTGGTGCGGAGCGCGGTCCGCGTGACGGCCGACGTCTTGAAGAAGGCGCCGAAGCTGCGCGTGATCGGCCGCGCGGGCGTGGGCGTGGATAACGTCGACCTGCCGGCCGCCACCGCCGCCGGCGTGCTCGTCATGAATACGCCGGGCGGCAACGCCGTGGCCGTGGCCGAGCAGACGCTGGGCTTCATGCTGTCGCTCGCCCGCCACATTCCGCAAGCGGCCGCCTCCACCCGCGCCGGCAAGTGGGAAAAGAAGAAATTCACCGGCAACGAACTGCGCGCCAAGACGCTGGGCATCATCGGCCTGGGCGCCATCGGCCGCGAAGTGGTGATCCGCGCCCGCGGCTTCGGCATGAAGATCGTGGCCTACGATCCGTACGTGAGCCCGCAGGCGGCCGCCGATCTCCAGGTGGAACTCGTGGCGCTCGACGCGCTCTACGCCGCGGCCGACTACATCACCATCCACGTCGCCTCCACACCCGAGACGCACCGCATGATCAACGCCGCCGCCATCGCGAAGATGAAGCCCGGCGTGCGTTTCATCAATTGCGCCCGCGGTGAACTGGTCAACCACGACGATCTGCTCGAAGCGCTGAAGAGCGGCAAGCTGGCCGGCGCCGCGCTCGACGTCTTCGACCCCGAGCCGCTGCCGGCCGATCATCCTCTGCTCGCCCAGGAAAACCTGATCGCCACGCCGCACACCGGCGCTTCCACCGAAGAGGCGCAGGAGATCGTCGGCCAGCGCATCTGCGAACAGGTGGCCCAGTATCTCCGCGAAGGCATCGCGGTCAACGCCGTGAACATGCCGGCCCTGACGCCGGAAGCCTACCGCTCGCTCGGGCCGTACATCACGCTCGCCGAACGCCTCGGGCAATTCGCGTCCTATATTTCCGAGCGCAACCCCGACACGGTGCAAATCACCTACTGGGGCCGCATTGCCGAACAGAACACGCAGCTCATTCGCAACGCCGTGCTCGCCGGCATTCTCAACCGCTCGCTCTCGCAGAAATCGAACCTCGTCAACGCCATGCAGATCGCCGGCGATCGCGGTTTGGCCATTTCCGAGAAGCACCAGAAGCGCGTCTCGCACATCGATGCCGTGGAAGTGGAGATCGGCACGCTGGAAGGGCGCACCACCGTGGAAGGCGCCGTGGTGCTTGACAAGCCCCGCCTCATCCGCGTCGACGGCATCTATTGCGAAGTGATGCTCGGCGGACGTTTGATCTTCATGAAGAACGACGACGTGCCCGGCGTGATCGGCGAAGTGGGCACGGTGCTCGGCCAGAGTGCCGTGAACATTGCGAACTTCTCGCTCGGCCGTCCGGACACGCCCGATCCGGCCGGCGCAATCGCCGTGGCCGTCGTCGAAGTGGATAACGACGTGCCCGACAGTGTGCTGGAAAAGCTGCGCGCGCTCAAAGCGGTGCGCGTGGCGCGCGTCGTTACGTTCTAGGCTCGGGAAGCGGACAACTCAAACTGCGCTTCGTCGAAGATGCGTGCAGGCCCGCCCGCAACAGCTATTCAAAGGAAGGATGCTTCGCAAACGGCAGCTTCGGCACCTCGCCGATCGGCCGCTGGAGCGTCACTTCCTCAAACAGCAGGGCCGGCGTGACAATCGACACCAGCGGCGTGTTGATGAAGATGGGCCCCGACAGCAGCGGCGACATCCGCGTGTTGCGGTAGGTGTTGGTATAGACCGTGGGCGCGTCGCCGGCCGCCACCAGATCGCGGAAGCTCGCCAGCGTCATGCCCGACACTTGCAGATTCCGCACCAGTTCCTCGCGCCCGTCCGGGTAGACCTTCACGGCCTCCACCACCGGCTCAATCGCATAACCCGCCGTGCCCGTTTGCCCCGGCCCGCCGATCGTGATCATCACCGCCCGCGCGCGCCCCTGCGGCTTCGGCGCCAGCGGATTCGCAATGCGCCGCACCATCACGCCGTACTCCACCCCGCGCTCCTTGGCCAGCGCCATCAGCTTCGCCTTCAGTTCGGCCGGCGCCACCGGCTGCGCCGTCGCCACAATCACGTTCGACGCCATGGCGCCCGCCGTCCGCCGGTTGCCCGTGCTCTGCGTGGCGCCGCCCACCAGCGCCCGCGAGTTCAAAAGCTGTTTGAACACGCCGCGCTCCACCACTTTGTTCTCCCGCGCTTTCACGCCGTCTTCGTCCACCGCGTAGCCGCCAAACAGCTTCCGCCCGGCAAACTCGCGCAACGTCGCGTCATCGGTAATGCTCAGGAACGAGGGAAACACGCGGCTGCCGAGCTTATCGCGCATGCCGCCCTCATCGGCGCCGAACGCCCGCTCGAACATCGGGTTATCCACCACGATCCGCGGCAGGCCCACCAGCGCGGGCACAATCGTCTGGCCCAGGAGCTCGGCCGCCGCCTGCCCTTCAAACAACACCGGCCCGGTATAGCGGTCGATCGTCTGGGCCTCCCGCAGCGCGAGCAAGCGCTTCTGCAGGCTCTGCACCAGCGCAAGCAGCGCTTCCTTCTTGGGCAATTCACTCACCGCGCGCGCCTGCACTTGCTCGGCGTCGCTCAGCGGCATGCCGTCCACGGCTTGCGCATCGGCCGCCACGCTCCAGGTCACCGTGGGCAGCACCCGCTGGTACTTCGTGCCCTCGGTGTTCAGATAGCGCGTGGTCACCGTGGAGGCGTTCAACCGCACGGTGGAGTTGTCAATGCCGGCGGTTTGCCGAAAGGTCGCCGAGAGCTCCTTCACCAGCGCGCCGGCCTGCGCCAGATTCAGCCGCGCGGGCGGAGCCTCCTCGCTGGCTTGCTGCGGCGCCTCCTTGCTGAAGTCCGGCGCATCGTCGGTCCGGCTGCGATTCTCCAGCACGGCCTTCTTCTTCGTGTAATCGTCGAGCGCCTGTTTGTACGCGCTGTCGGTGGCCAGCCAAAGCTGCCGGCGGATCTCGTCGTAATCGTCGTCAAGCGGCGTGTTGATGCCGCCTTCGGCAAAGCTGCGCACCACGCCCGACGGTCCCAGCCGCATGGCGAAGAAGTTCGTATTGTCGCGCGCGTAGTCGCCCACGCGCACCTCCACCGCCACCAGCCGCGTCCGCGTTTCGCGCTCCTCGGTCAGCGCGCCGAACGAAGCCGCCGCCGTTTGCGTGGCCGTGTCCACCAGCTTGTAGGCAATAAAGTAGGGCTTTTCGAGCTTCTCGAGCTGCAGCTTCTTCATAGACCGGTCCAGCTCATCCTTCATCGCGCGAAAAAGAGCATCTTCCTGCGCCGGCAACGCCGCGGCGCCCATCAACACAAAGGCAAAGAAATGTTTCATCGCGTCGTAGCTCCTACTTGTCATCGAACGGCGGGGCGAGAATCGGCGAAGTCTCCTGCGACTTCGACTTCTTCTGCACCTCGATCTGCGTTACCAGCATGCCCGGCGCCACGGCCGACACGGGAATCGAGCCTGACGGCGCTCCGCAGATCCCGTTGAACACCGTGGTCTGATCGTCGGTGGCCGCGATCTTCGAGAAGGACGTAAGCGGCGTGCCCACCATGTCCACCCCGCGCACCAACTCTTCCCGCCCGTCCGGATACAGCCGGTAAACCATCGTCGGGATCACCGCGAAGCCGCTAATGCCGCCGCGCATCGTATTCGTGAAACCGCCCTGGATCTCGGCGAAGATCAGCCCGTACGGCAGATTCAGGCGCTTCACTTCTTCGAGCAGCATCTTGCGCATCTCGGCATGCGGCACGGGCTTCGCCGTCGACACCAGCAGGTTCGATTGCCGGGCTTCGGCCGGAAATCCCGGTTGCTTACGCCCGTGCCCGTTCGAGGCCGGAAAGCCGTCCACCGGCACGCGCGACATCAGGAAATTCTTGAGCACACCGTTTTCTACCAGCGGCACGCGCCGCGCCGCCACGCCCTGATTGTCAAACCGGTAGTGCCCCGCCAGTTCCCTGCCCCCCAGCCGCTTCAGCGTCGCATCGGCGTGCACGCTCACGTACTCGGGCAGAATCCGCTGGCCCACCTTGCCGCGAAACGTGTGCTGATCTTCCTCGTCCTTTTGCCGCTGCGCTTCCATGCGGTGGCCGAAAATCTCGTGGAAAAACACGCCCGCCGCTTTGCCCGATAAGATCGCCGGCCCGACGTAGGCGTCCATCACGGGCGCATTCTTCAGCGCCTTCAACTCGTCAATCAACCGCTCCACCGTCTTCAGCACCGTGGCGTCATCGGGCAAGCCCGCCAACGTCGACGCGAAAAACTGCTCATTGCGCGGCAGCTCCATGCCGTCGCTCGCCTTGCCCCACGCATTGATGCTCAAGCGGTAGTAGGGCTGCACGGTCTGCACCGACGAGCCTTCGCTCGACACAAACCAGCGCGTCTCCTGCGTAAAGCTCAATTCCGCCGTCGCCTGATAGATGTTGCCGAAGCGGCGGAACGGCTCGGTGTACTTCCGCACCTTCGCCTCCCAGGCCGCCCGGTCAATCGCGGCCGGCGGAGCGTACGGCTCCACGGCGTCCACCACGGCGGCCGGCGAAAAATCCCCCGCCTTGTCGGTGTTCTCGGTCTTCGTCTTCAAGTTCGTCTGGATCGACTTCCAGCGCTCCACCGCGCGGCGGTAGCGTTGATCGGTGTGGTACCAAAGCAGCGCGCGCACCGCCGGCGGATCGTCCTCCAGCGCCACCGGAATCGAGCCGCCCCCCAGCACCAGGTCCAGAAACGGATCCTGCGCGCCGCGGATCTTGTGCGTGTTGTCGACGGCGAAATCGCCCACGCGCAGGTCGATGTCCAGTTCGCGGCGCCGGTCCGTCCCGCTGGCCGATAACTTACCGAAGCTCCCCGCCACACGCGTAGTGGCCGTCTCCGTCACTTCATAACTCAGGTAGTAGGCCGGAACCGGCTGCTTGCGGAACTCCCGCATCGACCGCTCCAGCTCGGTCTTCATCGCCTTCAGCACGCCGCTGCCCGGCGGGTCTGCCGCCTGGGCCGCCACGGTACAGATCAACAACAGATAGGTTCGCATCCGGAAAAGTCCCCCTTCGTCACAAGGCAGCCGCGCACCATCGACAGCCCGGGCACCCCCCAGTAGACGTACCGGCTCTTGAAATGTACCGGGAAAAGGTTAGAATGACAGACACCATGAACTGGTTTTACGTGCAGAACGGCGCACAAGCCGGGCCGGTGGATGAGGCGCAGTTAGACGAGTTAGTCCGCTCGGGCGCCGTCGCCGCCGATAGCCTGGTGTGGCGCGAAGGCATGGCCAACTGGGAGCCCTACCGCGCGGCCCGCGCCGGCGCGGCCCCGCCGGCCTTCCCGTCTCTGGATTCTCCCGGCGCCGCGGCCGTGCCCCAGGGCATTCCCACCGCCGGCGGACGAGCCTGCGCCCAGTGCGGACTCATCTTCCCCGAGTCGGAAGTGGTGGCCCTGGCCGGCCAATACGTCTGCGCCAACTGCAAGCCCATCGCGCTGCAGCGCATGCGCGAAGGCACCTGGATGACCGGCGCGCGGCGCTACGCCGGCTTCTGGATCCGCTTTGCCGCCCTCCTGATCGACGGCCTCATCATCTCCATCGCCTTCTACGCCGTCACCATCCCGCTCGGCCTCGGCTTCATGGGCCTGGGGCGGGAGCCGGACCCCGAGAATCTCGGCGCCCTGTTCTCTTTCCTCGGAATCTTCATCCTGCTCAGCTTCGCCTTCCAAATCGCTTACCAGGTTTTCTTCCTTACCAAGTACAGCGCCACGCCCGGCAAGTTACTCCTCGGCCTGAAGGTGATCCGCAGCGAAGGCGGAGCCATCACGCCCGGCCGCGCCGTGGGGCGCTTCTTCGCGCACGTTCTCTCCGGCCTGGTGCTGTATATCGGTTACATCATGGCCGCGTTCGATAGCGAGAAACGCGCGCTCCACGATCACATCGCCGACACGCGCGTCATCTACAAGAGCTAATCGCTTGGCAGCCGCGGCAATACAGTGTGGCCACTGTGGCATGTCCACCAAGCCCGACGACTGGAATCTTCCCGGCGGCGCCGACTGTGTCATGTGCGGCCAGCGGGTCGAAGTCCGCGCCTTCGCCGCCATTCAAAGCGAAGGGCACGGAGCGCGGCCGGAAGTCATCCTCGGCGCCGGTGAGGCCGGCTGTTACTACCACCCGCAGAATCGCGCCGCCGTACCTTGCGACTCCTGCGGACGCTTCCTGTGCCAGCTTTGCGATCTGCCCCTCGACGGCCGTCACTTATGCCCCCAATGTGTCGACTCCGGCGTGAAAACCAATCAGCTTTCCGCCGCCGATACGCAGCGCACTTACTACGACTCCGTGGCCCTGGCCTTTGCCACGTGGCCGATCTTCTTTTTCTACTTCACCATCTTCACCGCGCCCATTACTCTCTACTACGTCATCCGGTATTGGAAGCAGCCGCAAGGCATTCTGCCCCGTTCAAAAGCCCGCTTCGTTATCGCCGCGCTGCTGGCCGTGGCCCAACTGGCCGGCTGGGTCATTCTCATCATTGTCGGCGTGGTCGCCTTCACGCGCACCGGCGGAGGCATTCGCGATTGATATGGCTTACCGCCGCCTGCTTCCGCGCGAAAGCAACGTTTTCTCCTACGCGGAGCTGTGGGCCGAAGACGACCACCTGCTTTCCGTCAAGTCCTACCGCCTCAACGTTCACTATCAGCGCTTTCCGCTCGCCGAGATCCAGGCGATCTCCGTCACCACGCTCCCGCACTGGACGCTCCCGCAGATCGGCTGGCTCTTTGGCAGCGGCCTCCTGTTCGGCGTTTCGGTGCTGGCCACCGGCGTGTTTCTCGGCCTCTTTTTCGGCTTCCTCACCGTCTGGCCATTTGTGCTGGCGATCCGCGAAATGGTGCGCGGACCGCGCTGCCGCACCTGTCTCCACACCGTAACCGGCGCGCACGAACTGCCGGCCGTCTCGCGCCAGAGCCAGGTCGAGGAGTTCCTGGCCATCGTCACCTCGCGCATCGAAGAGGTGCAGGGCCGCGTGGACCGGCTGGAAGTCACCGAGCGGCCCGTGGAGCATCCCGAAGACGCCGCCCGCGGCGTGCTCACGCGCGATCGCGGCCTGCGCCTGTTCGCCTTCACCACGCTTCTCCTGGAAGGCCTCTTCGCCCTGGCGCTCTGGCGCTGGCCCCGCCTCGACGACCGGCTGGAGATGAACATCCTCTCGCTCAGCTTCTACGTCAGCGTCCTGTTCGTCATCCTCACCGTTTGGAATCGCAGCACGCCGCTGTTGCGGCGCGATCGCGTCTACATTCTGGCGGCCGTCACGCTGGCCCTTGCGCTCGCCGAACTGGCCTTCGTGATTCTCTGGATGGCCACCCTGGGCGTGGGCGGCTTGTCGGAGCTCGACCGCTGGGGCAATCTCGGCGGTGCCGTCTGGCGCATCCCGCTGGCCCTCACCGCCCTCACCATCGATCTCAGGAGAAAATAGAGCATCGCCTCTCTCGTCCAGCAAAAGTGCTTTCACCACCCCGTGCGCGAAGCCGTCGCCCGGTGTCCCGCGTGCACGCGCTTCTTTTGCCGGGAGTGCGTCACCGAACACGACGGACGCTTCATGTGCCGGTCGTGCCTGGCCGCGGCGTCGGCATCCGGCGCGGCCCGCGCCCGCGATTGGGGACGCCTCGTTTGGCCCTTGCTCGCCCTCGCCGGCTGGCTCTTCGTCTGGATGCTCGCCTACTACGCCGGTGATCTACTCACCCGCCTGCCGAGCGCCTGGCACGGGGTGGAAGAGTCGTGACCGGCAAAAAGAACACCGGCGCCCCCCATTGGCTGGCGCAGTTGGAAGCCGCGCTCGAACTGCTGCGCCGCGCCTCCCTGCCCACCTGGCTGTGCTGCGCCGCCGGCAGCGCGCCGTTTGTGTTGGTGCTCGTCTACTACCTGCTTGAAACCCTCCAAAGCGCGTTGGCCCGCCGCCGTCTGGTGGGCCTTTCGCTGGCGCTCAGCCTCGCCTTTATTTGGAAACAGTGCTGGCAGGCCGCCTTCGTCGCGCGCCTGCGCGATGAACTCGCCGCGGAAGCCTCGCCGTGGACCGGCGCCCGCCTCTTTCACCTCATTACCCGCCAGGCCTTCTGGCAGCCCTGGGCGCTCGTCCTGCTGCCCGCCAGTCTCCTGGCCGTGGCGCCCCTGCCCATCGCCTTCAGCTTCTTCCGCGAACTTGCGCTGGCCGCCGGGCGCGGTGAGCCGCTCTCCTGGCGCGGCGCGCTGCGCGCCAGCACCGCCGACGCCAAGGCGCACGGCTTCGCGCTCGCTTCGGTGGCGCTGCTCGGAATCCTCCTGTGGGTGAACCTGCTGGTGGTGATCATTCTGGTGCCCATGCTCGGCCAGTCGCTCTTCGGCATCGTCACGGCCTGGTCGCAAATGGGCTCCCTGCTGGCCAATCGCGTGATGCTGGGCGTGGCGGCCGTGCTCACGTGGATGCTGCTCGATCCCCTGCTCGACGCTTTCTATCTCCAACGCAGCTTCCGCCAGGAATCGCGCGTCAACGGCGCCGACCTCACCGCCGCCCTGCGCCGCGTCGGCGCCGTGGCGCTCGTACTCATCGCCCTGGCGCCCGCGTTGCCCGCGCAAACGCTCGACCCCAACCAGATCGACGACGCCGCCAAGAAGGTGCTCGCCCACGACGACTACGTCTGGCGCAAAGCGCCGGGCGTGGGCGACGACGGCCCCATCCTCAGTTGGTTCAAGCGCGTCAATGAATGGATCGAAGAAAAGGTCGACGGCGTTTTCGATTGGTTCCGCAAGATCTTCCGCCGCGACTCGCCCAACGGCGCCGAGGGCGAAGGCCAGGGCGTTACCGGCGCGCTCCAATGGCTCCTATACGGCCTTTCGGCCGTCATCATCGCGCTCGCCGTGGTGCTCTTCTATCGCTCCTGGCGGCGCTCCCGTGCGTTGCGGTCTTTGGCGCCCGCGCCCGCCGCCGTCTCGAAAGTCGACGTCGCCGATGAAAGCGTCGCCGCCGACGCGCTGGAAGAGTCCGGCTGGCTCCAACTCGCCGATGAGTTGATCGCGCGGGGCGAGTATCGCCTCGCGTTGCGCGCGCTCCACCTGGCCGGTCTCCGCTATCTCGGCGGCAAAGGCTTCGTCTCGCTCGCCCGCTGGAAATCCGGCTACGACTACCAGCGCGAACTCGACCGCCGCCTGCGCGCCACGCCGCAAGTGCCGGAGCTCTTCAGCGGCAATCTGCTGCGCTTTGAAATGGTCTGGTACGGCCGCCACGCCGCCACGCCCGAAAGCGTGCAAAGCGCCCGCGAGGCGTGGAAGGAGATCCGCACGCATGCGAGCTAACCGCTGGCGGCTCGCCCTGCTCGCGCTCGCCGCGGCCTTCCTGTTCGCCCTGATGCAACTGGTGAACCTGGGCTTCAGCCGCGCGCCCGTGTATCGTGACTATTCCACGCTGCGCTCCGATCCCGTGGGCGCCAAGGCGCTCTACGAAACGCTTGCCGCCGTGCCCGGCGTCCGCGTGGAGCGTCACCTGCGCCGCACGTCTCGCCTGGCCGGCGTCGAGGCCACCGTCTTCTGGCTCGGCGAAGAGACCACCAGCGTGCTCGGCTTCAGCCGCGCCGATCTCGCCAACTTCGAGGCCATCACGCGCCGCGGCGGCCGCCTGGTGATCGGCCTGCTCCCCGCCGGCCCCCTCTACCAAATGGACTCTGGCCGGCAGAAGAAGAAGTCCGGCCGCGCCGGCGACCCCCGCAAGAGCGACTCAGCCTTCGCCCCGGAAATCGAGAAGCAATGGCGCCTCCGCGTCCAGCGCCGCATCGCGCAGAAATGGAGCAAGTCCGACGATGGCGCTCAGCGCGAAACGTCCGTCTGGCTCACGCCGCTCGGCAACGAATGGAAATGCCTCGCCGAACAGCAGGGCCGCTGCCTCACCGCCGAACGCCCGTTCGGCCCGGGCACCATCGTCATTACCGCCGACACCTTCCCGCTCTCCAATGAAGGTCTGCGCGACGCGCGACGCCCCCAGTGGATCGCGCAACTGGTCGGCCCCTGGAAGCGCGTGATCTTCGACGAAGCGCACCTGGGCGTGGAAGAGCAAGGCAGCATCGGCACGCTCATCCGCCAGTTCCGCCTGGAAGCCGCCGCCCTCATGCTCGTCACGCTCGCCGGTCTCTTCATCTGGCGCAACGCCTCCAGCTTCCTTCCGCAGCGCGCCCCGCTGCCCGACTTGGGCCTTGCCGGCGATCCCCATCGCAGTCTAACGCTCTTGCTGCGCCGCGGCATTCCGTCCGGCTCACTGGCGCAAACTTGCCTTGCCGAATGGCAGCGCACCCCGGCGCTGCTCCCTTACCGCCAACGCCGCCGCCTGGCCGCCGCCGTAGCCGCCGCCCAAGGCGCCGCTACGCCGCTCGCCGCCTGGCAACGCGTCCGCCAGGCCCTCCAGGAGAAATCATGACCCCCAAACTCGAAAACCTGCACGCCGTGCTCACCGCCGCCCGCGCCGAAGTCGGCAAGGTCATCATCGGCCAGGACGACGCCATCGATCTGGCCCTCATCGTGGTGCTCGCCAACCAGCACGCGCTGCTGGAAGGCGTGCCCGGCATCGCCAAAACCCTCCTGGCCCGTACGCTCGCCGCCGTGCTCGGCAGTGAATTCAACCGCATCCAATTCACGCCCGATCTCATGCCCGCCGACATCACCGGCACCAACATCTACAACCTTCAGCGCAGCGAGTGGACGCTGCTTCGCGGCCCCGTCTTCACCACCTTCCTGCTGGCCGACGAGATCAATCGCGCCCCCGCCAAAACTCAATCCGCCCTGCTGCAAGCCATGCAGGAGCGTGTCGTCACCATCGACCGCGACACCCATCCGCTCTCGCCCGACTTCACCGTCTTCGCCACCCAGAATCCCATCGAACACGAAGGCACCTATCCGCTGCCCGAAGCGCAGAAGGACCGCTTCATGGCGAAAATCTCCATGACCTTCCCCGATCGCGACGGCGAGCTGCTGCTGGCCAACCGCATGCTTGGCACCAATGCTCCGGAAGCCGCGCTCGCCAGCGGACAGGTGCGCTCCGTGCTCGCCGGCGCAACGCTGGCCGGCCTGCGCGAAGCCCTGCTCGACGTGCAGGTGCGCGACGAACTCGTAGCCTACATCGTCGATCTGGTTCGCGCCACGCGCTCGGTGGAAAGCCTGCTGGTGGGCGCCGGCCCGCGCGCCACGCAAGCCCTGCTCGCCGGCGCCCGCTGCCATGCCGCACTCCGCCGCCGCGACTTCGTTTCGCCCGACGACGTAAAGGCCATGGCCACGCCCGTGCTCGAGCACCGCGTGATTGTGCGGCCCGAGTTCGAAATCGAAGGCCTTACCGCCGCCGAAGTCGTGCAGAAGATTCTGGCCTCGGTGGCCGTGCCGGTCTAGCCGCTTCAGTTCGCGTGAGCAATGGCGATGCCGATTTCGTTCGGCATCTCGCCCAGCATCGCCCGCGCCAGCCCGATCTGCGCCACCAGCCGCAATTCCGGGTCGCGCCACTTCTCCAGCAGCGCCACCGCGTCCACGCCCACGCCCATCGCCGCCAGCAGCATCGTCATCCGCGCGCACTGCGTCGACGGCCATACGTCGCGCGGCGCCGTGTTCGGCTTCTTCTTGTCGGTGTCGTACTTGCGCAGCCGCTCCGTGGCCGGAAAAAGCTTATCGGCCAACGCCGTGACCAGCGCCGGGTCCTTCGCCTTCTCCACCACCGGCATGAGTTGCAGGAGCGCGAACGCCACCGTCATCGGATGATCGGCCTTGTCGATCGCCGCGATCACCGCCCGCAACACGCCGCCCACCACCGCCGGATCCTTCTCCACCGCCGCGCCGCCCACGTCCACCAAGGCCTGCAAGCGCTGATCGTCGTCTTTGATCTGCTCGGCCAGGCGCAACGCCTCGCGCGGATCCTTCTCCGCCATCGCGCGCACCTTCGCCGACTGGCTCAAGCGCGCCGACATCCCCTGCGCCATCGCCTGCGCCTGCGCGTCGGCCTCCCCCCTCCGACGACATCGACATGGTCATGCCCTTATGCTCGCCCGTCGGCAACTTCTCGTTCGCCTCGCGCAACGCCTTGTGCTTCTCCAGAATCTCGCCGAACGCCTTCTCATCCACCGCCTTCACCACGCGCAGTAGTTTAAAGACCTCGTGCTGCGCCTTGCTCAGCGTCACCGGGCCCTGCTCGCTCGGCAGTTGGATCACTTCCTGTTTTTTGCTCTTGGCCGGCGCCAGCAGGTGCGACACGATCGTGCTCACCGCCGGCTGCACGCTCTCGCGCGGCAGCGCTTGCCAGTTCTTCAAGATCAGTTCGCCGAAATCGCCGCGCGGCGTGGCGCCGTAAGCCGTGGTGGCGTAGCCGAAGAGAATCACCTTGCGCCCGGCGTCGAGCTGCTGCATCACCAGGTTCGCCGCGCGAAACGGATACTCGCCCGCGCCGTAGGTCTCCAGCAATCGCGCGGCTTCATCCACCTTCTTATCGCGCAGCAGCGCCTCCACCACCTTCTCGTAGGCCTGCGGCTTCACCGTGCCGTCGGCCGCCGTGGCCGGCAATTGCCCTAGCATCTCCAGCGCCTTCGCCGCGTCGAGCGCGGCCATCTTCTGAATCACCAGCCCCTGATTCCGGCTGCGCAAATACGCATCGGCTTCGTCGGGAAGCGTCAACGCGTTGGCAAAGCCCTGTTCCAGCATCTCCACGCCGCGCGCCTTGTCGAGCTTGCCGTACAGCTCGCCAATCTCCCGCGCCGACACCACCTGCAGCTCCAGCGTCGCCGTCGCAAGCGCCGCGGCGGCGCCATCCAGCAATTCGCGCCCCTTCGCCTTATCAATCGGCTTAAAGTTGTCCGGCGGCTGGGCGAAAACGGCCACCGCAAAGAAGGCGAAAACGGCGTGTCGCGGCATAACGCTATGATTGTCCAATATTCCTGAGACAAAAGAAATGACGACCGACCAGACCTTCTTCGGCCATCCCCGCGGCTTGCTCACTCTCTTCTTCACCGAAATGTGGGAGCGCTTCAGCTATTACGGCATTCGCGCGCTGCTCATTCTCTACATGACCGCGCCCGTCGAAAAGGGCGGCCTCGGCCTCAGCGTCGCGCTCGCCGGCTCCATCTATGGCCTCTTCACCGCCGCCGCCTACATCTTCGCGCTCCCCGGCGGCTGGATTGCCGACCGCTTCCTCGGCCAACAAAAATCCGTCCTCCTCGGCGGAGCGCTCATCGCCCTGGGCAACTTCCTGATGATGACGCCCTCGCAGGGCGTGCTCGTCGCCTCGCTGCTCGTCATCGCCATGGGCACCGGCTTTCTCAAAACCAGTTGCACCACCACCGTCGGCTTCCTCTACGGCCCCGGCGACGTGCGCCGCGACGCCGGCTTCTCGCTCTACTACGTCGGCATCAACCTCGGCGCCTTCGTCGCCCCGCTCATCTGCGGCTTCATCGGCCAGATGATCGCCTATCGCTACGCCTTTGCCGTGGCGGGCGTTTTCATGATCGCCGGCCTCATCCAGTTCTCGCTCACCAAAGGCCTGCTCAACGGCAAGGGCGCCGCCCCGGCCGCCCCCGCCACCGCAACGGACCGGCGCACGCTGGGCATCGGCTCGGCCGTCCTCGCCGCCATCGTGCTCTTCGTCGTGGTTTCGGGCGTCTCCATGAAACAAGTGGCCGACGCTTTCGCCGCCGTGCTCTTCGTTTCCGTCATCGCCACCTTCGCCGGTTTGCTCTTCTCCAGCGCCTTCTCCGCCGACGAGAAACGCCGCGTGCTCGTCGTACTCGTGCTGTTCGTCGCCTCGGCCGTCTTCTGGTCCATCTTCGAACAGGCCGGCTCCACCTTGAACCTCTTCGCCGAACGCAGCACGCTGAATCGCGTCTTCGGCTGGGATTATCCGTCCAGCTGGTTCCAGTCGCTCAACTCGCTCTACATCATCCTCGGCCTGGCGGCCTTCTTTGCCTGGCTCTGGGTCCGCCTCGGCAAGAACGATCCCTTCGTCGTCACCAAGCTCGCGTTTGGACTCGTCGGCGCCGGCGCCGGCTTCGTGGTGATGATGTTCGCCGCGCAAGCCACCGTAAACGGCACTCAGCTGGTGAGCCCCGGCTGGTTGGCGCTTTGCTACTTCCTTCACACCGCCGGCGAAATGTGCTTAAGCCCGGTCGGCATGAGCGCCATGTCCAAGCTCGCGCCCGAACGCGTGGCCGGCTTCATCATGGGCGTCTGGTTTCTCTCGATCTCCGTCGGCAACTTCCTGGGCGGCTACCTCGCCACCTTCTACGAGTCATTGCCGCTGGACCAGCTCTTCGGCTATGTCGGCGCGTTCGGCTGCGCCATGGGCGTGCTGATGCTCCTGATCTCCCGGCCCGTCGCCCGGCTCTCGGGCGGCGTCCGCTAAGCGCCGGCTACTTCGCGCCGGCTACTTTGCGCCGGCTTCCAGATCGGCCACCACAAAGCGCAACATCGCCTCCAGCAGCGCCCCGCGCGGATACTTGTTCTTGTCCATCATCGCGCCGAAGCTCGACCCTTGCGCCTTCTCAAACGGCAGCGCCAGCGCGAAGTGGTCGCTCTTGGCGCCGCCCAGGTACTTCGAGCCCGGCACAATCGCATCCGGCCGCGTCAACTGCCCGTCCTGATCCCGGTCAAACGCCGCAATCACCTTCGCCGTCGACGCCACCGCCTTCGACATAATCGAATCCGTCGCAATTGCCGGAATCGAGTAAGTCGGCACGAACGGATCCGGATACTTCGCCAAGAACGCCTGCCGCGCCCCTTTGCCCAGGCTCTTAAAGCCCTTCGACACGTCGCCCTGGCAGCTCTTGGAAATCTGGAACTGGTTCATGTACTTCTCGGCCATCGCCGGCGACGCCTCGGCCAGATGCGAGCCGCCCGAAGCGCCCGCCACCGAAATAAACGCCGCCACGTTCGCGCGCACGTCGGGATAATTTGCCAGCATCACCTGCAGGTCCGGTGTGCCCTTGCTATAGCCGACAAGGATGAACTTGCGTTTGTCCTTCGCCGCTTCCGCCTTAAGATACGCCGCGATCTTCTCGGCATTCTCTTCGCTCGAATCGTTCGGCACGCCGAAGACGTCCACCTGATAGCCGTGCTTTTCTTTGAGGGGCTTGTGCGCTTCCAGAAACGCCGGCGCCTCCGGGAAACACGAGCTGAAGAAGCCCGGCACAATCACCACGCGATACTTGTCCGGCCCCGGAATCTGGCTCAGCCGCAGCGTCGACGAGCCCTTCGTCTCAATCCACGTTTCGCAACCGCCCCACTCGCCGCCATCCGGATTGCTCCGCGCCAGCACCGAGCAGAAGACATCGGCAAACTGCTTGCTCACGTCCGTGTTATCCGGCGTCAAATAAATCACCAGGTGCCGCCCGTCGGAGAAGAACTCCTGCCCGTGCGCCGTCCTCGCCTTCGTTACCGGATCCTTCGCCGTCATGTAGTCAAGCAAGGCCACCGCCCCGGTCTCGCTCAAGCTATTGCCGATGTAGTCGCGCTCTTTGTCCGTATCCGGATCAATCTTGTGCGTCACCTTGCCGTTGCGCTGGTCCCGGTCGAAACCCACGTCGTGCGTGCCCGCGCCCACCCAGGCCGTCTGCCCGCCCACGTCGAACGGCGCGCGCCAGATGCGGAAATGGTGGCGCGCCGCAATCACGCGCAGCGGATCGCCCTGCGCGTAGCCGTAGTCCTGCGGCCGGTCAAACAGCATCAGCTCGCTCATGGGCAGCGTCGTGTAGGCCTGCTTGGAGAGCACCGTCATCATCCCGCGCAACGCCGCGTCTTTCTTCGAGCGGTCCACAATCACCCAGCCCGCCTTCTGCAGCGCATCCCGCACCTTGTGCTCGGCGCCCACAATCACGAAGTTCGTCCGGTCGCCCGGCGTACCGTCGTCGCCCTGCACGCGGCGCGGAATCCCGTCCAGTTGCGCCTGCGTCAGCTTCGCCGTGATCTTCACCGGCGCCGTCTTCACCGCCGACTGCGGCGCAGGCGCCGCGACGCGCTCCACCACCGCCTTGAAACTGCCGCTCGCCTTCTCCATCGACGTCGTGTTGATGCCCAGAAAAAGCCGTCCCGCCAAACCCGCCCGCTGCACGCGCTCGGCGCCGATCAGAAACGCGCGCGACGCGTCCCGGTCGCCGATGCGCCCAATCAACGCGCCCCGCCCGCCGTCGGGCACCGGCACCGCGCGGATCATGTCCATCCAGCCGCGCTTCAGCCCTTCCGGCCCGTTGTCTTCTTTCGCGTTCGAAAACCGCACCGTGCCCGACCCGGTAATCCGAATCGTCTCGCCCGCCGCAAGATCCATGCCCGTGTCCAGCCACGCCTGATTGCCCGGCACGTCGAACTCGGCGCGCGCCGCGCTCTTTCCTTCGCTGGGAGCCTGCGCCTTGGCCGGCGCCGGCGTGGCCGTGTTCGTCGGGAAGAACTGCGCCGCGGCACTCGCCGCCAGCATCAGGGTCAGGGCAAAAAGTCTCATCTCGATCCTCGTCTCAATTTCCGCCAAAGCTCACGCTCGCCGTATGCTCCAGCGGCGTGATCTTCAATTGCTCCAGCGCGCCGGTCGTCGCCGCGCGAATAATCATCTCGATCTGCGCCCACAGCAGCGGATCGGCCTCCATGCGCGCATGCGCGCCGCCGAACACCTTCCGGTGCCATTCGTCCGGCTGCGGGAACGGAATCAGCAGCGGATAGTGCATCCGGAAATTGCCGAGCACCTGCGTCTTCCGGGGGTCCCGCGCGCGAATCTCCTTCTGGCCGCGAATCGTCAAGCGCTCCGCCTGGTAGTAATTCACCGCCGAGCGCACGTTGGCCGGAATCCGGCTGTCGCGCACGCCCCAGCTATCCACCTGCGCCGTCAGCATCACCGGCACGCCCCAGCCTTCCAGCTTGCGCGCCATCTTCACCACCGCGCCGCCCCCCATGCTCTGCCCGTAGAGAATCACCCGCGCCCGCGATTTCTCCTCCGCCTCCAGCTTCCCGTTGCCGTTCGTATCCAGCGCCCGCTTGATCAGCTTTTCCGCCGTTCCCAGCCGGTGATTCGCAATCGACTCGGCATGCACCCCCGGCACTTCGCGCAACCGCAACGCCAACTTCCGCACACTGCGATGATCGTCGTTCCAGCGCTCCCATCCGCCCAGAAAACCCACCACCAGCGTCTCGCCCGCCGCAATCGGCGTCTTGGTCGCCAGTTCGTTCAGGCTCTGTCCGCCCGCCATACCGATCGCCGCCCAGGTGCAGATAAGAACACGCATCCAACTAACGACACGACGTCTCTCCGCCCGGTACGGTTGCGCTGACATAGAGCCATTTAATTATCTCCCTTTAAGATAGTGAGATGGCCCCCGCCCTTCTCTATCTCCTGCTCGCCGCCGGACCCTTGACCGGTAACAACTTACCCGCCTTCGAAGCCGACACCCTGGCCGGCACCAAAGCCAAACTCCCCGCCGACGCCGCTGGCCAAACCGCCCTCCTCGTACTGGGCTTCTCCAAGGATTCCGGCGACGCCTGCAAAGCCTGGGTCGAACGCTACACCAAAGACGGCGGACTCGCCTACATCGCCCCCGTCCTGGAAGCCGCGCCCCGCCTCGTCCGCGGCCTCATCCGCTCCGGTATGCGCAAAGACATCCCGCGCGCCCTCCACGTCCGTACCCTGCTGCTCTACTCCGGCGAAGCCGAATGGAAGCGCCGCACCGGCTTTCAGGCCGGCACCGACAAACAGCCCTATCTGCTCCTGATCGATAAGCAAGGCCGCGTCGCCTGGCAAGGCCATGGCCTGTTCAGCGATCCGCTCTACGCCGAACTCCGCAAAGCCGCCGCGGCCCTGTAGTACGATCGCAGTGTGAATCGCCGCCAAGCCCTTACCTCCAGCACCGCGCTCGCCGCTTCCGCCGCAGCCGCGCAAACGCCGCGCACCCGCGCCTTAATTGAGCTGCGCTACTTCTATCTCCGCAACACGCCCGAGAATCAAGCCAAGCGCGTCACCGACCTGCTCAACGACGTCTACATCCCTTCCGTCAAGCGCGCCGGCGTTAAGACGGTCGGCGTCTTCCGCTCTACCGTCGCCCAGAAGACGCCTTTTCTTCTCATGGCGCTCAACTACGATTCCTTCGCCGCCATGGACAAAATCTCCACCGCCGTCGAAGGCGATCCCGCTTATCAAAAAGGCGCCGCCAAGTTCGGCCAGTTGCAAGGGCTCAACTACGTGCGCATGGAGCGCCAACTGCTCCGCGCCTTCGAGACCATTCCCGATATTGAAGTGCCCAAGCCGAATGCGTCGCCCCGCGTCTTTGAACTCCGCACTTACGAGTCAAATACCCGCACTTCGCTCAAAAAGAAAATTGGCATGTTTGACCAGGGCGAGATCGCCATTTTCCGCAAGACCGGCCTGCTCCCCATCTTCTTCGGCGACATGCTCTTCGGCGCCAACCTCCCCAATCTCACCTACCTGCTCGGCTACGACAGCCTCGCCGCGCGCGAGAAAAACTGGGCCGAATTCGTCAATCATCCGGAATGGCTCAAGCTCCGGGCTACTCCGGGATTATCCGATGCCGAAGTGGTTTCCAACATCTCCAACTGCTTCCTTAGCCCCTTAGCTTTCTCAGACATTCGCTGATCCGCAGCGCCGATTTACCAGCAAACGGCGAAGCACGGGCGAATCAGCATTTTCTGGGATTGATTCCCTAAGGTCTCTGCGGTTACCATTACCTTACTCCCCTAGGTCCAAAAAACAAGAGAAGAGAGGAATGGTTTAATGCTCCGCAGTCTTTCCCTGCTGCTTTTAGCTCTCAGTTCGTTGCCTGCCACCGTGATCTCGAGTGCAACCGGTGCCAGCTTGGCCGGAGGTACCGTTACGGCCTTCTGGGCCGACAGTACCTCGCAAGTCTTCATCATCTCGGTGATTGGCTCGGCCACCGGCTCGGGTCGTATCAATCAACCCGGCGCCTTCAATTTCAACATCGACAACAGCACGCTCGACAACGTCTGGTCCATCACCAACAATCGCGCGTCGAATCTCGTTCGCTTCACGATCGACCTCACCAGCGCCATCAACGGCACGCTGGCGGCCGTCTTCGATAGCGGCGCCACGCCGCTGGCGGTGGGCAGCCCCGGTAATGTGCAGAGTGCCTACGGCGGCACCCAGGGTGTTCGCGCCGTCAGCGGCGGCACCATCGGGAGCTTCGCCTTCCTCAACCAGCACCTGGGCGATGGCGGAGCCAATATCTTCCGCGCGCTGCGCATCGATCTGGCCGGATCCGGTCTCGGCCAGGGCGCCACCTTCGCCTTCAACGCCGATAGCGACCTCTCCTCCACGGTCGTTCCCGAGTCCAGCCTCTGGCTTCCCACCGTCGGCCTCCTGGTCGTCGGCCTGTGGCGCCGTCGCCGCTAGAAATCGAGCCCGATTCTTCCCATGGAGCACTGCCCCGCGCACGCGGGGTAGTGCTCATAGTACTCATAGGTCCCTCAAAACATCCCAGCCCTTCCCCGAATTCCCTTCCCTTCAATCACTTGCGCTTTTATTAATTTCCTTTAGCGACTTTAGAGGTTGATTCCACTTCACCTGTGCGGCTAGCATCGGCATTTGGAATGGCATTCAATGCCCTTCAAAGATGGTTCGTATGACCCGCATCGTACTCTCTCTCCTACTGCTGCTTGGCATTGCCCCTTTTGTCCGGGCCACCATCGTCTCCCACTCCACCGGCGGCGATCTCACCGGTGCTGTCGTCACCGTTACCTGGCAGGAAACCCTCTCGCCCACCAGCTTTGTCATCCCCGTTCCTCCCTTCGGCTTTGAAGATTCCGCCGTGCTCATTGTGCCCGGCTTCTTCAGCTTCGAAGTCGACAACGAGACGCTCACCTCCGAGCGCAACTGGCGCCTGACGAATAACCGCAGCGGCTTTTCCATCATCAGCTTCGTCATCGACCTCACCAACGCAATCACCGCCACCAGCCGCACGGTCTTCGATAGCGGAACGCCCGTGCTCGCCGCCGGCAGTGAAGGCAACGTGCAAACCTACTACGGCGGCACCAACGGCGTCCGTCCCGCCGCCGGCGAGCCCATCGGCATCAGTTCCTTCGCCTTCACCAACCCTTATCTGGAATACGGCGGCAACAACATCTTCCTCAACCTCTCGGTCAGCCTCGCCACGCCCCTGCCCGCCGGCTCCACCTTCGACTTCAACGCCGACTCCGATCAGGCCAACATCCCGGAGCCCGCCACCTGTCTGCCCCTGGCCGTGCTGGCCTGGCTCGGGTTCCGCCGCCACCGCTCTTCACGCTCCCGCCTGTGATAGTCTCGCCGGGATGCCCATCCGCTGGTGGATCCTGGCCGCGCTGTTCGCCTCCACCGTCATCAACTTCGTAGACCGCCAGGCGCTGAGCATCGTCGGCCCCCTCCTCCGCGACAAGCTCAGCCTTTCCAACCAGCAGTTCAGCTACATCCAGACCGGCTTCATGCTCGGCATGCTTTGCGGCGAACTCCCCCAGGGCTGGCTCATGGATCGCCGCGGCCCCCGCCTCGGCCTCACCTTCGCGGTCGCCTGGTGGTCCCTCGCCAACGCCCTCCATGCCTTCGCCACCACGCTGGCCCACTTCGCCGGCCTCCGCTTCTGGCTCGGCACCGGCGAATGCGGCAATTACTCGGGCGGCAACAAGACCGTCGCCCGCTGGTTCCCTCTCGAAGAACGCGCCTTTGCCGTCGGCGTCTTCAACGGCGGCGCCGCCCTCGGCAACGTTATCGCCCTGCCGCTCCTTACCTGGATTCTCCTCGCCCTTGGCTGGCACTGGGTCTTCCTCTTGCCCAGCGCCCTGGGCCTCTTGTGGGCCGCCTGGTGGTGGCGCCTGCTCGGCCAGGCTGAACGCCTTCACCCCGCCGCCGCGCTCGCCGGCGAAGAGCCGCCGCCCACCCGCGCCCTGCTTGCCTCCCGCCAAGTCTGGGGACTCATGCTCTGCCGCGCCCTCGTCGGCCCCGTCGTCCAGTTCTTCCTCTTCTGGATGCCCGAATACTTCTTCCGCCAGCGCGGCGTCAGCCTGAAGGAAATCGGCTACTCGCTGTGGCTGCCGTTTCTCTGCGGCGATCTCGGCTCCATGGCCGGCGGATGGCTCGCCGGTCACCTCCTGCGCCGCGGCGTCTCCGTGCGCCGCGCCCGCCTCCTCGCCATGGCCATCGGCGCGCTCTGCTGCCTGGCCAGCCTGGGCATCTTCGGCGCCGGCAACTCCCGCACCGCTATCGCGCTCATTTGCATCGTCCTGTTCGGACACTACTTCCTCAGCGCCAACATGTTCACCGCCGTCTCCGACCTCTTGCCCCAACCCGCCGTCGGACGCGCCACCGCGCTCACCGGCATCGCCGGCGGTCTCAGCGGCGCCGCCTTCCCGCTCATCGTCGGCTGGCTGCTCGACCGCTTCTCCTACGCGCCCGTCTTTGTGCTGGTCGCCATCATGCCCGCGCTCGGCGTCGTGGGCCTGTTTGCCTTGAACCGCCAATTCACCAAAGCGCGCCCCGCCTAAGGCAGCCCGTTAGCCCGCCACCTGCGTCGCCGAGCCGATCCGCCGCCGCCGCCCCTCGGCGAACTCAAGCAGCTCCTCCGGATGCCGCGACTGCCTTTGCTCGGCCAACACCTCCCGCACCGCCCGCCGCAAATCCGCCAGATCCAGCCCCGCCGTTACGCCCGTCTCAATGCACTGCTCCATCTTATTGGCCGTCGCCCGGTCCACCACGTTATGAATCAGCGCGCCCGAGGCCAGGTCCTTCAGCAGAAAGTCCACCCGCCCGCCATCGTCTTCAAACTCAACTTCGTACAGCCGATGCGTCCCCGCGAATAAATCCGCCGCCGCCTGCCGGCTCAACTCGCCCGCGCTCAGACCCTCGCCCAGGTACACGCCCTCCAGGTGAATCTCAAACACCCGCGCCGCCGCCGCTTCATCCGGACGCGTCACGCGAATCTTCCGGTCCACGCGCCCCGGCCGCGTAATCGCCACATCCAGCGAATCCGGCCGGTTCGTCGCCAGCATCACAAACGCCCCGCTCTCGTCCATCCCGTCCATCTCGGCCAGCAGCGCCGGCACCAGCGTAAAGCCGCCCTCCACGCCCGCGCGCCGCTTGAACAGAGCATCGGCTTCATCAAAGAACAGCACCGCCGGATAGCCGGCCTGCTCCCGCCAACGCCGGGCATCGTCAAACAGCGCCTTCACCGCTTTCTCCGAATTGCCCACATACTGGTCCAGCAGTTGATGCCCCTTCACGTACTTGAAGCCGCCGTCATGCGCCTTCCGGTGGTACAGCGACGCCAATAGCTTCACCACCGCCTTGCCCAGCAGCGTCTTCCCGCACCCCGGCGGACCGTACAACAAAACACCCCGGCTCCGCCGCCGCTTGAACAGCCGGAACAACTCCGGATACAGCACCGGCCACTGGATCGCCCGGATCAGTTCCCGCTTCGCCTCATCCTGGCCGCCAATCTCCGCCCACACTTCCTCCAGCGCCGTTTGCAACACCGGCGACCGCGGATCAAACGCCAGCAGCTCCAGCGGCTGCGCCGCCTCCGCATCCAAATGCCGCCGCCAAATCCTCCCGCCAAAGTGGATCAGGTAGGAAGCGCTGTTCGCCTCGGGCTCCTTCTCCAGACCGTTGGCATGCTCGCCCGGCTCCAGCGCATCAATATCGGCCACCGGCAACCCGCCCCGCAAAGCAAACCACGCCTCGGCGTTGTCCACCTTCTCCACCACTTCCCCGTCCAGCGAAGGAATCTCCAAACTGCGCGCCGCATGCACCTCCACAATCTCCCACTGGCAGCTCCGCCAGGTGAAATTCGAAGTCTTGTGCCCGTACAGCGTAATCCCCGGCCGGCTGTCATCGGTATGCGCCGGCACCGGCATGAAATTCGTCGAGCCGCTCCCCTGCCGCCCCCACCGCGCCGTAAACCAATGCGACGGCCGCGACGCGTCCACCGGCAGCAGCGCAAACCGCGCGCTCTGCTCGTCGGCCCGTCCGCCCAGGGCGTGCAGCACGAACGCCGGCTGCGTCCGCCCCCGTCCGCCCGGCTCAAAATAGTCGTAGCAGAACTCGATTATGTTGGCGCCCGCCGCCACTGGCGTCATGTTACCCGCGCAGATCATCTTGCTCCATTATTCCAGCGGTCCCGCCAGTTGGCACGCTCCGCGCCGTCATGTTACACTACGAAGTGTTGCGGGGACGTAGTTCAGCTGGTTAGAACGCCGGCCTGTCACGTCGGAGGTCGCGGGTTCGAGCCCCGTCGTCCCCGCCATCTCGCCCCCCCCCTTAGTCCTTAGTCCTCAGCCCCCCTACCCCACCAGCTACTCCGGAATCACGCTAAGCGTCGCCTTCGCGTTCACTTTTCCAAACTCCATCGGGAAGCTCCGCCCCACGTAGTACGCCTCCCATTGATCCTTAAAATGTCCCGAAAGCGGCTGCCCCGATTGCCCCACCGTAATGTTGCTCTGGCTCCGCTCCCAATCCCCTAAATCGGCCACCATCCGCATCGACGGCCCCACCCAGCCCGACGGCCGGAGCGTCATCTGTTTCACCGTGGTGCTGGCCCCCGCCATCGGCACCGGACCAATCCGGAAATACTGCCCAATCAGCGGCAGCGGCGCCAACCCGCGGTGCGCCAGGACAAACAACTGCGGCTGCTGCGCGTGGTCCCAATCCGCAATCCGCGGCCCGTGCATCCGCACGCCCTGCTGAATCCCCTCGGCCAGACACCGCAAGAGCAACGCGTCGTAATCCGCAAACCAGTCCGCCGGCCGCTCGCGCAACAGCTTCTCTACCACCGCCGTCGCAATCTCCGCCTCGTACCCGTCTCCCAGCTTCGGCACCGCCCGGTTGCCCACCTCGCGCCGCAATTGCTCATACGCCAACTGCGTCACCACCGGACCGGCCTGCCCTTGCTCCATCCGGCCCTTCCACGCCTTCAGCACCTCTACCGCTTCCCGCATGCGTCCATCGCTCGCCCGCGTCGCTCCCACGCGCGCCAACTCCCCGGCCAGGTAATGATGAAACGCCGAGTAGACGTCTTTCTGCATGCGCAGCATATCGGCCACGCCGTGCTTCGGCTGCGCCTGCAACAACGCCTCAATCTGCCGCGCCCGGTACGTCGGCGCAAAGCGTCCCGCCACCGGATACTTGTAATCGGCCGGGAACGGATTCTGGTTCGCCGTCACAATCCGGCCCGACGGCGGATTGTACACGCTGGGCAACTCCTCAAACGGAATCAGCCCGTTCCACTCGCACCGGTCATTCGTCCCGTCCACCGGCACCGACGCGTCGCATTGCGCATTCCGCACCGGCAGCCGCCCCGCGGCCTGATAGCCGATATTCCCCGCCACATCCGCATACACAAAGTTCTGCGCCGGCCCCGGAAAACGCGCCAGCGCCGCGCGAAACTCCTGCCACTCCCGCGCCCGGTTCAAGTCCGCAAAGATAAATCGAAAGCCCGGCGCCGCCGCCGTCCAGCGCAACGCCAGCATCCGGTTGCCCTCGCGCCCCAATGTGAACCCGTGGCGCGTCAATAGAAACGGCTGCGCTTGCGCCGCGCCGCCCTTCACCGCAATCGCCTCGCGATCCGGCCGCGCCTGCTCCAGCTTGTCCTGGTACTTGTACACGCCGCTGCCGTTCATCTCCTCGGCATACAGGTCCATCACGTCGAAATGCAAATTCGTCATGCCCAGGCGATCTGCTCGTTGTGCCCGATAATCACCATCGGCACCCCCGGCAGCGACACCCCCGTCACGTTCAACCCCGGCGCCTGCAAATGTACCTGATACCACGTCGACGGAAAGGAAAAGGTCAAATGCGGATCGTTCGCCAGCAGCGGCTTGCCCGACACCGTGTGCGCGCCCGAGATCACCCATGCGTTCGACCCCAGGGCCGCCTCGTTCCCCGTGCGCACCGGAAACAACTGCCGCACCTTCTCGGCGTCGCCCGTCCGCAGCATCTGCGCCTTGTTCAACTCCGCCTCGTGCGTCTGCGACAACGTCCGCGCCATCTCCATGCCAATCGCCAGCGTATCCACCACGCTCCACGGTCGCGGCGCATAGCCCATCCGCCCCAGCTCGCCGAACTTCGCCCAGAAATCGCCCGGCGCCGGCTGGTAGCCCACCAGCGAAAACTCCACCGGCAACGCCCCGCGATGCGTCCGCAAAAATTCGTTCACGCCCCGCGCGTACGCCGCCAGCACCGCGCGCTCCGCCGGCATCAGCCCGCGCGCCTGCTCCTCCGCCACCCGCCGCAACTGCAGCGTCCCGGGCGTTGACATCCAGCGGCAAATACGCCGGCCCGAGAATTTCCGCCAGCTCCCCCCCGGCCACGCGCCGCATCATGTCCATCTGCCACAAGCGGTCCTGCGCATGCACGTAGCCCTGCAAAAACGCCGCGTCTTCCAGCGAGCCCGCCCGAATGTGCGGCACGCCCAACGCATCGCGCGCAATCGTCGCCGCGCCCTGCACCGGCAACCGCAGCGTGCCCGACGTCTGCGGCAACACCCGCCACAGGAACCACCAGGCCGCCACGCACGCCGCCAGCGCGGCCACACCGGCAGTCACATTGATAAGCTTGAGAGGACGACTCACGGAGGGTACTTTCATTGTAGCCACCCCCGTCGTCATGAGCTGATGGGATATAAGCTGTTGTTGATGGCCGCCTTGATGGCGGTGAACGCCTTCTTCGCCGCCGCCGAAGTCGCGCTGCTCTCCACCCGCCGCTCCCGGCTCGAAGCCATGGCCAAAGACGGCGCCCTCGGCGCTCAGGCCGCCCTCAGCCTGCTCGCCAATCCCGAACGCCTCATCTCGCTCATCCAGGCCGCTCTCGCCATCACCACCCTCGGCATGGGCTCGGCCGGCGAAGAAATGATCCGCGAGCAAATCGAAACGCTCTTCGCCCCGCTGCACGGCGCCGTCCCCGCCTGGATCACCCAAAGCGTCAGCTTCGTGCTCTCCTTCCTCGTCCTCACGCTCACCGTCGTCGTGGTCGGCGAAGTGGTGCCCAAGAACATCGGCGTCGCCCCGCGCCGATCGCCTCGCCGTCCTCTCCGCCCCGGTGCTCCTGCTCTTCTATCGCGTCGCCTATCCGTTCATTCTTCTCATTGAGAACGTCGCCTCCAAGCTCTCCAACCTCCTCGGCGCCAAAGCCCACGCCTCCGGCGCCGCCCATACGCCGGAAGAGCTCAAATACATCATCACCTCCTCGCGCGCACGAAGGCCATCTCACCGAGTTTGAGGAAAGCGCCGTCA